>JARWMC010000019.1:3000000-3469770 GCA_029959065.1 Colias behrii
GCGTGCTTTTACTAACGGGGTCTAACTTATTTTATTCGGGCCGGGAAAATGTTATGTATTAATAATAAATAAACTCAAATTCATAACATTGTTTGAACGCATCCAAACGTCTTTCATTTTTACCTGTGGTATGCGTTTCGTTTTCACAGCGCAGCGGGAGTTAATTAGCGATTACGTTTAAAAAAATACTAGAATAATAATATGTATTTCTTTGTTTTATTTCACCTTTCATATTTTATAGCAAAAACAGTAAGAAAGATATAATTTATAGATTTAAAAAATATTTTTTGCCATAAATACATTTAATAATATACTTGAAATATGTAAAACGGAACGTATTTTTTACCGGCATAATAGACACACAGGTTAGATGACACATGACTGATGACACGCGTAGCTGATGAACATGATTTTGTTTATTACTTAAGTCACTACAGTGTTGTATTGGCTTATATAACAATCAAATAAATAACATAGGCAACGTCGTCCACCCTTAGAATTTAGTTATGGCTGTAGGTATAACTCTAAACCATATTCATTATATACGTAGCCATAACCTCAAAAATGGCAAATTATGTAAAAATTCTAAGCTCCACCAGTTTCAAATAATATATTTGCAATGTGGGATTGCTAAGGGTGGTTAGGCGAACCATTTAAGCCCTATATTAATCATGGTCGCGACATTTCATAGTCAGGTCTTGGTATGTATGGGCAGTGGCCGATGTCCTTTACGACCTTTTAAGCGACGAGTTTTTAAATTCAACTCTATCCCTAAGTTCATAAAGATTAAATTTGTATTTCATTCCAAGTTGTCTCGTGGGGAGTGCGGTTCAATATCGCGTTCTAAATTCAACTTTATAACTTAGGTCATAAAGATTAAATTTGTATTTCTTTAAAAGATAGTCTCGTAAGGAATGCGGTTCATTATCGCGTTTTAAATTCAACTTTATCTCTTAGGTCATAAAGATTAAATTTGTATATTTTCTTTCCATGATAGTCTCTTGGGGCCGCATCAATGATCGAGTAAACATGACTCGATTATTTGTCTTGATCATATCGCTAAACGATACATCGACGATTATTAGAAATTGCATTTAATTAGAAATGTACGTTAAAAAAAAAAGACGGGTTGCACTCCGGGAGTGCCAGCAGAAGTGAAAACTTGATTATTAACGTTGAGCATGTTTGATATCCATCCGTCTTAAAGCATATACAGACGCTCCGATTTGGTTGGTGCCAACCATCCGACCACGACCAAATCGGAAAGTGAAGAGAGCGGTCGGTCCGACATAATTATTATTAATATTGGTTTGACGTGGTCGGATGCGCCGGCGATCCCGACCAAACCAACTTCCTATCCGATCCAACCAAATTGGAACGTTTGGAAGCTTTGTTCCGACCAAATCGGCTCATTCCATAGAGTAATATAGGTAATTGGCTCATTCGCATTCGCAACGCCGCCGGTGTAGGACGTCAACATGAACGCCGAGGGAGTTACGGTCACCGAACGTGACATAATAATAAAATTACTGGAACTATATAAAGACTTTCCCTGTTTGTGGGACTTAAGTAACAAAGATTACGCAAATAGAGATGCAAGAAATCAAGCGTATTTTATTATGTTAGAAGTATTAAAAAAAATTGACAGTGCGGCTACATTAAAAACTTAATATTTAATATTTCATCGAATGATTCTGGAGTCATTCGAAGACATGTTCGGAAATCTTCATCATCCAATTCCTTAAGGAGCCGCATATGACTGTAATTTTCTCTATTTCTATAGTAGAATTTAGCCCATTCTCTTCGTACTATGGTCAACTGACATATTACTCTATGGTCAACTGACAGCTGGAAGGCCAACCGTCGGACAATCTGTAGCAATGTTGGAATGGTTGCCATGTCGGTTCCAATATGGTTGGCACCAACCAAATCGGAGCGTCTGTATATGCTATTACGCTTTTTTGATCAGGTCACGTGTCCTGACGCGAGTTTAAGATTTTATACCCAACGCCGCTAAAGAAGTTTTCACTTCAAAATAAAAAAATATACACAAATGAAAGGTTATTGAAGGGTTATTCCATCTTTTTTAATATTCGACATGTTTGAATTGCTTCTGCAAGACTTGACAGTGCAAAACG
Organism: Colias behrii; assembly: GCA_029959065.1. Classification (NCBI taxonomy): domain Eukaryota; kingdom Metazoa; phylum Arthropoda; class Insecta; order Lepidoptera; family Pieridae; genus Colias; species Colias behrii. The sequence goes on from JARWMC010000019.1 coordinate 3,002,139, forward strand.
GCATTTTTAGCGGAGCACTCGCAGACGTCCTTTCGATGTTTTACGAATACGCAGAGTGTTTGTAATCGATTACGCAAGTAGTTTTTATGAAAGCATAAGATTTTTCGATTCGAATAATCAGGAAACGCCTGCGAGTGTTATCCATTACTTAATGATCTAAGGAACTGTGCCTAGAATTTTAAACTAAATGGCATCTTTTCTTAATTTAAAATCTTTTTAATCTATTTAGTAATTCAACATCAAGAAGCTTATATCTAATACACTGGAGATTTCAGTATGAACATTAACTTGTAACAAGAAAATATGACCTTGAATGACGCCTGTATGTTTTTTTATCCCTTTCACACCTAACTTGGCAAGTGGGTGTGAAAGGGATAAAAAAACATACAGGCGTCATTCAAGGCCATATTTTCTTGTTACAAGTTAATGTTCATACTGAAATCTCCAGTGTATTATAGTCGGATTTTTAATTAGGGCGTATTCAGAAAGAAAGCTTGAAACTTATAAGCGCTTATAAGCGCTTATCGGCGCTTATAAGCGCTGGTAACCCGCGCAGGAAAATATATGAACATGCGCTTATAAGCGCTGATCGGCGCCGACAAGTTTGTTGAAACTTGTTGGAACTTGTCGGCGCCTATCAGCGCTTATAAGCGCATGTTCATATATTTTCCTGCGCGGGTAACCAGCGCTTATAAGCGCCGATAAGCGCTTATAAGCGCTTATAAGTTTCAAGCTTTCTTTCTGAATACGCCCTTAGACAAAGTAAACTGACGTTTACTGTGTTGTCAGTTTTTGATGAAATAAAAATAGCGTTGTCACGAAGTGAATGATTGAAAAAACGGGAATGAATGAAATTGAATCGATCGTCTAGTGAATATTTAGTGTGTAACAATATAACATCAAATAAACACAACAATGACAATAAACACAACGTAATTCGTTACAATTAACGAAAAAATTACAAAAACAATAACGTAAACAGCGTAAAAATAAAAATAAAAAAATGATCATAATTACATTCTACTAGTAACTTATATCTTTTAAAGCTTTATATATTATAACTAGCTGACCCGGCGAACTTCGTACCGCCCAGTCAATGAATGTTATGTTTTCTTTTTTGCTGAACTAATTTAGGCTTTGATGAACGTAATACAATGATACAAAATAAATATTAATATTTATTGATATGTAATAGTATTTTATTTTAGTACTTCAAACACGTGTTAACGAAACATGATTTAATTTCAATAAGTTGTGCAGCATGGATTAACTCTTTTCATTATTTAACTGTTGTCGACCACACCATCGTTTCGTTTCACTTTAGTTGTGATAATTCTACCATTATCATCGGGCGATCGACTCTGATACAATGGGTACAGGGTAACCATCGTTGCCTGTGATGGTCTCTGCCGTCAATTTTCGTGGTTATCTTTTGGAACACTCGCTGTCAACCATGCATGGTGATTGGCGGTTGATGGTGGTCCATGAATCATAATCGTGATTCCAACATCATGTCGGTCTGGATCGGTTTCAGGATTAGCAATCCCCGCACACTCATATATTTTATTCTTTCGACTAACCAATTTAAAATGTGTGCATGCTGCAAGCCAGATTTTCGTCATTCGATTGAATACATCCATCATTGAATAATCCGAAAGGTGTGTTGCTTTAATGTAACTCATTGCTTGAAAACACGTGTGGTGATGTCGTGCCAATCACTTGATAATTTTATTGTCCGGGAAGCAGCAGTAGAATAATTTCCATCCATTTTGGATTTCATGATCCAGGCCGACCATAATGACGAACATATGTCATTGCATCTTGCGCATATTCATGCGTATGACTTGGGCTACCTGTGTATGTCGCCGGAAAAATAGCACCTAAGCACCTAAATAGCCCAACATTTTCTGCATCTTCTTCTCTGTGCTAATTGCATCGCGTAAATGGATGTAATCTTCAACACGCAATTTAGCTTGGTTCAACCGAATGAGTCAGGGCCTCCGTTTCAATTTTAACGTTATAATATTATTCCAACGCAATATTGTTGAAGCAGTCGACGAAATCGCGACAAATAATTGTCAGAATTTTTACATTTTTATAGATTTTTTTTTAAATAATTAATCGAACTATCCTTCTTGGTTAGTTTCCTCACCGAAAATACCTTATCAATTTCTGAAAGCACGCGTAAACACAAATATTTGAGGAATTTTTATGTATCTGCTTTAATTACACTTTTCAATAATTTATTTAAAAAAAATACAGACAATAGTTTATTCACCCTTTTTACTTTTTAATTATTTTACACAAAATACATTTTTGAACGCATGAATGTCAAATAATATTTATCGTATTTGACAGGATTGACAACTAATGATTGACATGTACGAAAATCAAAATTATTTTTATATAGGTATTTAAATTTAAATACACGATGTTATGAGCAAAGTTGATATTATGTTGTCGATTCAAAAGTCTTGTTTTAATGCGTTCTTCAATTCGAGTGGAACTGAGAGTACAAATACCTACCGTCAAATGTTTGACAGAAAGTATGTGGTCAACTTTTATATGGGAAAATGGAATTGTCGTCTTACTCTATCTTACTCGCAATTTTTCCTTATTTGCTCACCGTTTAGACCTACCCTGGACTACGACAAACATTTTAAAACCAAAATCAGCTCAATCGGCCCAGCCGTTCTCGAGTTTTAGCGAGACTAACGAACAGCAATTCATTTTTATATATATAGATTAGAAATAATCAAGAAGCTTATATCTAATACACTGGAGATTGCACTATGAACGTTTACTTGTCACGGGAAGGTATGACCTTGAATGACGCCTGGTTGTTCCTTCATTCCATTTCACACCAACTTGCCAAGTTAGGTGTGAAAGGGACAAAAAACAACCAGGCGTCATTCAAGGTCATACCTTCCCGTGACAAGTAAACGTTCATAGTGCAATCTCCAGTGTATTAGATATAAGCTTCTTGGAAATAATGTTATTTTATAGTTTGAAATGATGAACTATTCACACTCATTGTTCATTCATCTGATTGAATGAGAACTGAATTCCTCACTATTACTTTAAATGTGGCAACATTATTTTACAAAGTGACATTAGCTGCTGTCAGTTTACTTTGTCTAATTAAAAATCCGAGTATAGATATAAGTGTGGATATAAGCTTCTTGTTCAACATCATTCATTTCATTCTTTCTTTCTTATTCCATTTTTAGAACTGGTAAACCAAATGTGATAGGTTACGGAGTTGTCAACACCGTTCCCTCCAAGCAGAAATGTCAAAATGGCGTCAACGCAGGACGCTTGGTATATTTCTTTACTTGGTTTAGCGGAACATTTCCGCACATCAAATCCTCCTGACATAAAAAGTTGTATTCAATGTTTACAAGCTGTATTTAATTTCAAGCCACCGCAAAGAGTTGAAGCCAGAACACATTTACAACTTGGGAATATCCTTTTGACACACACTAAAAACATCGACTTGGCGAGAACTCATTTGGAGCAAAGTGTGAGTTTTTCCGTGTTTATTTTGAATTTATGACGAAGTTGTGCAGTGATAGTGATTTTCAGTGAATATACATTTGTACTTTTTGATTTATTTATATAATAATATTTATGTGACCAGTGGAATATAAAATGTAAACAATGTATATGAAGTGGGTCATAATAAGTTTTTTTATTTCAGTGGTGTTTATCGCAGAGCATTAATGGATTCGACGATGTTAAATTTGAAGCCGCTAGTGTGCTTGCGGACCTATTTGAACAGCAGGGTCAGCCAACACATTCTAAACCTATATTACGAAAAGCGATTGAATTGTCACAGCACAGTGTATATTGGCACTGCAGGCTAATATTCCAACTAGCAGTAAGCATACATTTCATTTTTAACAAACTAACATTAACATTTTTTTTTATTTATTACACAGACACGAAAGAAGTAATTTTCAATAAGCATGAAGATATAAAATTGAAGTGAATTATTAAAATTTTGAAGTGTTTTTGTTTGTATTGTAATAAATAATAATAGCTTTCCACCCGCGGTTTCGCCCGCTTTGTCTAAAACCTAGTAAATTATATACTAAAATCTACCTCTTCACTCACTTATCAATTAAATAAAAACGCATTGATAACCGTTGCATAGTTTTAAAGATTTAAGCATACACAGGGATATAGGGACAGAGAAAGCAACTTTGTTTTCAAATACTATGTAGTGATTATTATTATTTTTTTCAGCAAATCCATGCCACAGAGAGAGAATATGAGGTAGCGAGTAGTTTATTGGGTGTTGGTGTAGATTATGCACAGATATCAAATGCAGCTTACACAAGGGTACTGTTTTTACTAAGTAGGGTAATGGTGAGTAAAGCTTTGATCTTTTTATATTTATAATTCAGTTTTAATATTAAATATTTAATTGAAATGGAAAATTATCTAAGAATAATTATTTTCTGCTAATAACTGTTATATAAGTATGTACTCTAGTTCTGCTGTAATTCAGTAGTAGAAATATATTTACTTTATGTACAGTTACACTGTACTGTTGTTGTTGTCTTTGACCCCTGACATAAGGCTAATTATTTTTCACAAATATGTATTTATCTAATTTACAACAGCTGTGCAATAAAAGAATAAAAACGCTATCAATAGATGTTGTTGCAATACATTACTGAACTAATAATTAAAATTTATAGTACTGTACCTAACTCCTGTAAATTTGCTTTCTATAGGATAATAATATTTGAAACATGTGTCTTGGGATTCTGTATACTGTATAAGTAATAATCCCAATGTAAGTGCATGGTGTTGAGAATAATTCGATATAAAAATGGACATTAAGTCATAATCATCATTTTTAATTGCCCATTCAACTCACTTATAATGACTTATTAACTTCAATAATTACTACAATTTATTAATATCATTTTCTTTTTCTTTATGTAGTATGTATGTGGGAAACAAACATTCCTACATTCTTTTATGATTCATAATATACATATTATTGTTTGCTATATTTAAATTTTATAATTGTTTTTGTACTTCCTACTTTGCAGAAATTACAAACTACAAACAACTACCATGTAAAAAAATTGTGGAAACTAATTTGAAACCCCCCTTATTGATTTTAAATGTTCATAATTCATATCATAAAATATTTAAATTGTAGATTCTATTTAAATTAGTATATGTATTTCTCTTGCAGTTACTACTAATAGACAAGAAGATACAGGAAGTGTTGCCACTTTTAAATCAAGCTGGTCACCTAGTTGAATCATGGGTTGGCAGTCCACATCAGAAGGAGTACCTCAAAGTGTTCTTTCTAGTTTTACAAGTAAATATATAATTTATTTAACCTATACTAATGATAACTTCTAGCGCGTTGAGAGTTTCAAGAATTTCAAGATTGCGTCGTGGCAATACCGTCACGTCATGAAGTAACGCGACAATTTTGTCAAATCTTGCCAAAGAAGTTTCACTTCTGACATACATTCTTTTTCATGTATGTAAAGATGATTTCAGAAAGACAAGCATAAGTAGAAAAATTGACTTTTGATATCAAAGTTTATTTTATTCATATAATTTCAGGTATGTCACTATTTAATGGCAGGACAAGTAAAGAGTGTGAAACCTTGTTTAAAGCAATTACAACAAAGCATCCAGACAATTATGGCACCAACATGGCCTGATGATGATGGTAAAGTATTTTCAATAATTTTATCCACATAGTTTCAATGTACTTTTATGATAATAAGCATTTAACAAACATATATAGGATAGAATTTTACTCATAATACTTTGTGTAGAAAATTTTATTATTTTCGAAAGGAATTGAATTGAAGAACTGCATTCATCAGTTCACCAATTATAAAAATTCATTGTTATGTTTTGCATAAAAACTATTTGACCAATTTAAAAAAATATTCTAAGAATGTGTCTGATACAAAGTTCAAAGTATTAATTTAAACTGACTTTACATCATAACCAACTGACATAGGTTATTTTATATTTTGAAGTGAAACTTCTTTATCGGGGTTGGAAAAAAATTTAGTGTAACATTTTTTCGTTACGCGTGACATTTTTCCGTTACGCGCCATCTTTTTCTTATCCCTACCACGTGTGATTCGACGTATTTCTGTAAAGTTGCATACCTATAGTAAATTATTTTTTTAAGTAGTTATAATTACACGATAAATGTTTGCAGCGGTGTGCGGCGGCGCGGGTGCGGGCGGGGCGGGCGCGGCGGGCGGGGCGGGCGGCGGCGAGTCGTTCGTGTGGCTCTCGCGGCAGCAGCTCTACGTGCTCGTGTACCTCGTCACCGTCATGCACTCGGCGCAGGCCGGCTACATGGACAAGGCGCACAAGTACACGGAGAAGGCGCTCGCGCAGATCGACAAGCTCACTTGTATGTATTTTTCCGATATCTTTAATGTCTTATTTGCTGTGTTTAATGGGATAAAGTTAAATAAAGTATTGTATTGGATTTGTGAGTGTCAGTGTTAGTTTTGTCAGACGCGTTCCATATCGCACTTTGCGAAAGAGAGCTTGATGAAATTAAGACCAAAAGTCAACACTTTTTGCTATAGTTGTAAGCCGTAAACGTAAGTTATGTTTCTCCATCTGTGTCTCTGTCTCTCGAAAGCGAGCTAGTTATTTTAGTATCTTCGTTCCGTCCGGGTGTCTCTTGACACCTCTCAAGTTTATTTAAATTAAATTTTATATTAAACAGAATAATAATGTAGTAATTTGTGTGTGTCTATTAGCTGCAGGCGACGACACCAACTCGATAGCGAGCGGGCAGTCGGCGGGGCGCGCGGGGCGCGGCGGCGCGGCGCTGGCGTGGCGGCTGCGGGTCGCGCTCGTCGAGCACGCGGCGCTGTGCCGCCTCGTGGCCGGCGGCAAGGCGCACGCGCTGCACGAGATCGCGCGCGCCGCGCACCTGCTGCGCCACCCGCCCAACGGTACGTGCTGTGTGTGCTGCAGCGTGCTCGTGGAGATACACCTGCCTGATTGGTCATTGAGGTTCCCCAGGACGCCGCGCATCAGCTGCCGCCCAATGGAACGCATAACACGGTCTATGCTAATTCTTTAAGAATTTCCCGCTCATTCTCAAGCCCGCATCTTTTGTGAAATTGATTGTCATCAAATTTTTCGACGATAAATATAAATATAATTCATGATTTGTGCATTGTAAACAACAAAAAATTTAAAAAAAATCTTACTTTTGTTAATTGGTAAAAATTATTTGCTTAAAGAAATTTTCATTGCGAAAAAAAAAAATAAGCAAAATGTGTTTCCCACACAATGCTAATATAAGTTTTATGTCTGTTTGCAGCCCAGTGCGCAGCGGCGCACACCCCGCAGCTCCACTGCCTGCTGGGCCTGTACGCGATGTCCATGAACTGCATGGAGGCCGCCGAAGCGCAGTTCCACACCGCTATACATGTGAGTTACAGTTGCATGTATATAAGGCTACACATTGGTCTGACATTTATATAGAAACTGTATTTTTTAGGAGTCTGTCACTAAATAATCACCAATAAAACTCTTTAACTCATAAATATCGTATAAGTTTTGAGGGTAATTGTGAAATAATGATTAGAAATTTTTTAATTTCAGATGTCACAAGAAAGAGATCTATGGATGTTTGCGAAACTGAATCTAGCAATTGTATATTTAAGAGGACGAAGAGATAATGATTTAGCTCAAATTATGGAACAGGTATGTTTTCTCAGTTATTTTTATCTTTATTGTCGTGTTTTGCAGATTTAATTTAAATTCAAAATAGTAATAAATAAATTCTTAGTAAATGTTTGTTGCACTTATAAATCAGGTAGGTGGAGTAAATAATTAGCCTCTATTATGTAGTAATTTTTTGCCATATTGACTTAAAGTATCTAAAATCTATTAATTAATACAGGTACGACCCGAGGCATTACCTGCGTACGCGCACGGTTTGCGCGCCGCTTCATATTACGTGCTAGGGCTACAGGCCTTTTTCCAAGCGCGGTATAATGAAGCCAAGTGAGTATAAATTTATTTTACTACCATATTTATTGAGTAATAATGATTGTAAAATTATTTATTGTAATTGTTCTGTGTTTCCGGCTCGAAGGACCACACAGTAAAAATTATTTTGATGGTTGTAAAATTACAAAATGCGTTTGTGAAAGCTTTATTCAGTCTATTGTAGACTATGAAATGTTGCTTATAAATTATCTCTCGAAGGGCCACAAATAAAACTACATAGATGCTTGTAAAATTAAATTTTTGACTTAAATTTATTTTATTTCAATTTCCAGACGGTATTTAAGAGAAACGCTCAAAATGGCGAACGCGGAGGACCTCAACCGTCTCACGTCTTGCTCGCTCGTACTGCTCGGGCACATCTTCCTGTCGATCAACAACTCGCGCGAGAGCATGAACATGGTGACCCCGGCCATGCAACTCGCTAGTAAAATACCTGATGTGCACGTGCAATTGTGGGCTTCGGCTATATTGAAAGGTATGTTACTAGGTGTTAGATACAGGATTTTATATAATGTGGATTATTATAAGCTTTTTCACATTTTTTTTGCAAAGAAACCAATTCTATATAGTGCACAGTTATAAGATAAATAATTAAAAACAATTATTGTCAAATGTGTGTAACTTGCACATGGTAGAAGTGACACAGTGAAGATATTGAGACAAATGTAATGCTTCCCATCCCTCCTACCTAAAATGAATGTATGTGTGTCTCTTTCTATTGTCACTTTTTCATTTTATCATCATCAATTTACAACATTCAAGGAAAAGAATGAAATCACATAGGTATAAACAAATCTGTAACAAAAAGCAGCTGTCTAAAGTAACATTTTGTGTTTTCCAGACCTATACCGGCTAGCGGGGGACACGGAGCGCGAGAACGAAGCGTACCAGATGCACTGCAACTTCTCGCAGGCGCTGCTCAAGGACCACTTCCAGGCGACGCAGCTGCCGCAGCACGCGCTCGTGCACTGGACCAGTGGGCCTCCGCCCGCGTTACCCGCACCCCCTGCAGCCCCGCCCGCGCCTGCGCCCGGCGTGTCGCATACGTAGGAGTCGTGAAAGTGATAGTGATAGTGAAAGTGCAGTTACATAGACTCATGCAGTACCCTCATTCCCGGCCAAGAAAACAAAATGCTAAAAAGTTACATGGAATCACTTAACGTTTGGATGTTTGGACCAGAGGTGCTCCGCCCGCTTCGCTTGCAGCAGCGCTTGTGCCCGGCGTGTAGCACTCGTAGAGTCACACGTGAAAGTGTTTACCCGAAATTTCTGCATACATAGAATGATCTAACCATGCTTGAGTATAATATGGAATTCGGTGCCTTCAGTGCCCAGTAAAACTAAAATGCTATATGAAATCACTTTACACAGTGCCAGGAAAAAAAGGAATCATGACTTCGGACATCCCGCCCATCACCACTTATTAAGTGCTCAGTGCTCGACAGTGTATTCTGCATTTGGTGTATATCCAGTATAGAAAGTACCTGCAATCAAGCCTCACCCATTGCATCAAACACTAATATTAATGCAAAACCTGTTACTTGTATACAGTTAACATCCTGTAAAGATCTACCTAGTCCAGGAATTCTACCTACTAAGAAATCTACCAGTTTATATGATAAATAGCAATATTAATATGTACATGGTGTTGTGTTTTTTCACAATAGAGAAAGACAAAATTACCAAAAACTCATAATTTAAAAAATCATGCACAGGGAGAATATCGTTAACTTATAATCATTATGAATATTGCCTTATTGATACTGTAGGGAGATTTTTGCTTTTAATAATTCCATTAATAATTCAGAGCATGATAAGGTATTATAATAATTAAACATTGTATTTGATATTAGATGCAAACAGTACAAAAATATGTTTATGCAGACTGACATTGTGATAATATGAGATAACATTTGTGTTGTGGGCTTTGGTGTGAACGGAAACTGCATTTAGGGGGAAATATTTGAAACCATGATTTCATTTAAGCAATAAAGTTGAAGTAAAACATTATTATGAAAGCATTTGAAACAACAAAAACTCATTAGAACTTGTATGATTTACTATTTTTTTAAATAATCACCAATGTATTTTTTTAATGGTTAAATTACGATTGTTGTACTTTTTCGAAAATTGCACGCGCATACAATAATCCTTGCGCGAGCAAACAAAAATATTTTTAATTTATTTAATGTTTCTTGGTCTAGATTAAAATGCCTTTAAATTAATTATTTAATGAAAAATAATTATTTTTAGATTTATATATTATTATTAGACGAGATTTTTAATAAGTTATTTCAAAAAAGGGGTTAAATTAACAATTAACAGTTAAATAATCAATTGATTCTAGAGTAAGAGTCTTATCAAATTGGTGCTTATAATTTACTCTTATCCTTTGGGTATTCATGGTTTGTGTCCACTGAATTATATATCTTGATCATCATACAATTATTTAATAATTTTAATTAAATATTTATTTTTTTGGTATTGCCTTTTATGTCACGCACCTGTATTACCTTTACTGTTGGTAATACACATGAATATTAGAATAGCAAAAAAACGATCTAAAGAAAGAGCGTGTGTCCTGAGCACACGTGTTAAAGTGAAACTTCTTTGGCAAAATTCATTGATACCTAAATTGTCGCCTTACTCCATGATGTGACGGTATTGCCATGACGTGACCTTGAAATTTTACTCAACGCGCCTAGAAGTTTCACTTCAAAAATAATGACAATTCATACAAAGCACTCAAGCCGTCTTTAAAATCGGTAGTTATGCATAAGAGATTTTTATAATTTCTTACAAATTGTCCAATTTGAATGATAATAGTGATATCATGGGATGGAATAGCCGAAATAAGAGTTTTTGTAAAAATAGATGTAATACCATATCCCTTAGTATTGTATTGTTTAGAGGTCGATGCGGCGCTTGAGACGCACTGCAGCACAATGCTGGTTAGCGTGCAAACAGACGATTTCTCCAAAAGGACTGACTTATTTGTAAATAATTTATCAATGCGAAATAAAAGAACAAAGATGTCTCATATTTATTTGTTAGTGCGAATGTTGTTGGCGACTCGTCAGGTTGATTATTGTTAGTTGTAATCACTCATTGGTGTTTTGATGGACGGATTTGCTTACTGTATATTATATAGGTACGTCACAATAGCTGTTAATTATTTCCGCGGTTATATTTTTGTATCTTAGACTGTTAGTTTCTTCCATATTCATGGATCTGTCCATTAAAACGTGCGATATCATACCGTCTCGCGAGACGTTGTAAATTAAACACTTGTAATTTGTATACATTTTAATCGATTATTCCCAAACAGTGTGATGTGGCCTTACGCAATAGGTACATTTGCTGTTGTTAATATGTAAATAAAAGTTGAATTATTGTAAATAATAAAATATATGTTTTTTGCTATAAAATGTTTTTTATTTACACTCCTACTTGGAACTTATGTCAGTTCAAAGAACACTGCATTTCAATCTTCTGAAATATCTTACAGTACAGTCTTCAGAACGTCGACATATTAATCGTAATTTATAAAAACAGTTGCTCATAATATGCAGAGTACAATGAATACCTAAATCACATTTAAACGATCACACTCATTTTCATATTGGACGTATGTATTTTAGCTACAACATTAATAATAAGTACTGCTATATTCCAAAGAGCCACAGCTAGTTAAAATTACACGAATATTCGCTGCATATAGACGTTTCCCCACCAGCGGGCTGCGAGTAGTGCCGCGGGTCCGGAGCCAAGTTGTTCTTGCGGTAGAAAGTATCACGTAAGATCGCACAGCGGCCGTGGTTCACGTCACGTGCGCGCATTCTGCTTTGTTTCTGTTGCCAGCCGTAGTCAAAGCTGGTTGCAAGACGGAAATAGAACCTTGAACCGTCGGAATAAATTACTCTTTCATTTATGTTGTCATTTGATATTTATTCTGAATAAATATTTGTTAGTCTAGGAACAAAAACATACAAGAGACACGGTAAACTATTAGTGAAACTAGCCCGATAACCCACAAGTAGAAGTTTTTCAGTTCGATTAGTTGTCACGACTACGGTAGCAAACGTATTTACCTACGCTGCGTACTATAAACGCGGACTCGGTCCCTAAAATTCAAGAATATTCATAATTTCCATATTTGGAAAATTATATGTACTAATACTAGAATTTGTATATGTAGTATATTATTATTATTCTGTGCTAGAATGTATAGAATTATAAATGGTACTAACTTATCTTCTGGGGCTTTCTTATACCTAGCATGCAGATATCTTTCTGCGGCCCCCTTTTCCGTGCTGCCATACAACAAGTCTAACACTTCAGGCTCTATTGGCTTCATCAGATTTATGTCGTCACTTGGAACCACGCTATGTGGAGTGACTGGTTTGGGTTTGACGCCAGGTTCATTATAAATCTATATCATGTTTAAAGAAATATGAATAGGAGTAGTGCAGTCTAAGCGTAATTATTTTCCTAAGTATATGAAGTAAATCGGTGGAACTAGGGAAGTTACATCAAGAGATAAATTATATTGTTATTTTTTCATCGTAATCATAGTGAGAGACAATTATTAGTAGTACCTACTTAGGTAGTTAAAGAAATCTTAATTTTTCTTTTTCTACTCTACACGTACACTCTCATTTCTGTCAAGGTTACTGGATAAGGGAGAAAGTCTGTCCCATAAAATACAGATGTTAATTTATTTTATGAATGATAAGTTTCTTAAATCATAAAATATATTCAATTAATTTGATGACTCACATCCAATAATTCTTTAGTCATTGCGATGGAGGCGTCAATCTCTCGAACCCGCTTTTCTTTAGCAGCAAGCAGTGCTGGCATCAAGTGCTCTTGGTACCAGACCCTTTCTCTCCTTTTAGTTTTTTTCATAGCATCAGCATAATATGCGTCCGTCATATTTATTACTAGCTTTGCCTTGCTTTGGTTTAGTATATGTTTATTGTAGTGGTTACATGTATATTATATAATATGCTTATTTTCACGAATAATTTTGAATAAATTACAAAAAATTTCAAATTACTTCAGCTAAAAGTGTATAGTGACATTGTTGACAAATAAATTAATGCCAGATTGTGAAGTTGAAAAAATAAAATATTTTTTATAGGTATGTACCTACTGTGAAACATGCTCAAAATGTATATTATTTTAGTTGGTATCGAACTGTGGTATCGAATTTGGGTTAAAGAAAACACATTTCAATATTATCAATTATTTATTCATTTCCATTTGTTTTATTTATTTTCATAAAAGTATACATATATTAATTAACATATAATATACGCTACGTTCTATTGCGCGCAGCGCAGTCAAAGTAATACAAATAAAAAATATCTTAAGTCATTTCAATGGTTAGAAAAAAGACTTTGCGAGTATATTTCATTTTAAGCGTTATCATCAAAATCAATTTTCTTAGAATTAGTGTTCTCATCAGGATCCTTTGACATTTCTGTTATCGTAGACAAATTGGGGACAGCACACGTAATTGGGAATATTTGATTTAAATTAGCACCATAACCTACATCGTCTGTTTCAGGCTCAAAATCTGGATAATTTGTTGTTTCTTCGTCGGACACAAAATACCATTTGCTTGGACTAGGGTTGCCACCGGAGAGGTCTTCAGTTATGAGACTATTGGGTGTTGTACTGGCGTGGGGCGTATTTAGGATGCTCCCTGTTATGTTGTCTTTTTCGGCTTTGCTCGATTTACAAGTATCTACATCTGCAAAAGGAAATATACTTATTTTTAGAACATATTAATTTTTTAAGGATATTGTGAACGATGTTAAACAGTTCAACTAACTTAAATGGAGATAGCTCATCGTCTCACAAGTATACAAAAAAACTTTATAAATGAAGCTTCCTGGCTGCTTTTACTCCTTTTTAATGTTACTAACTTACTTCGGGATTCCAAACCAAGATAACACAATAAGGCAGATATAACTGTTATTATTTTTATGTACTAAATGATGCATGAGAAGAAAAATATTTACCTTTAAATAAATCGGAACCATCCTGAGCATTAGATCCCAACAACTCCAAAGCCATTTCACCATTTACTTTAGTCCTACTATGCTCTCTCTCAGATTGAATGCTGTTCGAATCAATGGATATAATCGATTTAGAGTTTGGAACAATTTCCACACTATTATTCATAATACAATCGTGAGCCTGGAGACAAGTTTCTGAATGATTATGAATCAGATCCACACTGTCATTGATACCTAGAAAAATACCAGACTCTACATCATTCGTGGTGTTTTTATTCGGTATGATTTCATTATTTTCGGGATATTCCTCGCATGCAATATCTGTCTTTCTTGAAGGTCTAGTAATTTTAACTTTTATAACATCTTTCTTTTTCCTCTCTTTTTTAGTTTTAGCGTTAGCAGTGTTTAGAGTGTTTTCTACTGGCTCAGCTTGTTTATTTTCAATGTTTTGAGAAATATTAATTAGTGGGGGACAGGAATTCCTGCCAAATTGAGCGCATTGTTCTGTGTGTTCTTCTTCAACAAACGGTTCACAGTTAGCTTTTGCTTTAGTAATAGCTTTCCTCTTACGAGGAGTAGATGATATTTTCCTAGTTTTACTTCTTTTTGCTTTTTCCGTGGGTTCAGCATCGTTAGCCACAGTTGTAACTGCATCATGTTCATTGCCTGCTTTAGTTTGTTTATCTAATTTTTTTGCGCTCTCTATTAACATGTTTCGAAGCTTCGTACTTATGGAATCTGACAAGGTTATATCTTGAATTTTAACTGTACACACTTTGTTAAGAAAAGAATCAGTCACCATTGGGTTTTTAGGATTTATAGTATAATGGTATTTAGAACCGTCTTTCCCCATTTTCTCGACCGTATAGTTACGTTCCATCAGAGGCATAGATACGTCGACCACAGGTGACATTAATTCATTGAGGGTTATTTTTTCACTATCTGCGACATTTAACGAATGTTCGTCGATGCTACTGAGTAAACTTTTATTGACTGATATATTTTCAACAATCGATAGAACTGGCGAAGTAGGTAGTGACATGCTGCTAGATTCATTCGCAATATATTCATTCAAATTTTTAAAAGTCTGGTCATTGTTATTTATGTTTTTTTCATTTGAATTCGGTTCCCAAATATCATTATTGCTTATGTTTTGACTGCATTCGTCAATTCTTTCTAAGGGTTTCGATGAGTTTGTCTTTTGAGGCATAAGCAACTGATAGGATTCTGACCTATAAATGTGACTACTGACGCTTGAATTTGTGAACGTTTTCGATTTTAAGGGAGCAGTTACGTAGGAATTGCTCGATTCACTGATCATATCGTCATGTAAACAAGAAATAGATTTTTTACGAATGCGACTAATCTGTTTACGGTCGCTAATACTACATCTCCGTTTCTTTCTAAAACACATAACGGGACTACAGTCTGAATCTACGTAGCCTTGAGAGGTATCTTCAGAATAAAGCAAAGCACGGTCGGGGGAATTGTAAATTCTTGCGGTTTCTATGGCGCTGTAAAAAAACATGCATTAGCAAGCAGTGCAAGAAAGCAGAAGCTAAAGTGTATGAGAAGAGCAACATGCAAATGGAAGCAGGTTTATAAATCTAAAATATGTGATTAAAGCGCTTATGATATCTATTGCTAAATATAATACTGCTACATTATATAGAATGTAACTTTTTGGTTCAAAATAATCTTAAACTACTAAGAATTTTAGGAATTATGATAGAAACACAAGTATACTTTTTAAATTTTATTTAAAATCACCTGCTCCCATATACAGAATGATTGCTTACAAATAAAACATTTACTCCTTTAACTACTGCTTATATAAACTTGACAATTTAAGGTAAATTATTTCATTTTATACATAAGAAGATTTTTAAAAAACTTGATTTAATATAATTGTGGTAAAGTCTTACAAAGATACACAATTCTCGTCAATATTTTATAAAAATTGTACTTTTAATTTTTGTACAAAGGGATTTCATGGGACCAAGAAAGAAAGTAAATTTAAATACTACAACTTATCAAAAAGGTCAATATTGACTAGTATAAAAGAAAGTGTGAATTTCATCTTAAAAATATTATTTTTACAATTTTGGTTTTAAATTTATACTAATAAATAGCGAATTGTTGCGATTTAAAATCAATCAGTGACCTTTATTTACAAATATAAAATGTATTTACATAAAGTGCCGAAAAAATGTGGAAGTCTTAGAAACAATAAACATTCAGCTAATTTATCCTGAAATTTACAGTTAAATAATAAATAGACTTTTGCGATTGGCAACCGCTCATAACTATTGATAAATGACTATGAATTATTTTGTATGCTTTTTGAAATATTATATGTCAAGTCTAATCCACACGTCTGCCGAACAACGCGACAAACAACGAACACATAGGGACGGCGCTATACAGAGAAGCGAGAAGGAAATAAGTACATCTCTTTTCTTCGTATAGTGCTGTCCCTATGTGTTCGTTGTTTGTCACGTTGTTCGGCAGACGTGTGGATTACTTTAGTACTTATATAAATTTAATAGGCATATAAACCAAGTCTTAACCTTTATTGCATTAGCTTCTTATAAATATAATATATAAACTAAATACTATTGGGAACAACCTGTTAAAAAACTAAAATGCAAATTAAGTTCAATCTGTAATATAATCAAGGAATAAATAGTGTTTTTGTGTGTAGTTTTTTTTTGAATAATTACATAGATAACAAATTATTTGTAGTGGTCCAATTTATTAAATATAAAAGAAGTAAAAAAAAATATTGGTGTAAAATAAATGCCAGATAAATTAGCTTTGTCTTCGGAATTTTGAAAACACACTTACAAAAATCACCTTTTAAGATTTATATTAGTGTCACAACGACTTATTACGAATTTTCTTGATTAACTCTATTTTTACAACCATTGACTGATATATATAGCGATACACTCAAAGAGTACTCAATTTTAAGTAACTGCTAATTTTGTTAAATGTTATAGTTGAAACATATCATTGTCAATGACCTCTAAAATATTTTATTTTAATAAAATCTTTGGTAAAAATAATCAGTATAAGCCTAATGTTGTAATGAGAATCATGAACATAAAAGTTGTCAAAAACATTGTAAAATTAAAGCCATTTTGTTTGAATATTACTTTCGAGTTTCGTTAAAGATTGGTGTTATGTTGGAAATACTACATGAAAAAAAAAAAATCATATTTTATTACATAATTTCATACTACTAATATTATAAATGCGAAAGTAACTCTGTCTGTCTGTTACGCTTTCCCGCTTAAACCTCTCAACAGATTTTGATGAAATTTGGCACAGACAGTCTTTAGACCCTGAGAAAGAACATATCAAAACACCACGCGGGCGAAGCCGCGGGCGGAAGCTAGTTTCATATAAATGCAGTTCTCCAAATTCCAATAACAAAATATGTACCTCTATAGGAGGAATTCGTTATATAATAGAATTACAAATGAAATATAATTTGATTGTTTTGCTCAACGCAATGTATGAATTATTTACATCTTATTACTTTACGGGCTACGCCCATGGGGGATAAGTAGTGGGAACGATAAATAATTTTTCTTTAATAAAAACCTAAACCACCTTCAAACTGTTAGAGCTTGACAAAATTTGAATGGGATTAACAGGAATGCAGGAAAAAAGTCATAAATATCACAAAAAGAGAAAAAAAAAAGACAGTCGAATTAAGAACATTCTCCTGTTTCGAAGTCAGTTTAAAATAGGCTGACAATCATTTTGATAAAGTAATGTATCATCACTTTCAAAACTAAACAAATCTTTACTTTAACTATTTGAGTTGCTCTCAAAATTGAGTACCATTTGAGTGTAGCGACTTAAGTGTTACTTACTAACTGTTGCGAGGTTTCCTCGCATTCCTGCCTCTCGGCCTGTTTGGAGATGGAAACTTATATTTGACGTCATCGTCTGGTTCGACATTACGGTTCGCGTCTTTTGCTTTGCGAGGCGACGTTTTTCGGTTGTTCACTATGTTCTTTTGTGTGTTTTCTGTGAAGGGAAAAGTCTATTTGACATCATCTTCATTACATACTACGAAGCAAAGCTGCTTCCTGCGTCTGTATGTATGCTGCTGTATTAAAGCTACAGAATGTATTTTGATGCTGTTTTTTTCAATACTTAGTTATTCAAGAGGAAGTAAGTTACGATATAGGAAATTAATACAATATGAACATTTGATAAGAAACCTAATGAAACTAAATCTTACCATTGAGCACTTTTTTAGGTGTCCTATTGCTGCGCCGTGTGGTGACACCGATCTCTGGCTTGCTGTCAGTCTTTTTCTTAGTTTCGATAGAAAGTTTTGCTTTTTTCGGAGTTTCTGTTGTTCTTTCTTCTGGTGCTGGATTTTTTCTCGGTCTACCCCCTCGTCTGTAACAATACATACATTTAGAAATTAAAGACTTTTTAACGGATTTTAAACGCGATTTATTCATTCTATTATTTTCCCGACGTTTCGAACACTTTACAGCGAGCGTGGTCACGGGGAGACTAAACAAACATTAGAAAATACAATACATACATTTATTTATTATTTTTAGCGTTGAAACATTACTAGAACTTAGTAAACAAAACCTTTAAACCAATCAACCAATTGCAACAGTCTGTAACTATGTATATAATTGGATTTGGAAAAAGTATTTACGACGTGTGATTTTGTCTAAAAAAAAACGCAACAAGACATAAACTTGTCGTTTAGCATTTATAAACGACAAGTTTGTGTTTTCGCAGGCGAAAAATGCGGGTTCGAATCCCGCCTTGTGATCGATATTTCTTTAAAAATTTCTCAACATTGAAAAATACAAGTTCGGGATGGGGTAAATAATTTTCACATCTTTAACAGATTTTTAATTATTATGGTTTATTTTTAGTTCATATGTATGTTTAGTTTTTACCTCTTAGCGACATCCTGTGTGGGCTTCACATTAGTAGCATTAGTTTCGCCGGCCTCTGCTTTATCTAACTCTTCTATTTGTTTGAATATCTCACTCTCTATTTGATTCACTCTATTCGTTCCTGAAACAGAAAGAGTTTTTAAAATAAAAACATTTACAATATTGCATGGATAAATTATATAATTAACTTCTTCTTTTTTCCAAATGGCAACTCCCGATCCCAGCGAGGACGGATTCTGCCAATGTCAAGTTTTGAACGGATGGTCAGTTTAAGTTAATGCTCATGTTAACCGTACTCTGTGCTGAGTAAAAATCACGGTTGAGATGATTCACTTTTTAATTACTCATAGACTTCTTACATGGAGCTGTATAACCTGACAATAATAAACTTATTAGTACTCACAAATATTCAAAATAATAAACGTAGAATCTAAATAAACACTGCTTTAATTTACTAGAAGTAGAATATCCTATTGTTATTAAGCCTCAAAACATTGAAATTGAATTTAACACTTCTTCAAAAGTAGTTTTATGGTTCATGCAAAAACTATTGACCACATCTGTTTCAATTGTTTTCACAACATTTAGGCCACTAATTAAACAACTTAATAAACAGGCTAGCCAAATAAACGGCAAATAAAGTTTATAAGCTTTAAATATTCAATTTCATTGCTGCACTACCTATTCACCCTTTTCTTCTTTTTATAATTATAAATCCTACCCATAAGTTGCCTGGTAGCAATCGCTTAGTAGCGATAAGGCCGCCTTTTTAGCTTTATAACATATTGACTGTTTATTTTTTATATATTATATGTATTACTTGGTGTTGAAGTGTATTTATTATTATTAACATACAAACCATTATCATTCTTTACAACCGGTGTAGATATTCCACTGAGCACTACAGCTTCAGGGGAAACCCTCTGAGCCTGTCCACTTTGACGATCACTTGGCTTTTTATCTTCGTCTTTGTTGTTCTTGTTCAACATCTGCACCACTTGTTCCAGCACTGGGTTTATGTGTGTCCAGTGACCTTCTAATTGTACCTCCTACATGTGATAATTTATTTATCATTCGCAAATTTTTTTTTTTTATTTTTTAAATACAGTATGTCTCTCTATCCCAGGTTAAAAACCAATTTAAAAGAATAGGGAATTATCGTACAATTTTACGTGAAAATATTTAACCGTCTATTTATTGTGTGCGTGTACTAGTGTACACACGTACGAAGTGCAACTTCTTTATGACCTTATTTGTCAAAAAATAATTTACTAACTTTACAGAAATACGTCGAATTACGCGTGGTAGGGATAAGAAAAAGATGGCGCGTAACGGAAAAATGTCACGCGTAACGAAAAAATTTTACACTAATTTTTTTTCCAACCCCGATAAAGAAGTTTCACTTCAATTATAATAATTTTAATTCAGGATTTTAGCGCCATAGGAGAAAGTAAGTTACAAATTGTCATTACCTACCTCATTGTTCTTGAATAATTTAATCTTGACAGTATTATCTTGTTTATCTTCCGGGGCTTTGATCCCTGATGTCGACGCAATAGCCTCTGTGAATAATTATTTTTATAACAATTATGGATGTATCAAACAGAGAAATCTACTATGAAGCTAACTGGTGCAATACCAATAGACAATAAATATCAAATAATATATAAAATCTCACCTTCTTGTTTAAACTTTTTTGGTGATGTCTGTTGAGTTTTTCTGTGAAATAAAAGAACTCTGTAATAATATGTTTCAGTAGGTAAAAAAATAATCAAAATCTTCAAGTAAGGAAAACATAAGTAACATATAAGTTAAAACTTGATGAACTTACAATTCCATTTGCTGCACAGCATTGCTATTTTCTATTGCCTTATTAGAATCTGTAGCCTGTTTTAATAATCTGAAAGCATATGTACATTATACAAAATTACAAAAAAAAAGATAATTTTATGTATGCTTATATCTATACTTTATCTATACTAATATTATAAAGCTGAAGAGTTTGTTTGTTTGAACGCGCTAATTTCAGGAACTACTGGTCCGATTTGAAAAATTCTTTCGGAGTTAGATAGCCCACTTATGGAGGAAGGCTATAGGCTATATATCATCACGCTTAGACCAACAGGAGCGGAGCCACGCGGGTGAAACCGCGGGGCACAGCTAGTTAATTATATGTATTGTCACAAAAAACATACCTGGCAAGTTCATCTGATTTTTTCTTTTCCTCAACATACTTCAACTTCCAGTATGATTCTTCGTTGTCTGATTCATCTGAAATATTACGTTTTAAATATCAATATTATATGTACATATAAATATATATGCATTTAAATGTAGAAGATATTATATTTATGTGTGATGTAACAGCCAAATAATTATAAAGTTATAAGCTTAATTTTGTACAGTAAAACCGTATTGAAGCTTTGCCAGTCATTATTTACAATATAAATGTCAACTGTTATATTTTTGGAATACTTCTATATTTATGGTGCAAATGAACAAACTAATTAAAGATAAGAAATTTTATACAGACACAAACACAAAAATATATCACCAATAAAAGATTGGTAAAATATGCTGGAATCTGTGAAATAAAACTAACCATTAGGTGTATAATTGAGATAGTTCTTTAGAATCTTGCCATCTTTAACAACTGGGTAGATTTTCTTGCCATGCATTACAAATAGCCCGCCTTCCTCTTCCAAAGATAGTACTCGCGCATTTTTTGGTTTTCTACAAATTAAAATATAATACATATTGAAATTATCTAATATTTTACAAAAATCAAAAATAAAGAAAAAAAATATGTATGATATTGTTTATAAATATAAAATATATTGAAGAAAGTCCTATCTTATAATAGATCATGGCTGTCTGATTCATAAAGATACTTCTAAATAAATTAATTTAGCTATGCTATTTTATTCAATAATTTATGAAGGCAATATAATATGTCAATACTTACAGAAACTTTCTGGTACCTCTATTCTTTCTTCCCCTTGGTGGTGAAATAAATTCCGACATAGTGTCCGAAGTGTAGTCGCTTGTGCCTGATGATATATTTCTACAAAATAATTTGTAATGTAAAGCCTTTAAGTGGGTCTTCAGTTTTTTTTTATTATTTATGTCTTGAAATTAACAACTTGGTAAATCGTATAGGAGCTACCAACATTGACAAGAGAGAATTTTAGTACATAGTTGGTTCTTTGATATACTGTTTCTCTTCCTATTTCGGTTAGAGTCCGGGCTGTCTGGCTGGCCGCAGTGGTTGCGTTTATTAGTGCGCATCTTATCTGCACAGGAAAATATCCGTAATTTAAAGTCATTTTTTAACGCGTAATTTTTAATCTTTTGCCTTTAGATAGATCCATCAGACATAATTTTTTTATTGCAAGACGTTTTTTTCGTTGTTAAATAGGTGCCAGACGCAATTTTTTATTTCAAAATCATTAAAATGTCATCGAAATAAGTGAAATTCCATCAACATGAGTCCCCGTGAAGGATATACTATGTATAATATTCATTTTACTATTTACAATTTTTTAGCAACAATCTACCATGGTGCCTCCTTTTCCCAACGAACCTCAAATAGGACGTTAATGTAAACTTGATAAAAACCAAATATCATCAAATTCATATTAATACCCAAAAGTGTAATAACTATGAAACCATCTATTAAAAATATTAGTTCACTAATTATTCAATATAAGTATTAAAAAAGGATAATATAATATAAGTAATAAAGTTATTACTTACCTTTTAAGCGGACTCATGTTGATGTAATTTCACTTATTTCGATGACATTTTAATTATTTTGAAATAAAAAATTGCGTATGGCACCTATTTAACAACGAAAAAAACGTCTTGCAATAAAAAAATTATGTCTGATGGATCTATCTAAAGGCAAAAGATTAAAAATTACGCGTTAATAAATGACTTTAAATTACGGATATTTTCCTGTGCAGATAAGATGCGCACTAATAAACGCAACCACTGCGGCCAGCCAGACAGCCCGGACTCTAACCGAAATAGCAAGAGAAACAGTATATCAAAAACCCAACTATACTAAAATGACTTTTTTTTAAACGTTAATAGCTCCCGTACCAAAATGATTTATTAGAAGAACTAATTGGTTGACAAAGGCATGTGCAAATCCTTAAAATTTTAAGAAAAAGTACCATAGTATCAAGTGTCACATTAAAACATGTTCAATTGAAAAATCAAACTTACAGTGTTTTGTGTCGCGAGGTCGATCGTTTTCTATTAGTATAACTTCTACGCCTTTTTCGACTAGAGATGATATCTATACAAAAATAAAATTTAATTTAATTCTTATATCATAATTTTAGATTAACATTACTCATCCACAGTTTTATTGGTTGAAAAAGCAATAGCAGGCAAAGAGGCAGAGACAACACAGATTTTCTTAATTTGGAATCATTTATTTACCATGAGTAAATCCAAGTGCATGGGACAGGGCATTATTTCGTTGTTTCTTCTGTATGAGTCGTAGAGCTGATTTATTTTTAAGTTGCACTTCTTCAACACTTGAGTCTGAATGTAGCACTTGTTCAGTTTTAGATGTCTGGGCTTCTTCCACATTACTGGTCCTTGTCTGCTGCTTGCTGGTGTCCGTGTGATCAATGCTGTTACCAGAATCACTGTAAATTGTGTACGGCAATTGTTGCTTTGAATACGAGTTCTCATGTCTCCCACTTGTCTTTTCTGTTTCTGTACTTATTTCCACTTTGCTTGAGCTAGTTTCATTTCTTCCAGTATCATTCTTACTCTTGGTGTCTTCGGAAATTGAATCAAGGTTCACAACTTGTGCATCATTACTCACAACTTGTTCTTCTATTGCTGTGTTATTTTCTGCTGTATTACTATTCTTCTTTGATAGTATATTTTTACCTACATTTTTTTCGGTATTTGTTATTGCATCTGTATCTGACACTGACATTTGCTGTTCCAGCTTTTTGCGTTTTACTTTAGGCGCTTCTTGGGAGGTCGCCCTCTTTTTGTTTTGTTTATTATGATTTTTCATTGATAGTTTCTGCACTTTACCTTTGTCAGCTGTGTTATCTTTGCTACAGTTTTTATCAAGTCCTTCTGGATTATTTGGCAGTTGAGTGTCAACTGTAGTATTGATATTATTTCCTGTATCTGCGGACTTCCGTACAGTTCCACTTTTCTCCTCTACTACTTGTTCTTTAGTAGTCTGCCCAGATTTATCATCATTTGCTTTATTGTTCCCACTTAAAATAGAATCAGATGTGTTTTTAAGATTTTCTTCAGTAACATCATTATCTAAAGGATTTTTATCCAATAAATCCTCGACAATTTTTAACGAAGCTGGACTTTCATTACCAGCATCTTCATCAATTTTTAAATTGTTGTCTTTATCTTCTGAATCTGAAATTTCTATTGTACAATTATTTTCATTGTCTGCACCATTCAAATTAGTGTTATCTACCTTTTTGGTTTGTTTCAGTTCATCAACATTGTCGTCATCTGAATCAAAATCATTAATAACCTCTTGAATTAAGTCTGATGTTTCTTTTTTACGTGTTGATGTTGGTTCTTCTTCTTTATTTTGGTCTTGGTCAGGTTCTTGGACTTGGTCCAGTTCTTGGTCATGTTCAAGTTCTTTTTGTATGTCCTCAGCAGTTTCATAGCAATTCTCTAATACAACAGTGTCTGTGGATGTTCTATCCGCTACAGATTTTGGATTTTTGGAAGCCTCACCTGCTGCTTCTCCTTTTTCTTTATCATCTTCATTCATATCTTCTTCATTCACTACAGGCTGACCATTTTCTAAACAAAGAAGTTATTTGAATTAGTCTATCTAAGAAAAGAACATGCTTTATGTAAAGCCGGGTATCCACTTAGGTTCGCCGTGGTTTGCGAACACTGTGTGCTCCGCGAACGTGAACGTGTACAGTGTACACACTTAGGCTGCAACATCAGTGCTCCTGTCGGAGCACTAACATTCCGCGCTCCGGTCTCCAATCGACACACGACAGACGGTCGGTGCAAACATGCCGCCTCCAGAATTAGTAGGAAGTGCAGCTTATATTTTGATACATTATATTGTGATCAGAGGCGGCTCGCCCTAAGGAGCGCTGGTGCAGTGAACTCCCATAAATAATTATAATAAAATCATACTCCTTAATTTAATTATTAACATTAATTATTACTATTTAAAATCAATCGTAATCTTTAAAACTACTGTTAATACCAATGAATATATCCATCATTCCATCATCCCATACACCTGTATAATACCTACTGTATTATGTAACGCGCGAAGCGGAGCGCTCACGATTGCGCTCCAATGAAAAAAGATTTAGTACATTTCCTAATACGAAATCCAATAGGAGTGAAAGAGAGGGTTTTGCCAGAGCCCTGCGCGTGAAACAAAAGATTTTCTATGGAAAAGTAGCAAAATTCGGAGCGCCGCACCCGCAAACGTTGCCGGTTCGTTTTTACCGCCCGGCAGGACAGCGATTGCGCGCGACGTTGCCAGTTGCCACTTCTATAATATAAACAAACACTCGAGTCAACTTCAATGCACGCGCGCGATTCATGCAATTTTCTAATTAAAATTATAAAATACGTGTTGAAATAGCCTGTAGTTATCAGTATTACTTGTGAGTGTTAAAATGAACAATAATTATAATGTGGCGTTCATTAAAAAGTGTGATAAAACGTTACAAATTCGGCTTGAATGTAAAGCTAAGGGACCGCCACGGCCTGAACTTGATCTTACGCAAAAATGTACGACAAAAACGAAAACATATACGCGTGTGTTTAAATCTGAACAATATGTGAAAACACCGTGGTTGTGTGGTTGTGATGAAAGCAACAAACTATTTTGTTTTCCGTGTCTTTTATTTAAAGCGGGCGCGGCCGGCGGAGGTGAGAGTGCTTGGACTGAAACGGGCGTTGACGACTTAGCTCATCTTTCAATCAAGATGAAAAAACATTCACAATCTCGGTACCATTTGTTGAATGAACTGCAATTGGCGTCTATCGGTCTTGTCGCTTTAAGTTATAGATATTTTTGCACACCAAAAAGAAAGACGTATCACGTATGCATTTTCTTTATAAGTAATTTTTTTGATAAATTGTACTGCTTTACACCATGTATTTTCAGTGTTTTATTTCAAGTGAACACCCATAAAATTTTGTCACGAGCCGCCTCTGATTGTGATGGAATACAAACGACCTCCTCGATTTTGGCAAGCTAATATGTATAAGGGAAGAAGAAATAATGAAATAATGCATATATTCATCATTTCATCGGACCACTCCATGTTCGCGAACTTAACAAACACACGCTCGCGTCCACGAACAAACTGCGCTCCCCTTTGAGATCGCGCAAAAAACCGCTTCCCGAGCGCTCCGCCGTGCTCCGATCGTGCTCCAGTCGCGCTCCGCGATCACGTCGTATCCATTATGTTTGGTTTGCGGAGCGGGCGCGTTCGCAAACCACGGCGAACCTAAGTGGATACCCGGCTTAATATATATTTTGTATATTGATTGGATACTGACCATTGTTGATGTCTTTATCCACCGGTTCAACATCAAGCTTATTGTTTAGTTTGGATTCCACATCACATCTATAAATGTATCAAAAATAATTAAAAACCAATCATAAACAATACAAATTAATTCATGGAAAAATACACTCACCCTTGTCTAAAACTAGCAATTTGAGTAATGTTCAGTTTATAATATGGATTATGAATATCAGGTAAGATGCGCTTCAGAAATGTTTCCTTAAGACTTTGCCATGTCCTATTTAAAATCTAAAATCAAAGAGTATAGAGAAATAGATTATAAAATCATTATCAATTTTTTTAAGAATAGAAAAAGTACCCACCTTTTTTCTGTTCTTTAAAAATTTATTATTTTTATATCATTTAAATTTTTTTTATAGCATTTGAATGATATAAAACACTAAATATCAAATGAAATAAAATAAATAAATATTTGCTTGAAAGAAAATATAAAATTAGATGCAAGTGAAAACATTTACCTTATCATTGGCAAACTCCATCCACATTTTTCGTCCTCTTATTTCACTGTAGACTTTATGTTTGACCAGATAATCTACTATGGTCTTCATTTCCTTCATTGTATATGCTTTCCTGTAATATAAACATTAGAGTTAAATGGAATAAAAACTAATCATCTGCTATCTAAGCAAATATCTAAGCAGAAGTTAATTGATATTATAATAAAGACACACATGTGTTTCCTATGCTTTGTGTCTTGTAATGTTTTCAAAAATCACTACTTCTACTAAAAAACATTTTTCCTGAGTCACATAGGCTATATTAACTTATTTTATTTCACTTTTAATCTGAGGTTAAGCCAGTATAAGCCGCTTGATTTTATATATTATATAAAAGGTATAAACTTTTCTTCATCCAGTAGATTTGTCTTGGGAACAAAATTCTGTTTTTAAAGTTCATGTGAGTATATCTATAATAATAATGAATCAACAAATGTGTTGCAAAGCACTCAAGAATGGCTCAAGCAATTGGGCTATTTTTGTTGTCTTTGTTGAGGTAAAAAGAAGGTTCTTATGGAAAGAAAACACGAAAAGGGAGCAAAAGAGCAGAACAACGTCTACTGGGGCAGTGAATACAATATAAATCCCAATATTCAAAGGCTTTATATAAGGCTATTAAGTGGCAAGGCTTTCAACATGATACTTAAATTTATTTTTAAAATAAGATGCCACATGAATGCTTGCATTACAATACAGTGGAATCCGTTTATAATGACATCGAAGGGAATCGACAAACACGTCATAATAAGCGGACGTCATACAAAGCGTTATGTGAAATGAAAAATCTTTTTTATGTAAATATGTATGTATTTAAGTATTTTAATACAGAAACATAGTATACTTGCATATGTATATGTACATATTAAATCAAAATCAAAATTGCACGTAATCAGCAGATTATTATAATAACAATAAACAATAAACACATACAAGTGTATTTTTTACTGTAAGTACATACACTGTAATTTTTGTCTGCTTTTGTTTTTTCATTTTATTGTAAAAACAGTCTCTAATACTATTGTGTATAGAAGACATAGCTTTGGTCAAATTATCATTTTCAATATTGCTATGAACAAATCGTGATAATAATTCTGCAGCTTTTAATGCCTCTTCTGCGGTAGGTAATGGTGATTCCTCGACTTCCTCTTCCCCATCACTTTCGAGTTGTTCCTTAGCACTAATGTTCAACCTTCAATTACTCACTGAGATTCAAAACAAAAACAAGCCACGTGCGGAACGTCGTCGAGAATCAACGAACATTATCCAAGGTGTAAATAATCATGCCGGTCATTATAACCAGACATAATTTATTAAAAATGGGTCATAATAAGCGGTATGTCACTGTAAGGGAAGTCAATATATCCGACTTTTTTATAAAGAATTTTATATGAAAACCAAACTTCGTAGTGCAATTACGTCATAATAACCGGTTGGTCAATATAGGCGGAGTCATAATAAACGGATTCTACTGTATTTTAAATTTATATTATTTGAAATGTCATACTTCTGCTGTTGGAATATTGTTAATACTAAAGTAAAGATTTAGAAAATGGGCATATTCATGTATAAGTAATTTTTTAATTAAAAGATATAATAATTAATAAGTAAGTAAAGTCAAAACTACGCAATATACAACACATACAAATGACTACAAATAAAAATAAACACAAATGCGATCCTATAAACATGAATATTTTTTATTAAACTTTTGTCGTAGTTATACTAGATTTAAAGGTAATTCAGTTTATCATTTAAATTTAAAGCAAATGTAGAAACAAGTAACGAGGGTATGCTATAAATTTTATATTTAACTTACCCCGACATTGTGGTTTGATTTTATTGGTATATTGCAATGGTTCAAATACTGTTCTTGAAATGTAAGCCTTTGATTTTAATAAAATAGGAAATTCATCATCTTCTGTTTCATATCAGTTTGGAACTTTTACAAATACTTTTGCCGGTAACGGTACAAAAAAGATAAATAATTAACAAGTAACGCGACCGCCAAGCCGTTGTTTGCCGCAGATAACAAGATGACGCACAAGTCACAACTGCCATTTGTCACTTTGCAGACATAGATTAAAAAACTATTTCTTTAAAAATATAATATCCAGATTATTAACATAAATAAATAAAAGTTCAAAATTCACTATTGACAACGGACCAGTGGGCGGGGCTTAAAAAACATGGCTACGTATTGTGTGCAACAAAAGAATTAACCATAAGTTTACATTGAATTAGTGTCATCAATTTTAATTATTTATGTTTTCTATAAATGATTTTTTTCAATTTGTTGGATCATGAATGGATTAATGAATCCTCATTAATATCATTATGTTTTTTCACAGTATCCTTCTTTAAACTCCGATTTACTAGACGCTGATGTCGTGCCTCTATATTTTTTTTAGCTTTATTTGATTCTCTAGCAGAGCTTGGTAGATTACACGATGGAACACATGTTTTTTTTAAAGTCATCTTTTTAGTAATAACACCTGAAAAACAAATTTTTCAATTAGTTTTAGATTTATATTTACATTTATACTTTACTGTTCTGTGCATTTATATTTGAGGTTAAACATTGTCAACTTACTTGTTACAATAAAATCATTCCTTTGAAAATGTAATGAACACACTCTCATATGCGGATTTATATTTTTCAATTTTAAAGCACGCTGCCAGGCCATCGATCTACTTTTTCTTTTTTTCCGAAATAATTTTCAACATAAACAAAACTGCTACCAGGTTTAGGTATAGCATGAAAACTAACTTCTAAATTTGTATGAGATTTACTACCACAACCGTTCACCGCACAATAAACTCTACTTTTATTTTTAGTACGAAATTTTAAAGAATTTTTATTAATTTAAAAAAAAAAAATTTTTTAATAGATTCGGTAATATACTTGTGTACTTAAGTGCACACTAAAACTAGTTCTTTTTTTGAACACCAGGTGTCGTGACCAAAGTGGTCCGTTGTCAGATTTTTCCAATTACAGCACTAGAGCGCATTATGCGGCATAATGCTTAACGTTGAATGTTTCAACTACAGCAACGCTTCGCACAATCGAGCACTCTTAAAAGTAATGCGCGTGAATTGATGCGTGCAATCGATGCCATTGATCGAAATGTTTTGTTTATATATTATCGTTAGTAATATTATTAATTGTTGGAAAAAATTTTAAAGCTTTCGTTTCATTGTAGTTTTTTCGAAATAATCAAAGTTAATTCAAATTGTGTTAAAAAAATAAATATAAGTATGGATGAAGGTAATACAAACATTGACTTTTTTTTTATATTTCACATTTAAAATGTGAATACAATTTCATTTTAGAATTCGAATCTACAAACAAATTTGTTTACAGGAATATACTTGCATTTTATTATATACTTGGTGCATTTGAAAACTAATTCACGTTCCAATTATTAAGCATCAGCATAATTCGGCATTGTGCGCCACTGAGTCGCATTATGCTCTGTAATTGGAAAACTACCACAGCTTGCTTATAAAATAGTACTTTGTAAGTACAATACAAATTCATTCGAAGACGTACGACGAAGTATTTACATTCTTTATTCTATGAATCCAATGTTAAGTCCACGTTAAGTCCATAGGTGTTTCGAGATTTTATAATGTGGAATGCTTAATTAAAATTTGTAAGAATATGTATGTTTAAAATTGTAACTAAAACAAACTTACAGAATGTAATTCAATTTATTGTTATTGTAATCTATACATAATATATTATATTATAATAAAATTTGAAAATCATTTGAGTAAATTAGTTTTGACTATGAGATCTTCCTGGTTTTCTGCCCATTACAGGGCTCCCACCCATTTGTCGCAGCAAGCCTCGAAGCCCTTTTGCTTCTCGTAGCCCACTATCTAACTGCTCAGCTGGTATGGCTGAGAAATCGTCAATCAGTGGGAGTGGGCCACTCAGTCTTTCTGAATACTGTGAGAGACGTGATTGATGCCCACTTGGAGATATCTTATCATTCTGTGGTTGTAGAGACTGAAACAGATGTAAATAATTAATTATTCAGATTTTAAAATATCTACAAATACCAAAAAAATTACATAGCAAAGTATAAAACAAAAGGATATTCATTATTCAATAAAATGTGATTGTGAATGGATCTAGGAGTAAAGTTAAATAAATTAATATGAAATTAAATCCATAACATCTTCAGCAAAGATGAAATTTTTTTAAAGAGTAGAAAATGCTTCGTAAGGATTGAAAAACCTTTATTTTTATGTTATCATAATACTCCATGGTACCTTTCCTTTCAATGAGGCTATTTCCTCTTGCAATCTCTTAACCAAAGCTGCATCACTCTCATAGCTTGTGAGCGTTGGTTGCGGCATACATTGAAATACTGTAGCTAGTAGATTATGTAAGGATACTAGCACGCTATCTTGCCAGGCCCTTGTGAAGTACAAACTGAATGAGGGATTTTCTTCCGGCTTTTGTATGTAGGGTAACACTGTAATAAAATAATAACTATAATACATATATTATTTTATCGTAACAATATACTTAAATAAGGAAGAATAATCATGTCTTTTCGTTTAATATGATTATGATTGAATCAAATTAATAAAATAAAAATGTGTGCGTGTACTAGAGTACACACGTAAGAAGTGAAACTTCTTTATGACCTTATTTTTCAAAAAATAATTTACTATCTACACTAATATTATAAAGAGGAAAACTTTGTTTGTTTGTTTGTTTGATTGATTGTAATGAATAGGCTCATAAACTACTGGACCGATTTTAAAAATTCTTTCACCATTCGAAAGCTACATTATCCACGAGTAATATAGGCTATATATTATCACGCTAAGACCAACAGGAGCATAGCCACGCGGGTGAAACCGCGCGGCACAGCTTGTATACAATATTACAGAAATACGCCAAAAAATTCGAGTTATATAGAGTTTTCAACTTATAAAGGATTTCGACTTAGGCGGATTTTGATTGGACATAAAGAGTTTGAGGTTTATTCTTATAAATATTGAATTCACAAAATCATAATTGAACACCAATCAAGCAAACACGTGTTAACGTGAGTCATAGATTTATTATTGTATACTCCTAAAATGTTTTCTAAGAAACAATACTGTACTTACATTGTCGGCAAGTTCTTAAAGGCGGTAACTTATTTTTGTTCGAACAATAGAGGTAATAAATATAAATTCCTAATGTCGAAATCTCGAAACAGTCAGAAATTAATGACGCACATAGTATATACATATTATGACAGAGGTTAAGCTTAAATAACTTGAAAAATAAATAACATGATCTCGCCCACGTGTTGGTGTTTTAAAAAATTCAATCAAAAACTGAGGTTAACTTTAAATACAATTTTAGAAAAATAAATACCACAATCAACATTCAAGTATTAGAAAAAATCGATACCATAATTCCATCCACGTGTTAGTGTATTGAAAAATACAATCAAAAAGTGAGGTTAATCATAAATAACTTAGAAAAATAAATACCATTATTACACCTAAGTAAGTATTAGAAAAATAAATGTAATTACTTATTTACTTTTTTTAGAAATTCACTGGAATTAGAATTAAAACAAACCCTTTGATTTTGCTGATCACTTTAATATAACATGTATATAGTCACGAGTACGGCGTAACGCAAAAATGTCACGAGTACGGCGTAACGCAAAAATGTCACGCGCGCGGCGTAACGCAAAAATGCCACGCGCGCGGCGTAACGCAAAAATGTTACACAAAATTTTTGTCCACCCCCGATAAAGAAGTTTCACTTCAAAAATATTAATAGAAAATTAACAAATTACACATATTAAAAGAAAGCATAAAAATGTTCAAGGTATGTAATATTTACTTACTAAACCAATCCCTCCATTCACTTTGTCCTTGCAATTCAGGCAGCATTTTTGCAAAAAACTCTGCAACTTTTTCATTCTTCACACCACCTGTACTTTGTGCAGCTGTTACCAAATACAGTTTATAAAGACTATATTCTATTTTACGAACAGCTGAAACATACATTTAAATTGCCGATGAATTCGTGTAATATACTGTAACTAAAGAAATCCAAACTTTTGAAAGGAAAATGAAAATCAAAATACCTGGTTGAACATGGACCTCAAGTTTGGAAAAAACTAAGTTATCCAGATGAGTCCAGTATTCTTTTAATCCATTGAGATCAGAAACATTAATATAATGTACAATTTGTTCAACAATTTTATCAACCCTGAAACCTTTGTCTTTATCAGCTTTCAGATCATTTTCAAATGCCTTTACAGTAGAAGTAAATCCCCTAAACAATAGATATTCTCGCACCAATTCATCTACAAACTGTAAATGTGCCATGTTTGTGAAATTAAAATATAAAATAATCGATTGTTGTTTTTGTAACAGAGTTTTGTAAACAATTTTTTTGACATTATTTTAGATTTCTCTATAGATTGTCATCGTGACAAACTGACTTATGTCCATCTTATGTCTGGAAAATTATACAACTTAAATTAAAATAAAAATATATATTAATAACGTTCTATATGCTTATTAAGATGTTTATAGTAGTTTCGTCTATTTGATAAATTGGATTCTTTAAAGAATTTTGGACAAATATATTAATTTTGTGTTAATTTTATCTGTGACATAAAAATTGGCATTGAAAAAAATAACATGACATCGCAATGACACAAGTCACAAAATGGAAATGTCAATTGTCAATCGTGATCGCTTTCAATCAGCTGTCGATTAATATTGGCGACAGATTTCAGCCATTAATTTAAATTATAAATAATCAATAAAATGTGTGATAAATGGAGTGTTATTTGAGTGATTTATCATTAACGTGAGCAAGGTGGTGGTTTTGGGGGGTGGCCTCTGCGGATGGAGGGTGAAAAGTTCAAGTGTTGCGAGTGACCGCGGCGGGCGCGGCTCGGCGGGGCCTCCGAGCACGCAGGCATGCGGCGATATGACGGAGGCTGCGGGCACGTCGCGAGGCCTCCGCGTCTACAAGATCGTGGTGCTGGGCGACGGCGGAGTGGGCAAATCCGCGGTCACTCTCCAGTTTGTTAGTCACAGCTTCTTGGATTATCACGACCCGACGATAGGTGAATCAGAATAATTTTCCGCAAACGATAATTATTTTAGAATAATATTAAGTAATTAAGCAGGACACTAATTAAAATAGTCTATGGTTATAATAATTAACAATTTTGTTTGGATATGTTTCAATATGTAAATAAAATTAAACATAATAATATTTATTTTCACAGAGGATTCATACCAGCAGCAAGCAGTAATTGATGGTGAACCAGCTTTGCTAGATATACTTGATACTGCAGGACAAGTAAGCTATAATTTTCATATTGAAAAAAATTCAAAGCCCTTGTTTTGTTTTTAAATTTACTATTATAAAATGGCTCAAATCTTTTTCTCATGACAATAATTAATTTTTTATTGTAATTTCTTTTTAAAATCTATAAAAGTTTTTACAATTTTTTTTGGGAACTATATTTTCTATCACCAACATTTATATTTGTCATCAAGTTGTATCACCTAATAAATAGATCTATCACCACGAAATATTTTCGTTCTCAGATAAACAAAAATTGTTCCCAGGTATGAATTATCAAATTAATGTTAATATATGTGTAAAATAAGAGATCGATAACCAATAAAATTATATTGCATTACATGAATATAAACTTCGTTCTTTTAATAACAGTTTTGTTACTTAAATAATAGCTCTGTGCTCAGAATGGTAGATCTGTCACCAAATAAATCGATTATCGATCCCTGACTGCGACTCCTTTTTATTTGATATTTTGTCACCAATACAGTAGTAACATTTTATTTCGTTCAGATATTAAATTAATAGTATTCGTTACCAATTTAATACATCAATTAATAATTTTAATGAAAAAATGATCAAAGGGGCGGAGACAAATTGGCGCGCTTTAAAAATTGATTATTTTAACTTTAATTAAGTGTTTTATCTACATTTATGCTAGCCATAAGCCAGCTATTAAACCAGAGCTGATTATTCAGTGGTTATTATTTTTAAGAATAAATATTGATTATTTTAACTTTAATTAAGTGTTTTATCTACTATTCTGCTAGCCATAAGCCAGCTATTTTAAACCAGCGCTGATTGTTCAGTGGTAATTATTTTAAACAATAAATATTGATTATTTTGACTTTAATAATTGTTTTATTTACTACTCTGCTAAAATTTTTTTTTAAATATAATAATTTATACTACCAGTGGCAATTTAGAACCTTGGGAGTCTAGTTAAGTAGCAGAATCTTTTGGTTGAAACGATGATGACAACCCTTATTTTTTATTTGAACTTAATGCAATTTTCTAGTAACATAATATGATTTATTGGTGATCTCTTTAAATTAGTTTGCTTAAATACTTATTAGGACACACCTATTATAATACATACAAAAACATTTATTTGGTACTAGACCTTATATCTCAGGATTTTAGGTGATTTATTGTGGAACTGATTTTGCATTGTTTGGTGACTACATTTTGGTGACAGATCTACTATTTTGAGGACAAACCCTATTATTTAAGAAACACAAAACTAATTAAATTGGTGATAGCTTAAATGATACCCATTTTTTTTTTATTCATGGGTGGCTGCTATCATAGTGTATACTACGGAAATATATAAAATGGTCTCTTTTCTCTAAGCTAATCTAGGCACTTTTGTTTAGTTGACTTTACATCATGTAATATGATTGTGATTAGCATTAGTAACAGTCATAGACTAAAGTATTAAATTCTTTCCAGGTGGAGTTCAATGCAATGCGAGAACAATACATGCGATGCGGAGAAGGGTTCATGCTTTGCTATTCTGTGACAGACAGACGGTCATTCCGTGCCGCTTCAGAGTACAAACGCTTACTCGCTCAGGCTAGACCTTCGGAGACTCTTCCACTAGTACTAGTGGGGAATAAATTGGACTTGGCACCAAGATTTCGACAGGTGAGAGTGGATTTATTTATTTGTTTAATAATTGTGAGTTACAATATAAAGAGCATATATAAAAAATAAATCCATTTGTTTGTAAACTGATTGTAAGTAAACTGTTATAATTACAATATTATGTTTAAGCATTATCAATGAACATACACTAAATCTTGCTAGACCTTTAATTGTTATGTAATTTGAAATATTTTATTACTAGAACAGCTATGCACCTTATTAAATAAATAAATAAACATAATCAAATAGGGCAATATAACAATGCAATAATTAATACTTCCAGGTAACAACAGAAGAAGGCAAGGCGTTGGCAACACAACTCGGGTGTCCGTTCTTCGAGACGTCGGCCGCGTTACGTCATTTTGTAGATGACGCCTTTCACGCGCTTATCAGAGAAGTCCGCCGCCTTGAGAGACAGAGACAGGTATAATATTTTGTAATTGAGTAAAGTTTTTTTAAGTTTTTTTTTTATTTAATTAACAAACTTACAATTCTGAAAACATTTCGATCATCAACCTTTTGATCTCAGTAGAATTTTGCCACACAAGACAAATTTATATCTCTGAATTTCCCTAACTATTAGTGTTGTTCCCTTGTTACGAATATTTTCCATTTCCTTCCATTATTTTAAGTTTCGAATATTAGTCCTTAATATTTGATAACATTGTTTGATATGTAATTGTAATTACTAGTACAGTTAATTGATACAAAACTCAGCCCACTAGTATAGGTTATAATACAAAAAATCCTTCCAAAGTCATCCCTAGTGGGTACGGGCGTTTCGACCGGCGGTGGTCGGCGCCGTTGGCGACGCTTACGCAGCATATTCGCGCTCGTGTTCCGACGCAGACGACGTCACACCCCTTGACCGCTCCGACAGCGACTGACGTGAGCTCTATACTCTATGAAAATGTTCTCGATTTTTAAAATAAGAACACATTTTGACGTTCCACAATTGACATTGGCTTAACTCTATAATTTTGCATCTATGACTGAAAAATGTCGGAATTATAAATACCGAATTATATTTTCATAATGACAACCATGGACGTATAAAAAAAGACGGACGCCGTTTTACGAACAAACAACGTGAAGCCATCGTAGTAAGCTAGCGATCGTGTAAAGACAATAAACACGCACACACTCACCATAGTAAGCTAGTCGGCTGCCATTACGTCGTGAACTACAGACTGATTAACAGCGTCACTGTTTCACAAAAAATATTTAAAATGCCGTCTTGCGTGGTTAAATGGTGTCGCAACAGTACAATTTTAAATAACAAAACACAGAGGATTACATTCCACAGGGAAGCAAGTTATTTCTTTTATATTTTAATGACAAAATTATTACGACAAAATTTATAGAAAAAAATATAGCCGCCATTGTCATCAGGACAGCTGTTGCCATAGTGTTGCCATTATTTCAAAATTTCATTCTCCCAAAAGTCGGGGAGTTGATGTAAAGTTAATTAATTTTAAAATTACGATAAAATAATTTGATACAAAATGCAAATTTGTTTTTGCATTTTCTTCTCACAAAAACATGTATACTATGCTAACCCTTATATAACAACCATATTTAAAAAAAAATATATCACAGACAATTAATACTGTCTACGACATCTGTTATAAGACAGTTAATTTGAAAATTTCAAGTATATGTTTGCTGAAATCGTATGAAGCATGTTTCCTATTTGTTTGGTTATAAGCTGACATTTTATTTTATTTATTTTAATAATATTTAAGGAGACATTACCTCTCCTCCCCTCAATATTGGTTGAACAAGTTTTCATACATTTTCCTTTTTTATTTATGCATAGGTTCTAATAGTTAGAGTACACATAAAAAGTATATCAAATTTAAAAATAAAAATACTAAAGTGTGGGGTAATTTTATTGCATCTGGCAATCAACCTGGCACACACACATGGATGTGTCGCCGCCATTATTAGGCTTCACTCAATGTTTAGGCGATACTCCGTCCGTCTTTTTTTATACGTCCATGATGACAACATTGTTTAGCATAAATTTTGGAAAATTGGGTAAATATAACATCAATATTTTAATTGTAACCGATGTAAGCGTGTCTCAGTGAAGATAAAAATCATTCACTTGTGTAAAAATTACATAGGTACTAATTACGATGCATACTCGAGTTTTCAGAGGTTTTTATTACTTAAAATGTAATCCTATTTATACTCTATTACAATGGGTTTAAGTCTAAGATGCCTAAAACCATCCTTTTGTCTATTATCCTGTGTATAACAGACCATAATTACTACATTAGTTAATGTATACCTTTCACTACCTCATATTTATGCTTTCTACTAATTTGTGTTCCATAGCTAGTTTAAGTATTATGTACAGTAGTTATTTTATCTAATTGATATAGAATAATATTTTTTCTAGTTCATTTAGGCCTAGTGCTACTTTTGTATTGCCAGCTTAAATATTGAGTGGAATTTAGATGAACAGTAAACATATATTATTAACCTTTTATATCGCCTGAGTATGTGTACTGCACAATTTTTCTTACAAATAAAGACTTAAGAAATTGTTACTTTTCGATCGCTCCAATAAATTAAATTGATTTAAATAAAAAGATACTCGCGCTAAGACCATAAGATATTAGAATAACTCTTCCATTGAGTGCGGCCTATTGCAATAAAAGTTTTTAACCCTAAATTGAATAATGTTTTTCAAAGTTGTACATTGTTTTATGCCTTTTAATGTAACATGAGTCCATGTTAGGTCTCTACCTAACAAATAGTCTTCCGTGAATCCGAGCAAGCAATAATGAAACGTACATTGTAAATTATTTAGATGTTTTGTATG
The DNA here is from genome assembly GCA_029959065.1 of Colias behrii. Lineage (NCBI taxonomy): Eukaryota > Metazoa > Arthropoda > Insecta > Lepidoptera > Pieridae > Colias > Colias behrii. Next base: position 3,041,059 of record JARWMC010000019.1, read on the forward strand.
TTTTGACATTATTGGTCAATATGTATAGCACATAAGACATAAATGGTTCATTCTAATAGATTATTCAATTAATGTTTAAGTTATTTGGGAAAACTACGGTAAAAATTGAGATTTCGTATTGATGGAAAACGTGCGAATAAAATTGTCATTAGATAATTTTAGTACCTAGTTCGTTCATAATAGTGATATAAGTCGACCCCTAGCCGAGATCCGAGGCATCACTAGGTCTTAGAGTAATTCGCGACTCGTATTCGATTGCGTATTCGATAGTTTTAATCAATATAACGATTGGAATTGAATAAATTAGAACATTGAATAGTAGGATTTTATAATCCGCCCAGTAGTATCCGACGTAGAGTATTTATGTGTTTAAACATAGTGTGATCATGATTGAAGCCCCATTTACTAGTTAAAGTGCGTTAATATTTTGATGTAAATTTTATTTAACGTAGGACGTAATGTAATCATCTATATATATTCCTCTTAGTGTTGCCATTTCATTAGGGTTTTATGAATTTTACCTTAAAGTACAATTTAAGTGAGATCAAACGAGCTCCTCGTAATCTGTGTGACAGAGACAGCAATAAGATAGAGAAGAGTTATATATTTATATTATGGTAATTAATTCAATGTGTGTTTATTAGTGTTGTACGTGATGTTGATATTGTAACGTTAGGTCGATACGCACAAATTTTAGTGTAGTGTTTATTGTGTATATTTGAGTGTAGATCTAAGGTCTGGTTCATATTATATTTGTCGTATATAAAATAATAATAAAAATAACGTTGCGTTGTTTAAATACAATGCTGAATGCATCCTGTGAAATGGGTTAATAATAATTATATGCGACAAATAGTACGAGCAACATTTATAAAACAAAAAACGTAGAGCAATAAAGCTCTAAGTGCAATAACACCGTGTCAAAGTAGATAATTTATTGTTCAAAGTATTATTAAGTGGGCATGAGCTTCTTTTGTCTTAACCAATATTGAAATTCAATAGATTAAAACGCCATAAGTGTAATTATGGTTATTAAATGTCCTCAAAGTAATATGAAATGTATATTCGATGTTCGAGATTTTCTATACCTTATGTTGTTTTAAAGTCCAGTTTTACTATTGTTACTCTATATGTCAATACGATGCAATAACTCTGCCATACATGCATTTGTAACGTTTTAGAATTTTCAGTGAAGTCTGTAGCGTAGTTTTACATGTATGTATATTCTATGTCTATTGTCTAGTCATTATTTTAGGTTATTTTAGACGTTGAATTGTGAAATTTAACTTTTTTACGCATTTCTGTTTAATTGAATTCTAGTTTTATAAAATGTTTCATTGCAGTTTTACGTGAAAGTATGTTCGATATATTTTTTACTTCTTTGATTTTTTATTTTTTGATAGTATAGTACTGCACCCGATTGCAGTGCATAGACGAATAAAGCGATTTATACACAGCAACGCAGCGTAGCGCGTGAATACGTGTTTTGTCGTTGCATGTAAGTATGTATCTCCGTTTGTATAAAAACACACGTGTCGTACGTATAATAAACCTACACGATGTTGCAGATATGCACACCCGCAAATACGCGCGTAGGTGCGTTGTGAATTAACACGCATTTAATAAAAATAATTTGATGGACTTATTTGAATATTCAATTAAATAAATAGAATTAGGAATTCTTGGAATAGGAATAGGAATTCGTTTAAATTTTATTTTCCATTTTTTAGTAACTTATCATGAAAAAATATCTATTAAGTATATTATTCCATAAACAACTGCAAGAAAATTGTCTTGATCGCAATTATATTTGAAATGCGTAAGAAAGATCTATTTCTCTTTATCTACCTATAGTAATTTTTTAGACAGCATAATATTAGAAAGATGTTATCATATATTCTTAATAATTTTAATTAGATAATTAATTTTCATCGTCTATTCCTTTTATTAGTGTTTTTTGCTGCCAAAAGGAGAAAGGGTATCTAATATAGTATTTTTTGTCGGTTACAAATATTGCAAGTGATCTAGAAACTATGAATTATATTGATTTGATACTATTTATTTCTTCAAAAAACACCGATGAAAATGAGAAGTTAGTGGCCTAAACCGTCAGTCTTATTATACAGACTTCTACTTGTTTTTTTTTAAGCGCAGTCAATATTTTTATACATTCTTGTATCTATGGCTAGAGTACAGACGTACAGATGAACGGCAAGTTGTGAACGGCAGAGGCTACTTCAGCCGTCGCCTCATGTCGACGGCAGCAGTCAATATGTCGACGGCTGCAGTCGACACGCAAAAACGGATGCCGTCAAACGTCAAACGCTTGCAGTTTGCCGTCAACACAAAATTGCAAGCATCGCCACCTGCCTTTGACATATTGACTGTTGCCGCCGATGCGTCGACGACTGACGACGTCAAGTGTCGACGGCTGAAGTAGCCTCTGTTGTTCGCAACTTGCCGTTCGTCTGTTAGAACGCTTATTATGATATAACACAATGTTCTGTCTTTTTGTAGTGTAAAATGTGTAAAAAACTTATTTTATGTGAAAGAGTGTTGTTGTTTTTAAATTCTTTAATACTTATTCCCTTCTTGTTGTTAATAATACAATCATTGCATTTATTTAATAATATTGTTGACTTTAATGAATTAATTTAAATTTGATTTGTTTCAATTAATACCATAATTATTTGTACTAAATAATGTTAGATTTTTATTAATGTATATTTAAGGATTATTTTGTTTTTTATATTCCATTATTTACAGTATAACTTAATATCTTTTGCCTGTGGATGTAATAAATTTTTTTTTTACTTGATGTAAATTTTCTTTGAACATAATATTATGTATATTATAAATTTTGTTCATAATAATTTATAACACCAAATAGTACCTTGTATGTAAAGAAATAATATTTTATGCATTTGTAAGAGTGTGTAGAGATTTTGTTGAATAAATGTCATGTTGGAAATATTGTGTTTTATTTTTTTCAACATATAGGATAAATACTATTACTTACTATTACCATGGCTGTGAATGGCAATTTTAACAAGAAATTTAATTTAATTTTAAGTCATTCAAAGTTCAACCTTAGATAAATAAATATATATAAGATTCGTAGTCAGTCCTCTCTTTTATTTATATCGTTTATACTTATAGGTAGAAGCTATTTTACTGCAGTTTAATTTGGTTCGTTAATTTTTTTCCGAAAGTTTTAAAAATAGGTCATTTTATAGATATTCTTTCCGAAAAGGCCGTGGATACGGCCTACTGGGGAAACCACATAAAAATGCGTCGCTCACACTTTCTCAAGAGGGTGTGGAAAAAATTTATCCCGCTTGCGTATAGCTGGGTCCACACCGGCCGATCCACCGCGATCCGATCGCGCGCGGCAGGCGCGCGATCCAAAGATGCGGGCGGTGTGGACGTGCCGCGCGCGATCCATGCACGCGTTTTGCCGCGCGCGATCCCTACCTCGTGCGATCCGTTAGCGGGCGGTTTTTGTACCCGCTTCAAAGGTGCCTCAGTTGCGTGATGCGCGCGGTGTGGACGGTTGTGTTTTGGTTCGCGCGATCCACCTCACCTCAGAAAGTCATGGATATCTCGGAAAGTCGCCGTCTGATATCGTTGTACAAAAAATTTCCATGTTTATGGGATCCCAAGGATTCGAATTACACAAATAGAGGTGTCAGGGATGATGCATGGCGTCATATTTCTTGCGAAATGGGGAAGTCGGTCGAAAATCTGAAGAAAAATTTTGTAAAGTTGTTTCACCCAAAACCGTCGATTTCTTTTTTTTGATTTTTTGCGCAAACATTTCAGTATAATAAAAGTTACTGCTGCAACGGCAAGACGCCGCCGTTGTACGTGTGACTCCATATCGTACAAGAGTTAGACTGGCTGAATCACGGATCGCCTTAGGATTACTTGGAGCGCATATTTTGGATCGCAAGTTTTTAAAGTGGATCGGCCTAACATGATCCACGATCCATGCTCCGCGATCCTGGATCGCGGATCGCGGGATCACTGGATCGGCCGGTGTGGACCCAGCTTATGAATAATGTAGTAACGCTACAACGCTGAGTGAAGACACCATGTGTTGAAAGTACCTATATATTTTAAGAATAATTTATAAAATATAAATTGTTGGAAATTTTCTCTAGTTTATTTTGTCAGTAGATATTTTACATGGAGATAATATGTCTCGATATAGAGATTCAGTTAAAAATTTATTTCTAAGCCATTTTTCAATATGGCGAAGGGAAAATCACGAGATGTGAAGGTGGGAAACTGGAAATTCGAAAAGAGTACTTGACGAGTCTAGTGATATAGGTAGTATCTAAATGTGATATACAAAATACATTTATAAGAGTAGGTATATGTAACTATAGGATTGATCTTTTAGGTACAAAAAAAAGACGTGTGGCCAGGCCTCCGTCACTCGCTCAAGGTCGCGCTATAAGTGCCTACCGCACAGTAGGTCGGTAGTCGGTACCGACCCAAGCGGCAGTTGGTTGGCACACGCGAGACTGCGCACTTACGTAGTATTTGTATTCTCTTTGCTGCGCACCCGCGTCACGTTTCCCGCGCTCGCTACCAAGATGCCCGGTTATTGCGATGTGGACGGGTGTCGGAGTTCAAGAGTGAATAACAAGGAATTGTCTTTTTTTCAATTGCCTAAACAGGAACCAGGAGACACATATAGCGGGTCCACGCGGGTGAAACCGAAGGAAACAACTACTATCAATAAGATTTCATTTTTTTTATTGTACAATGTAACAAATATAATTAACAATAAAAAATTAAGTGTTTCAGCAACTCTGTGTTTAATTTACGCGCTCGGTATAACCCTAAAGTTTTCGTTTGATGACGCAATCACGCGGCGTGCGCGGGAAACTCGCTTCTCGGTGCGTATTCGTAGAGTACATTTCTTACTGCAGCCGAGTTGCGGCGCATTTTGTAGGTAAATATAGCGTAGGTATTTTAGCTTTTGTATGGGAGTGATGTATCTGTTACGAAGTAACTATTCTCTAATCTGTGGTGTGGCACTCGGGGACTGCCGCGGTAAAGCTATTGCATGATATGCCTTCAAGCCACACCTCCGCGCCCGTCGGAGTGGGGAGCGTGAGGTTTTTCGTTACTAAATTTCTGGATTCGGTCCCCGCGCTCAAGGCCCGCGATAGAAGCTATGCAATAGCTTAATAAAAGTAATCTATATATTGCAAATATTACAATATATTTTGAAGATTCAAAATTATAAGAAGTTGAATGAATAAGCGATGAGATGAAGTTTGAGTTAATTACCTAAGTAAAACATAATTAAATTTTGTCCTAACTAGGAACGTATCTCAACGTTTTGCAACAACTGTGCTTTCAATAAACGTTCATTACACGCGTAATAGTTTACACATTATAACAAACATTTTATAGAGCAGCCATGAAACGTAAACTATAAAATCGCACTAACTATTGTTCTCAAGATGGTGGACAGTGATCATAAAGTTGGAAGTAATGTCGCTGTAGTGTGCCAACTGACGCATTCAACGGGCACATTTTGTTCACACTCCAAGTGTTTTATGTAAGAAATATAACGGCCGCGGCGTTATGAAGGAAGTGTTAGCGATTTTTTAGTATAAAGCTTTCGCTATAAAGATATAACCGTAAGCTTTGTTGGGGAAGTTTAAACTCATTCTAAGTTCGTCGAGAAAATTTCTGGAGGAATCTGTATATTAATTTAAAGCCATGTGATCTTTGTTTTTTTCCATTGGAACCTAATATGCAAACATCTTATAGAAAATAATCAGTATCAAATACTTAGTTCTCCGAATCCTATATTATAATCCTGTAACTCACTATTGAATCTTTGTAGATAACAAAACAGACAAAGCTTGAAGAGCTTTTTACATAGTATATGTATAAAATGACTCTTACAATTATGACAGTTGGCTAAAAATAATTTAATTAGGTACCTACCTAATAAATAGTAGGTATCTCAGGGGCGTAGCTACCGCCGTATCTGCCGTATCAATTATACGGGGCCCCCGCGCCAACGTGCGGAAGCAAAAATTACTAAAAACTTCCCAAATTTTTTTTTTCAGAAATGACAAAAGTCAAAAAAGCAATTTTCTGGCCTCCTGTGCGTATATTTAATTTGAATTGTTTGTAAAAATTTTGGAATAAGTGACAGATGATGATGTTACATATGAAATCACGTTGTGTTGTTTATAAGTTTTCATAAACTCATAATGGATTACGCAAATGTTCGCTAGTTGTAAATTTACGATTATAACCGATAACTGTTAGTAGGATAATAAAAGAGCTATACATATTAGTCATATTAAATATACTTACCTATGTTTACTTTAAGTGTTTACAATTAAAGGATCAGTTATATTTACTCCTTTATAAGTACGTCCCGTACTATTCTTATATTCTTAAACTACTGTTGCATACATATCAGCTACCTATACATCCTGTTAAAGTCGTCACGTCGTCGAAAAATCACCATTTCATCATTTGAACTTTCTTCGGTTGTCGAGTATTCATAGTGTCGTACTGAGTACTGACATACAAAATGAAATTCATACCAGGAATAGGCCACATCTGCAATTCTCAGAAGTCAGAATAAAATTTTCTAATATTCTATATTAAAATTTAAAATCAAAACTGAACTTCCCTGTTTCCGCGAATTAGACCGGACTCTCAGTGGAGTTTCGTTTGCAAAAATAGCGGACCTAAATCTGACTTCTGATATATATTGTATAGATCCCAGACATCCTATAGACAGATGTTGCCAACCAGTTTTGTGGTCCCACTCCCCCCACCCCGGTAATTAAATATGGCATACAAAGAAAAAAAGAAAAATTTCCAAAACATGCCGTGTGGGGTATCAAATGAAAGAGCTTATTGAGTAGATCACGGATATATAGCATACTATAACATTTCTTACACTTTCTCTAAGATTTTTTAGAAAATTTACGAAAATGCTCCATTTTTGAGTTAACTTTAAACCACTATAGATTGAAAACTCATGAATATATTTTTTAAATTATTATTTTAAATAATTAACAATAGTCCATTGTTTACGATTCAATAGTTCGTACAGTGAAATAGTTGCATGGGGGAGTGGGGGGAGCATTCAAAGATGGCGAGTATATTTTCAAGTTTATGCCAGAAATAAAGGCCTAATACAAAAATATCGGTGTCAGGGCTTAGAATAATTATCTCTGCACTGTCGTTGTGTTTGACAGAATGAAAAATATGGCAGAACATTCTTGAATCAGCCTCTGTGTGATTAGATTTCAAATCGGTAACTTCAGTGAAAGTTGCGCCTTGCAATTTAAACCATTTTGTGGGGTCATCAAATCCACCACATACATATAGCTCACTTATATTATATTACGAACTATTGAATCGTAAACAATGGACTATTGTTAATTATTTAAAATAATAATTTAAAAAATATATTCATGAGTTTTCAATCTATAGTGGTTTAAAGTTAACTCAAAAATGGAGCATTTTCGTAAATTTTCTAAAAAATCTTAGAGAAAGTGTAAGAAATGTTATAGTATGCTATATATTCGTGATCTACTCAATAAGCTCTTTCATTTGATACCCCACACGGCATGTTTTGGAAATTTTTATTTTTTTCTTTGTATGCCATATTTAATTACCGGGGTGGGGGGAGTGGGACCACAAAACTGGTTGGCAACATCTGTCTATAGGATGTCTGGGATCTATACAATATATATCAGAAGTCAGATTTAGGTCCGCTATTTTTGCAAACGAACATCTCCTTGGAGCCTGCTCTAAATAGAAATATTTGCATTACCTACCTCGGATTTTGATTTTGCATGCTCAGCACGTGTTGTTACTTAATTAATTCAATTTTAAATAAATAAAATAATAATATTTTCGCGGAAGCTTCTACAAAATACAAAAGCTCACACTACTACGAAAATGTTCATATTTTTTAATATAAAGTTTTTTACTCAGTAAACATGTAAGACATGAACATTTCTTTTTTTTAATTATCTACGTTAATAAAGGTACTTACACAATGAATATTTACCTACAACAAATCTTTTAAAAATTTTCTGCATCGTTTTCTTAATGTTTGCATAATTTATATAGGGAGGTACCTACATAATTATTATGCAAAATGCACCGAAAAAGCTCTGGAAGCTTTATCTATTTTGTCAAGTTTTAATTAATTTACGCAAAGTGAATCGTTCTCTTTTGTATAATTTACGGTGCCCTCATCACAAACTTTTACAATCCTATACAAACAAAAACTGTTTTGAAAATGAATTTAACTTAAGAGCGCTTATTCAATTTAACGCAAGTCAAAATCTCCGCGATCTATTACGATAGATCGCGGCTTGCGCTATCCTTTTACTATGAACAGCATAGGTCCACAGGAGAGCGCCGAGCAACATGTCCTCTCTCTGGAAAGGCTCGCTGCCGACTGATTTGAATCGGGTCGCGCGCAGTGTTTTATAGTACTTTAAAAAAAATTGTAGAAAAATAATAGAAGTACCTTAGTTGATTTTTTAAATTTTATCTTATAAGTAAGACATTCTTTTATTGCAATATGTATAAATTATATTCAATTAAGTCAAATATCTTGGTGAAAATAATCATTTTGTCGACTATAATTTCTAAAAAAATTCACATTGTTCGGATTTTAATTTCGTAAGTTAGGAGTCCAAAATAAAAAAATCTTTTAACTAACTATTTTAATAAGGATTTTTGCAGTTAGTTAAAAAAAATTGTGTGTTAGATCTGTCAGCAATTTCAGATATTTTTAAGCTTCGAAATTGACACTAAAAGTGAAATCAAGTAATCATCGGCTCAGTTATCTTGATGGTATTCACAAATACTGTATTAATTGAAAAAAACTCTTAACTAACTACATAGACAACAAAATTTCCTAAAATTATTAGTAATTCATATGTTTGTAAGATAAGTTGTTGATGGACAATCTGGTTTGAAAAATCACATATTTGAGCCAAACAGCGCACGGACCGCGTACACGGCCTTAATGGGTCCGAGCGCATTAACTTGACGATCTCTCATCAAGGGTTAATGGAGGAGAATGGCGGGAATCGTGACTTGTTGCGTCACTCTTCGTCTTATCACCCCATACAATACTGTAGGCATCCACTGTATCCACGCTTTCACAGTTTCAGTTTCCCGTCACGTCGCGGGAAGACGCACGCTTTCCCGGCTTTAATAAAACTACGTGAAAGCGAAACTCTTTGCTAAACCAACGATAAAGAAAAAACACATAGACTATGTTCCATTTTTTAAAATAAATTCTTTTTAATCTACATCCAATTTCCCGCGTTCTCAGTTTGAATATTTTCGCAACAAAATAAGCTTGACAATGTATTTTATTAAATTATCACGCTTGGTTTTGTTAGTTTTTCTTTTGAAAAAGTCGTTTTCGGAGCGGACTGTTTATAAAGTAGGGGTTTTGATGGCGTCTAGATTAGATTCCCCTTTTGATTTAGAACGCTGTGGTCCGGCCGTGGACCTCGCTCTTGATAAAGTCAATGAAAAGTTTTTGGCACATCATAACGTCGAATTACAGAAAGTGCAGGGAAGGTAAGTTAATGAATAATTTCAATATTTATTTTTTGTAGTGTCTCTTGTGGATATTTCGTACTTAGTATCTTAGTAGTTGTAGGTAGGAGCTATTGTGCTATGATTTGCGGAAATTCGAAATAAATATTTCCTGAATTTACTTACCATGTAATTTAAATACCTATCATTTGTATTTCAAAAATATTTATTATAATATTTAATCTGAGTAAAAACTGAAGAAAAATAAAAACGATAAAAATAAAATTATCTAACTAACATAAAAACTAATGAAATGATCACCTATACAGACCTTGTCATCACTTAGCAAATGTTTATCATTTAATTTCATTACCTAATAGAGAAACGGGAAACTTCGTCATTAAAAATTAATTTATCATACACAGTCGAGTAAATAATCTTCAATTTGTAAAAGTTTCATAACAAAGGTCTTTCATGCACAAACTAAACTTTTGGAACATAAATCTATTTTAACTAACTTTGTGATCAAATTTAAATTATAATCATTTGTTAACAAAAAAATGAAAAAAATTCATCCGCCTTCCAATTGTCAGAACTAAACAAATGGGACTAACCAGCTTTCAAATAAAAAAAAATAATCATTAAAATAGATTCCAGAGTTCTAATGAGTTTAAAAGCAAAAAAAAAAAAAAACAGATCCGAGAGAGGTTCTCCTTTTTTTTGAAGTCGGTTGAAAATGAATTTTCGCAATCAACCGAGAGGTAAACTCATAAAAAGGTAAAGGTTTCCTGTGTCGCTATTTTGAGGTATTAAATAACATCATCTTTCAACGCCATTTACGAAGATAACATCGCGACTTAATAAAGTGTTCCAATATCTTATTATTCTAGCAATGGATTTTTACACCTGAAAAATGTGATATTGTTGACTGATATTACCTAAGCCCATGTCATAATACAGCTTATTGAGTAGGTATTGTGGCTGGTTAGTGGTTACGTAGGTATTCAACCGATATGTTACTTATATTGTTAACTAGCGGTCCGCCCCGGCTTCGCCCGTGGTACATATTTACGTTTTCACTACATAAGAACCATCCTCGTACTTCAAGGAATATAATAAAAAAAGAATTATCGAAATCGGTTCAGCCGTTCTCAAGTTATGCGCTTACCAACACATTTTGGGATTCATTTTTATATAATAGACTAGCTTTCCGCCCGCGGCTTCGCTTTGTCTAAAACATAATAAATTATATACTAAAACCTTCCTCTTGAATCACTCTATCTATTAAAAAAAACTGCATCAAAATCCGTTGCGTAGTTTTAAAGATTTAAGCATACATAGGGACATAGGGACATAGGGACAGAGAAAGCGACTTTGTTTTATACTATGTAGTGATTAAATGCATTTGTCATTTTATCAGAGGATTAATTAAATATTACATAGGTAGTGATCTATTTAGGGCACAACTGTTTTAACTATTAATTCGATGACTGTCATGGTAAATCACTACATTGCATAGTATAGAACAAAGTTGCTTTCCAGCGCCTGTGTGTGTCTGTATGCCTAGTTTAAAATTACGCAACAGATTTTGATGTTTTTTTTAATAGATAGAGTGATTCTAGAGGAATGTTTTCGTATAAAAGCGGGCGAAGCCGTGGGCAGAAAAGTAGTACGAAGTATATAAAATGATTATTTAAGAAAAAAAAAACATCATTGAGGTACAATGACGTAGGTACAATATAAATGAACAACTAACAAGGTTGGGGATGCGGGTTTGATTACTTTATACGCGCAGAGCTCCCCTTATATCCTCATTTCTCATCTGCTTAGAATTCGCTTGTATCAACATAAATCTGAAAACTTTTTCTTCCTTTATAATCAGGATACATCCTGTAAGTTTTGTTTGTTGCGCATTGGCCTGGGAAATCGTATTATATAAGTAGTGTATTTTCAGACTGTGTTTTGACCCTTTATAAACAGCTCCTATTTTCGATAAAAATTCTTAGGCTTATGTTTCTCTTTCAATTATAATCTCTATCCCTACTAATAAAGAAAACGTGAATGGAAGTAATCCAACATGTCTATAAATGCTGAATCCCTATTTTTTGACAATTTTTACGTCGATCTTGCATGATTTAACAGTATACAACCTGTACAAAAAAACGTACCACCACTGTTGTGCTCTACTGGAAAATATTGTTTTAATTCCAAAATACACAATGAATTATGATTTGTACCTACTTCTGAAACATAACTACCTATAACATCTTATCTGATGATTAGGACGACCGTTGTCGAATTTCAAGGTACTCTAGTGTAAAAACATCCGGACTATAGGGGGATCTCTAGACAGAATCCTATAATCCGACAAATTCGATTCTTCGACAAGGCCTTGCAAAACGATTGTCAATATTATATTTCATCATATTTCCCATTAGCTACCCGTCGTGTTCTGGCGCGATAGCCCCGGGGCTGGCCGCTGACATGCACTTCAAGGACGACGTGATCGCCTTCATTGGGCCGGCTTGTGCGTTTGCGCTGGAGCCTGTGGCTAGGCTGGCGGCTTATTGGAATACACCTATTATTACTGGGATGGGAGATCAGGTAAGTTTTTTTTCTTTAAGAATATTTTTTTAACTAAAAGCAGCCAGTAGGCGACTTACTTTCTGGAAGCTCGTCGCTGCCTATGAGCGTTCGAATTGTCAGGAACTTTACGAACGTTATGTTCGCCCTTCAGAAATTAGTAATGCTATGAAACTAATTGAAGGTAAAAAAGGTAGTAATAGTTCTATTTCCCTGAAAACATAGGTACATACATGTAAATTCATGTAAATAATAAACATATTTAGATTTGATTTAAAGTTTCCAAGTAACAACAGAATTTGTATTCGTTGTATGCTTTGTAGACTTGAAGTAGAGTAAAATTAACATGATACATGATACGTTGACAATCTCATTATCTGAAGTCGTTCATTATGCGATTCAACCTAGCTGAGCTAAGCTTCATTTAAAAGTGTATATTAACCTTGGCCATCAGGATAACGAACGTCTTGATTAAAACTTCAATGTCAAGCACGCGATCTTAATGAGGGTTTTAAAGTTAGTTCTTATAGCCATGATACTAGTTCACCGTAATGAGATAGCTATTAGGAGATTTTTTCTGAGTAATAAAATATGTAACGCACAAAACCAATTTAGATACATATAGGATATACCTAGACATGTTTACGAAAGAAAATGAGAATTTTCCGGCAGGTAACTTGGTAAAATAAACTTTGTGATAAATGTTTCTGGGTAGTATATTATGTATCGTTATTTTGCGAAAAGAAAAGCTACGTACTTTTCCTTTAGTTTTCACACTTTTAGATCATAAAATCTAAACAAGGAAGTTATTTACCTTTTTGCAGTGAAAGTTGTAATTGCTTCGTCAAAACTTTTTGACATAAAGGTTCGCAAAGGACATTTTTTTCTTATTTGTTAAAATTTTGAAGAAATAATCTGATTTGGCGTAGAACAATATTATGATAAACATAAAATATTAAAGTTTTTATAGAATATAAATACCTATCTAATTAGATAATATTTTGCAAAGTTTAAATACCTACATATGCAGAATTCATTTAGATTTAATCTTTCACATAACTACCAATCGACTTCGTGAGTTTAGACAAAGAAATTATTTATTATTTTAACGAAGCTTTATTTTTTTTTTCAAAATTTTAAATTGCTGTACAAGCAGGTGGACATTTATCTTGACAAAATAGATACATCCAATTACGTGTAATTACGTCATGAATAAAGTATAAGTATACCCTGAGGAGGGGTCTGTTAGATTAATGAACTCTTGCTCTGACTTTTTACTAATCATGTATTTGATTAAAAGAGGGAGATTAAACGAAACTTTGCTTCAGTGTAAGAAAGCTTCGGATTAACTTAATTATACTTACAGGTGAAGATATCCCCTAGAGGGAAGAGCAGTAATTATTTTTCCCAATTCAATTACCATGCTCAACTTATTTGTTTTAAAAACATTTTCCATACATAATACAGTTAGATACTTTTTGCAGTATTTTTACAGTCAATTACAAAAGAAAAGTGGATAAAACTGTTGAAATGACTGTTTATTTTGATACTTAAATAAAATTAAAACAGATATTTATTTGTTTTTCATATTGTTTATCTATATTCTTCTACTTTCATTCATAATTATTTGCTAATGTATTCTTTAAAAAATCGAATAAATGTTTATCCTTTAACGAAAGGTTAACACGTGTCGTCTCGTAACAGAATTACAGAACATTGGCGTCAATTTTCTCTCTCCGTTCGTTGATTCGTCTGCTGTAATTGTACGAGGATTAAATGATTATTAAACGATTCGAAATGGTAGGATAACTAAATCTTGAGCTGAATGTTTGTCGTGATTGCGATTGAATTTTGATGGGAGAATATGAAGTTATTAATAAAGAGTAGTTTATACGTTTGCTTTAAATTGATTACAAATGGGTATTTTCAAGAAAATCTATAACCACTAATCCGTTTGGAATTTTGAGATTATAAACCTTTGGATGCGTAATTTTGTGTAGATTGTACACCGATTAACTACATATTTACCTAATTGGAAATTTTGTGTAGATTGTACACCGATAAACTACATATTTACCTAATTGGAAATTTCTTGGAGTATTTTATTGGAATATGTTGGCTTTGAACGGATTCAATTTTAATATGAACAAGCATTTAGATCCCTTTTTGTATTCGGGACCTATTTTCTATATAAAAGCTTTTATACGCAGTCTAATATTGAGAGTAATTTTGAAGAGGGTATCTATAATATCAATTAATTAATGTTCAATTTGAAAGTTAAAAGGTTAATGGAAAATATATCAAAAAAACCAGACAGATTTTATATATTTAGGAGGTTTTCAAAGAAGATTAAATTCATAAACGATAAATTATTAAAATGAACAATAATAATATGTGTGATCTATACATTATACAAGCTTTCTCAAAAGTTTTAATCGGTTCATGTATCTATAACAACAAAACACAACTTGTATTCCAATGGGCCAAACCTTCCCTGTTATGTTATTATAATAAACAGAAATAGGGAAAATTTCTCAGGAAAAGGTTAATATTTGCGCACAAAGAAGGCTCAATTTATTTTATGGAACACTGGCCGTTACCAGCCCAGCATTTGTTATAACTGACACCCTCTTTGTTTCATTTATTTGTTCCGCTAATAATAATTAAGTGGTTAACATGGCAATAAAAATTCTTCTACTGTTTGTAGGTTGTCATTTATTGCTGTGTATTTAAGGACGAAGTGGATCATCTCTCAAGTTTCACTTAGGTATAATTTTATTATTTGTTTAAAAATATCTATACCTAGGCAAAAAAAAAATGTATGGAACACTAAATAAAAAAATAAGGGCATTAAAGTCGAGCCAATTTAATAGGCAACATTTGACGTCTATCAATTTTATCTTCGTAGAGAGTTAACTTGAAACTTTTGTCAATCGAACTTTAAGGCCGTGTACGCGGTCCGTGCGCTGTTTGGCTCAAATATGTGATTTTTCAAACCAGATTGTCCATCAACAACTTATCTTACAAACATATGAATTACTAATAATTTTAGGAAATTTTGTTGTCTATGTAGTTAGTTAAGAGTTTTTTTCAATTAATACAGTATTTGTGAATACCATCAAGATAACTGAGCCGATGATTACTTGATTTCACTTTTAGTGTCAATTTCGAAGCTTAAAAATATCTGAAATTGCTGACAGATCTAACACACAATTTTTTTTAACTAACTGCAAAAATCCTTATTAAAATAGTTAGTTAAAAGATTTTTTTATTTTGGACTCCTAACTTACGAAATTAAAATCCGAACAATGTGAATTTTTTTAGAAATTATAGTCGACAAAATGATTATTTTCACCAAGATATTTGACTTAATTGAATATAATTTATACATATTGCAATAAAAGAATGTCTTACTTATAAGATAAAATTTAAAAAATCAACTAAGGTACTTCTATTATTTTTCTACAATTTTTTTTAAAGTACTATAAAACACTGCGCGCGACCCGATTCAAATCAGTCGGCAGCGAGCCTTTCCAGAGAGAGGACATGTTGCTCGGCGCTCTCCTGTGGACCTATGCTGTTCATAGTAAAAGGATAGCGCAAGCCGCGATCTATCGTAATAGATCGCGGAGATTTTGACTTGCGTTAAATTGAATAAGCGCTCTTAAACACAATATGTCAATTTTAAAATTCATCAGGCGAACCCCTGTCCCAGTAATATACTTTCTTTCGTAAATTTAAGGAGCAAAATAAAACAATTAAAATAAAAAAAATGTGTGCGTGTACTAGAGTACACACGTAAGAAGTGAAACTTCTTTATGACCTTATTTTTCAAAAAATAATGTACTATCTACACTAATATTATAAAGAGGAAAACTTTGTTTGTTTGTTTGATTGTAATGAATAGGCTCATAAACTACTGGACCGATTTTAAAAATTCTTTCACCATTCGAAAGCTACATTATCCACGAGTAATATAGGCTATATATTATCACGCTAAGACCAACAGGAGCGGAGCCACGCGGGTGAAACCGCGCGGCACAGCTTGTATACAATATTACAGAAACACGTTAGTCTAACACGCTCGTCGCTTCGCTCCTCGCTACCTATTTAAATATTTACACCAGCCGCTGCTGCAACTCGCTCGCTTCGCTCGCTCGGCTCGTGCGGTAGTTCAAAAGTTAACATAAGATGCTCGTCGCTTCGCTCCTCGCTACCTATTTGAATATTTACGCCGTCCACTGCCGCGACTCGCTCGCTTCGCTCGCTCCGCTCGTGCGGTAGTTCAAAAGACCAAGGGAGACGCCAAAAAATTCGAGTTATATATAGAGTTTTCAACTTATAAAGGATTTCGACTTAGGCGGATTTTGATTGGACATAAAGAGTTTGAGGTTTATTCTTATAAATTTTGAATTCACAAAATCATAATTGAACACCAATCAAGCAAACACGTGTTTACGTGAGTCATAGATTTATTATCGTATACTCCTAAAATGTTTTCTAAGAAACAATAGTGTACTTACATTGTCGGCAAGTTCTTAAAGGCGGTAACTTATTTTTGTTCGAACAATAGAGGTAATAAATTCCTAATGATCAAGTTGTAAAGGTTGTAAAATAAAATAAAACGTCGCT
This sequence comes from Colias behrii, assembly GCA_029959065.1. Lineage (NCBI taxonomy): Eukaryota > Metazoa > Arthropoda > Insecta > Lepidoptera > Pieridae > Colias > Colias behrii. The sequence continues at coordinate 3,057,841 of JARWMC010000019.1, forward strand.
ATGTTCGACATACAGAGATCAAATTTAATTTTTCATTATTATTATAATGTACATATTTATTATTATTATAAATATGTAATTGTAATTGAAAAAAGTTAAACAAATGTGCAGTTCCAACAAAACAAAATGACATATTATTCTGTGCCGTCGTTACTAGGTTACGTTGTTGAATTTTGTTGAACTGTCAAACGTTGCCTATTAAAATGGCTCTACTATAGTAGAGTTGCAATTAAATTGTTGGATAAAAATAAATCAAAGACTTTGTCACTGACTTCTTTTTAAAGCAGGTCATCTGAATCGCTATAAATTATAACTTTAGTAAGAAGAATTTAAACAATATACACGTACATTCCTGCTATTTAAGCTGAGCAATGTTAATAAAAGTTTAATAAAAGTTCCGACATCTTTGGATCTAATTGGGTTACTATATAGGTTATAGTAGGGGAGCCCAGGATGCTAAATGTGGATTTACTCGAGCGTCACGGGAACCTATTAGAATTGGTAGATTAGACCATAGCGAGAAAAAAAGGTCCTATAATGTTTTCACTTTTAGCGGTGGGGAAGGGTTTTTTGATTTTTTTTAATTTAAAAAAGAAAATAATTGGCTTGGAAATACTCAAGCGCGTTAGATATTGATATTTTGCATGCTCCAGGACGTCACTGAAAAAAAGTATACGTTAATCTGACGATTTAAGTGGCGATTTAATCGCTATGAAGAAAGGGTAAAAAATTAAAGTAATATTATTCGAGCGCGTCAGATTAATATATGGGGGGGGGTTAATTACAATATAAGAAGTCCCCATTTCGCTAATCTGACGATTCGAGCTCAACCTTAGGGAATTATGGATTATTCAAATTTTCCAGCGGGGCCCCTGAGCGCACCCACCAACCATAACTGCTCATATTGACTAGAGGTACTAATGAATAGCTAAGGTACCGTCCCTTATAGTAATCTGACGCGCTCGAGTAAATCCCAAAATCCCCTCTTGGGCTCCCCTACTATTAAACGTTAACGAGAAGTTTTGGCAGGAGGTAACGAGTCAAACAATAATTAATGAAGTAGGTACGAGTATGTTAATTACTAGCGGTTTGCCGTTTCATTTGGGTTTGATTCCGTTTTCATGAAAATTGGTTATTATTGGAACGTTATTTGTACCTTGCGGTTATAGTGTGTCGTTTACGTAACTATTGATTATTTTCTCACTTTGTTTACCCAAATAAAAGGAGATATTTTTCTATAGTAATTTAAGTATCAGGGTCATTTTCAAAATATTTGTACGTCACGAAATTGTCAGTAAACTGTTTCGTTAGGAAATGTCAGGAAGTTGTAAAAGTAAGGCTGTATTCAGAATAAGGTAATATTACATATAAAAAAGGAAGAAGTCACTAGTTAAAAAAAAATATATATTTTTAGTTACAAAATAATCAACAAACAATCAATTTTTATAATTCTCTGTTTGCTTTTCCTTTTCTTTTCTTCTATCATTAGCTTCTTTCCATTTTTGTCTTCGAGCTTCTTTTTCACTGTCATTAAGATCTGATATTTTTCTTTGTCTTTGTTTCACTTTCTCGAGGTGTTTTTTCCTTTTCTTTTCATATTTTTCAGGGTTTTGCTTTTTTAGTTTTTCAATGTATTTTTTTGCCGTTCGGCACCGGTTAGCGGCATTCTGAAACTAAAAAAAGCTGTTGGATATATGTATTTTGAATAAAAATAAAAACAAAAGTAAGCATCACTCGTGTGGGTGGAAAAGCGATCAACACTAAATGCAATAAGGCAAGCGTTATCCCATCAGAAACCACTTGTAAAATTGGAGGCCAAGACTCACTGATCCGCTTTCACTATAAAAAAGTTATCAGATCCCAGGAAAAGTCAAGTCCCTAAGCCCGACTTTACTAACCCTACATCATGGTTTAAAAAAGTATGGCCTGTAGTTACAAAAAAATAATCTTGAGAGATTTATTGTTTTTCTCCTTTATTTTTATTCGTTACATTAATTTAATACACATTTTAATATCTTATTTTCATACTTTACACATGAGACCACAGCTTTACCGTCTACAATTTACTGACGTCAGTAAATGTCAAGAAATTGTTCGTCAGTAACATGTAAAAAATAACCTAAGAAATACTTTTACACAAAACATAATCACATTTACCATTAGATTGAAAGTGTAATCTATTACTCTAGTCATAATTTAAGTATATTACAATTGCGGTAGGTGAATTCTTCAAAATGTACTTACTTTTGTTGAGAATACGTCGTTAGGAAATTGTAACTAAATTTTTTGCACAGCACACTACTGGACTTCTTCCATGTCTGGACGACGAACAAAATGGCGGCGCGTTAATGTGACCTTACTTTTCGTGACATGACCAGTGTTGCCAATGATTAGAGTTAGATTCCTCTTCTTTGTGATACAAGAAGTTGGTTAATTATGTCAATAAATCAGTGTCACGAAATTGTAACGATTGATAGGGACATTTTTATAATATGTAATTCTTCGTTTATTTAAGGTAATTTAAATAGTTTAATCTATCAGATATAACACTTCAAACATTGCTTTTTAATTATGATACAAAAAAAATAGGAAGTTTCATACAAAAATTCTGATAAAAATATTGGTTTTCATTGTCGTCCACATAGGGGACAATAAAAAAATGTATGGAGCTTTTTTTGTTACTTTATTTTCACATTAAATTTATGTAAGAATTTGAATCGCAATTCATTGCTTTTTATCAGAAATGATATGCAGTATGCTTAAGTTTAGTCTGTAAAACGTTAACAATGATTTATTTCAGTCGTAACCATATTTTTTTCGAAGATTTTTTAGGGGGACAAACATTTTGTAGTAATGTACAATTATTTTGAAAACGACTCATCAGCTTTTTACAGAAACATTATTACTTCATTGTGTTTATTTAAGAAATAGTAACTCAAAATCCTTCAATAAATCACAGTCAGCAGAATAGTATTAATCATTATTATCAAGACAGATTCATCTTAATGAAACTATAGGTTGAATCAAACTTTATATAACTATTTAATATAAATTATATTATCTGTGTGTTGTAATAAAATAATCCACATCTAAGGAAAAAAGAACATAGAAACTGTGTTTGCGTGAGTTACTAACTTACGATACGTCATAAACATACTAATACAAAACACCTTTCATCCCCAATCGTGTACTTTCTAGAAGAGTTATCAACATACACTCAAGAGTTAAATAATACTGTTTTCCAATACCGAGAGCTTTCATCTTCTAAAGCAAACACATAAATCGGTCCATTTCACAAGTGCTGAGGTGCAACGTATGGTCAAGGGTACAAACTACAAACAAATCAGTGTGAAAGCGCGAGGGGCGCAAGGAATGTCGGCCCTCTGCGAACTTGGCATTGAGGTGCCGTAATGGGATTGAATTGTAATGTAATGAGGTGATACTATCGGATGGGGTTGCGATTCGTTCCACATTGATTGTTGCCAACTCGTATTTTTAGAAACGGGATCAGTATGTCCTTTAAATTCCTGTTGAAAGGACGTTTCTCGGTAAATAGAGTTATGAGAAAAACTTATTGAATCTATTGGTAGGGATCGCGGTATGTAAAGCGCTTAGGTATATTATTTTCTTGGGATATAATTCTTTTCATATTTAGCCCTTTTTTGCTCTTATATTTTTAAGTACCTAATTACTGAATTTATATTTTTGGTTCTATGGCATTCAAATGCTTTATAAATATAAATTTATAAAGAATAGAAAAAATTCGATCACGAGGCGGGACTCGAACCGAATTTTTCTATTCTTTATAAATTTATATTTATAAAGCATTTGAATGCCATAAAACCAAAAATATAAATTCAACAAAAAAGGTCGTGTTCCATCGTTACAATATTGTATTCACTGAAAAGTGCTTCATATTGGTTGAAATGGTTGTTAATCATCTCAATAGATGGCGCGCGGTGTGTCCCTTCAGACACATAAAACTGAAAGAATAGAATAAATTCGATTGCTCTGGCGGGTCACGAGTGGCTGAGTTGGTCAGGCATCCGCCCCGGAATGGCGCGAAAGGATGCGGGTTCGAGTCCCGCCTCGTGATCGAATTTTTTCTATTCTTTATAAATTTATACCTAATTACTTTTAATGTCCGACGCAAAAAGCGAAGTGATATTATATAATGAAAAGAAATGTTCAAACAAAAATAATTTTAATTTCACTAAGCAAAGAAATTTCAATTAGTACGCTATTGCTATGCTTTCCCTTTCCATTTAATTTTACTTTTAAGTGGATAAATAGGTTAAAATTACTCAAGAAAAATGCCGTAACTAGTGATTCCGAGAATTGGGTCAAAGAAACAATGGATTTCTTAAGACTTAACTGTTTTATATACCTAGTCTTAACAAATGTTTTGACCGTGACCTACGCTGGTCTTAGATGTGGGTGGCTTATAGAATTGATGACGTGCTACCAACTCAATATAACAACAAGTAAATCTAAATACGCATTTAAAGAACTAAGAAAAAATAAATTGAAAGGCCGTTTCTGTGAAAATGTACTTTTATGGTTTCGAAATCGTTTTGAAGTTCGACTTTTATATTCTCAGTATCGGGTGTAGGGTGCCTATCTGTATTAAAATTTGCACGGTATTGTTTCGCATTGAATTGACTTGAGAAAATATTTGATATCTGCTATATAAATATTTTCTAATAATTATTATTTAGCTTTACTTTAAACATGGATATTTTTTAATATATAAATATAAATAATAGTCTTTCTAAAGATAAATTATACTCAAAGGTGGTGATAATACTTGAGAGGAGGTAAGGGCAAGCTACTTTGTCATTACGATATTCTGAATTGTGCCTACAAACGGTACGCGTAGCCTTATAAGTTATAATTATATTGTTATAACCTTTCGAGAACAAATGTTGAGTCTCTCGACACAAGGATCTAAGCAAATATGTATGATTTCTCATTGTGCTCTTGTTCAAGATCAGAATATATATTTTGTGGTTTGACTTTCCTACGTTATTATTATTAAAGTCGTAATATTTGAAGTGTATTTTTTCTGTTTTACGTAAGTAGGTAGTTATAGTCTCGTTAAGTTTATCAGTACCGTATTGCTTCGTAGAACTAAGCTGCACTTACCTACAGGTTAATTTATATATATTTTATTGTGAAAAGTAAATAAAGTACAAAGTTAAACTCTTAGGAAATTTTGCAGACAGGTAGAGTACATAAGCCGGTATGTGATTAGCTTATAACTTTTCTTATTGTCGTAGCCCCCGTCTGAAGGAGAACTCGCAGCTCCAGCAAGTGTGGTCAGTCGAATGCATAGATTACGGAATCTTCGTAAAGGAACCAGAGTAAGTACATTCATTATAATTTATTAGAATGCCAATAAAACTACTGTGTATTTTTTAATTTGTAGTATTTTTTTTTAATTAAATTAACTTATTACTTAGGTACCTATTTATGGAATTATAATTAGAACGGATGGTCTAATACAATTAACTTTTCAGTTTGCATTGCCATAGAGAGTTATTAAGTTGTGTTTATTAATCACTCACGCTATCCAATGTGGACTCACATGTGGATTATAATTGTGAGTTTAGACTCGAATGCAGTTAGACTTTAAATTGCGTTATAAATTTCTTATAAAGATAATAATGTTTTGTACCTTTACATGCGTCGATAAGGAAAATAATTAAGGTTAAAGTGAAAGGAAAAATTTTTCAGCTAATTTTTTAACAACTTGACTACATTCTATTTTGATGACACCTTTGCAGATTGTTGATTATCTTATATTGTCGTAAGAGTATTTTTTGGGAAAAAAAATACAATTCAACTATTTTTGTGTTTATTGTTAGCCCCAGACGTTATTCAACGACAAGGGCAAGTACCCCACACTGACTCGTATGTCCTACTGCCAATGCCGACTGCCTCGTGTCTTCACCAGCGTGTTTGAGCGGTTCGGTTGGGCCCATGTCGCCCTGCTGCTGGATAAATCTGACCTCTTCTCGTTAACTGTTGGTAAGTTTGAAATAATAATATTATTCTACATTTCTGCGATAAATTTTAAAACAATACCGCCAATAATTTATTCTATATTTCTGGCATAGATTTGAAGGACTAGAAAATTGTCTGTGGACAGAATAAAAAAGAATTGATTATAACACTACTTAGTTACATATTATGGCTAACTAGCTGCGCCACGCGCTTTTTCCCACATTGCTCCAGTCCTATTAGTCTAAACGTGATGATTTATAGCCCTCTTCCATAAATGGCCTATCTAATACCGAAAGAATTTTTTAAATCCGACCCGTACTTCTTTCGATTAGCGCGTTCAACCAAACAAACTCTTCAGCTTTATAATTTTAGTGTAGATTCTCTGAAAACCTATATGAATAATTATATAGGTATGTAAAATGTTTAAAGTGTGTAATTAAAACATTAAGATACTCTTTAACATGAGAAATTTTCCATTTTAAGATGATTACTATGCTAAGTGCAATTCTATTTGCGGAGTTGGGTTGTGTTGCATACCACCACGATATCATATTTGTATTGTATTTAGCTGCAATACTTTATTATACGCATACATACTTATTTACCGACGAATATTTCAAAATATAGTATTCATATTTAAAAGAAGAAAAAATTAGTATTCATATATTCAATACTAGATTTCCGCCCGCGGCTTCGCCCGCGCAGTCAAAGAAAAACCCGCATAGTTCCCGTTCCCGTGGGATTTCCGGGATTGCGTCATTTTCCCGGCCTATGTCCTTTCTCGGGTATCAAAGTATCTCCATACCAAATTTCATGAAAATTGGTTAGTAGTTAAGGCGTGATTGAGTAACAGACAGACAGACAGAGTTACTTTCGCATTTATAGGTAATATATATTAGTATGGATGATGCATGATTCAATCATTAAAATCAATATAAATCTATTTATTATAGCGTAATTTGATTAACTAATCATTTTGCAAGTTGTTTATTGCCATCATAATAGACAAGCGATAAATGTATTGAAACAACAGACGATAATTGAGTGTAGGGAATCCCTATTTACCTAAGACACAGCCTAAGATAAATAAAAGGGAATATAACGAATAGAGCTGGTAGACGTTGAAACAAGAGAGTTTATAAAAGCAGAATAAAAATTCAAAGACTTTACACGTGTTCTGTATAATTCAAAAGTGTCCCTCGCTGGGACTGTAGAGCGTTATGATATTTTATACTCTGTCGTCTCTGTACATGTATTTTACACAATTTTATTTGATACCTTCAGTCGCAATATACAATATTAAGTGAGGCGAATATTACATGACTATTTTCTGCTTACTAGCGAAAGTTTTCAATTAACATTTATATAAGTACTAGCTTACCGCCCGCGGCTTCGCCCGCTTTGTCTAAAACCTAATAAATTATATATTAAAACCTTCCTTTTAAATCACTCTATCTATTAAAAAAAACCGCATCAAAATCCGTTGCGTAGTTTTAAAGATTTAAGCATACAAAGGGACATAGGGACAGAGAAAGCGACTTTGTTTTATACTATGTAGTGATGTACCTCATCATCCTAACACGAAGATAAAATAAATATAAAATATCTAAGTATCCAACTAACTAGGAATGTATTTAAATATTTCACATGGTCAAGACACAATATACAGATACATACAGTAAGGAAACTTCATACAAAACGTTCGAAATGGCACACGCACACAAGCAAGCGTGTTTACGAGAATCATAAGGGTATTCAGGGGGATCGATAGTAGCGGGTGACACATCCACAGATTTTGAATGACAAAGATACATAGTATAGAAAAGTGATGTCAATGACTTCACGTTAAATAAATATCGATTGTTTCAGTTTGTAGCCTAACTATATTTTTGGCTTCGGTATCTATTGTCCCAATTATTCTTTTAAAAAAATATTCAATCTACAGTTTTGACTTCCCTACGATTTTATTATATGTATAGATATTAAAATAACCATTACATAAATATGCCTTTATTCGAAAAAAAAATTACAAATTATTTACTGAAAAATACTTTCATCTACTACGACTAATTCGGAATTTATTGTTAAATTTTATAGTGTAAAATATTCTCAATCTTATGAACAGTTTTTTTAAGTAACTGATTATGTTTAATTCGTTGTAAATTAATTCAGCCACTTTACAGTTTATGTGTTCTCTCTTAAAGCAGCAACGAAAATGTTATCCATTTTCTCGACATATTGAACAAAATCATCTGGTGGTATAATTGGTACCTATAGTTGAATTCAAGCAGCCGAATACTGCGCAATTGGTACGTGGCATTTTTAAAATGATCGCCGAAATCAACTTATCTACAAGCACGTGTTCAAATTAAACTGAAATAATATATTTCACCAAAATGTTAAAACATAAATACATAAAAGCTAGATATTATAATTATTGTATTTTTATCGATACGTGACGTCACCACTTTGTCAAGCACTAAGCATGTCAAACTATTTACTTTTTCATCCTAAAACAAAAAGGTGGAGGTTCTATGCTCGTATCATAATAATTTTAATTCATTTCTGCATATTTTGTGTTTTTTAATTTAATTTAATTTATCGTTTTAAAAATAATTTAGTAGGTATACCTACATACAAGTATTGTAAATTCTGGTTTAAAATAATTATTGAATATATGTATAATACAAATATCAAGCATTATAAATAATTTAGGTACATTAAATAATCTTCGGCGTCCATAACAAAACAAGATTTCGAAATATAGCACTGATAAAAACGTATTTACTTTTACAAGGTGTATTAATTCGGATTGTTTCTTCTTGTAAATTCATATTTAGGCTACACCATTTTTGTATTTAACGAGTTTTAATCTCAAAATTACCACAAAATCGACTGTGAAAAAAAAGCAAACAGAAATATACAGGCCGAATTGATAACCTCCTCCTTTATTTTTGAAGTCGGTTAAATATCAAAAAGGTAACAGCCCTATAGCTATAACAGTGCTAACGTCATAATTTCATCGCAGGGGCTTAGTTTCCTAACTGTATGTACGTATATATCTGTCAACTGTGGTCAAGACTTATTGGCAAGACATCGATACATCCATTCCAGTAATTGCGATTCGTTTGTTTGCTACAAAAGCTGATAATATATTTGCAAGTCATGGTAATATTATTAATATGAATTTCGTAGTTAACTTACAAGAGCTATTGAGGACGCATATATATAACAACATAAGTTTTAATAATTACAAAATTTCGCGTAAATTCGTTGATTGGTTGTAGCAGCATAATATACAGTTGCCTTTCTGAACGTGAATGGAGCTAAGTAAACACAACCCTTCCTCGTCCTTTAAACAATGCTCTATCTCGATTCTGTATATCATTTTAGGCCAACCTGAATAAATCATGGACGCTTAACAAAAGGTCTCTCTCTAATCTCTATATATTTATACTAGATTTCCGCCCGCGGCTTCGCCCGCGTTTTCAAAGGAAAACCCGCATAGTTCCCGTTCCCGTGGGATTTCCGGGATAAAACCTATCCTATGTGTTAATCCAAGTTACCCACTATATGTGTGCTAAATTTCATTGTAATCGGTTCAGTAGTTTTTACGTGAAAGAGTAACAAACATCCATACATCCATACATCCTTACAAACTTTCGCCTTTATAATAGTATATTAAGATTTTTTTACATATGTGTAAATATTTGCGTACATTGTACATACGTGTACATGTATGTACATAAATTAATGTATAGCAATGTTAATAATGATATAAATGAGTTGATATTTTTAGGTAAGAGCCTAGAATGGGGCTTACGTAAAGAAGGGGTTTTGAAAGCTGTCAGGGAGTTAGATGGGAATGAACGTGAGTCCTGCGAGGCTTTACTTCGCGATGTCAGCATGTATGCACGAGGTAAGCCTTCGTTATATTAAAATTAATTAATAGTAATATATTTTATTTGAACTTATGTACTTATAATGTTTCCATCCTTATAATGTATTTTTACATCATTGGGTTATATTAGATGGGTCTCATATTTTGTTAGCAGCTTCTATTTTAAGTAGACACATCTTCCACATAATATTCCATCAATCACTGTCCATTTGGTGAGAGGCTTTTCTAGATAAAAAATTCTAAATATCTTATACATTATATCAATAACATAACATTAATAATAACTTTACAGACAAAATAAAAGTATGCGGGTAGTTTAATAGAAATAATGATCAAATAGAATTCCGTTTATTTTATAAGATTGGCAGAATCTAGTCCATACGATTATTTGATTTTGATCTTGATAAAAAAAATAGAATATAATATGATGTTTACGTTTGTACAAACCATTAACTTAACCTAACTACTATGCAATCTCTAATTTAAAAATCAACTCCAAACGCAATAAAAAACAACGCTACGTATCATACCGGACCTTTAAAAATAACAACACAGTTTATCTCGTTTATCCAGTGGTGATCCTTAGCGTGCGGGGTTCGTTGGTACGCGAGTTCCTGCTCGCCGCGCACTCGCTCGGCATGACGAGGGGAGACTGGGCATTCTTGGATGTTGAGATATTTCAGGTGGGTTGAAATTGGAAGGGATTTTTGCTTAGAGTATATATACTATCTATAGTATCGAACAACCAAGTGGGAACAGTAGGCACAGGTGGGAACAACACGACGTTCCCGCCGCGAGCGCTCGTAGTCGTGGTTGAGTGCTGTCGAAGTGCGTTGCTCTGGAATTTTTTTCATATTTACGAATAAACATGATGAAATGTGCAGTTCTATCTTGCAAAAACGATACTTACTAGAAAATACACAAAATTGAAATCCAGTATCACATTTGATCAGTAAGTCGATTGTTATACTTATTTTTATGAAAATAAATATAGCATCGCGGGGGTGAAGGGGAGGTGGGAGGCGGACACGCGCAGGCTTGCTCGCGCGCCTCACTGCCGCCACGTGATCTTAGTGATGTGAGGTGACCAACGCTGTACTCGATAGTTTACTAGAAGAACTATATTTTAACATATTATTTATTTTACTTTAAGATTAAAACTTTTTTTAAAATGTATTTTAAATAATTTTGTGGTGTGTTTTGTATGATACACTTTCGAATATTATGAATGCGAATGTATTATAGTGTAAATGTAAAGTATGTAATGTTACGATATATGGACCGATAGATTGATTTTGAAGATTTTGGTAGGTATAAAATGGATAAAATTAAAAAAAATATATATTAATATTATTTATTATTTCATTTTAAATTATTAATTATTTCTCATTTTTAAATCATTATTATTATTGTTCGATTTTTTATTAAAAAAAAAGCACTAAACCCGATCTTTTAGTTTATTAATTTTAATATTTAAGAAGTTCATACGTTTTTCTAATATTCCAATTAAACATTTTTTTTAAAGTAAGTACTTAATATAATTAATACAAGAAATATTCAAATGAAATAAACACACTTTATTCACTTGGCAAACAAATTTAAAATTACATATTTATACTTTATTCATACATTTCTCCTTTAATAACATATTAAACATAAAGTTTACATAAGATACATATTTATTTACATAACTTATCGATAACTCGGCACGCAATTGATACCTACCCATCCCTATTTGTCACACACACATCTATAAAGTATCTATATGTCATCTGCCTACGATGCGCACTATGCAATTTGTGCAATACACGCGCTCTATACTACTGTAATATATACTCTAAGGATTTTTGTGTCAATAATATTGCAAATTTTTATTTTCATTTCCTGGTAATTTTGAAAATGAATAAAAAATAGGTTAAGAAGTCATCTTTAACTACTGTTTTAAGTTATATAGTTTTTTTATCAGTCAGTTTCTGTTCTAAGAACTCTTGTTTGTGCCAGAAATATTATTAATATTTCAATCGATGAAAATAAACAAATTCCAGGAAGGAGATATTTTTAGTTAAAGCCCACTTACATAAATTAATTGTCTAAATTTCCTTGTTTTTTTCCATCTTTGTTTTTTTATTTTCGATAACTCAAGAAAGCGTGGGTTCAATTGCAATTATAATATTATCTTTCGTTCATAAAATTGTTTGGTGCTAGAGTCTGTGTGAAAAGAGAACCGTCCTAAGATTTGAGGGCGCCTCTGTGATTAATTTCCGTGTTTATGATGTTGACAACACTGTTATGTCATTATAGTGTGACTGTAACATTTTGATATTTTAAGGTTGTGTAAAGAATATAATATTTTCAACGACTGTCTTAATAATTGTTTTGATGTATTGTATGTATTAAGATTATAATATGTTTAAGTAAAGGGTCTTTTTTCAAGATTTTATTTTACCGCTGTCGGCGTGATTTGTATGCTTCCATGACAAATAATAGCTTTCTAGTACTAATTCACTGAGCAAAGCCGCGGACAGACAGACGGACATGGCGAAACTACCTACATAATAGAAGGGTTCCTTGTTTGCTACGGAACCCTAAAAAGTTATAAAATAAAATGTTTAAGAAAGCTACAAAATAATATGAAATATATTTCTAAATGGATTAAAATTGATTGAATGTGCAGTGTAAACTAAATTTGTGCAGTAGGTATAAGGAATAAAACTAAAAATTTATTTAAATCTATTTTTATATTTATTCATTGGCTCCCTGATCAGAACCATAACTAAAGTCTGATTCTAAATATTCAATGCCGGACATGACTGAACTATCTTTGGAACTAATGGAGAGATCCACAGAATTATCTTCTTCAGAACTGGATGTGCTCGAGTCTGTAACATTTATGATGATCTCTTGCATATCTTCAATTAAATGGTCTTGTTCCCAATATTTTTGTTATTTGTAGAACCTTCTTTTTTTATTTTAGATATTGTACCTCTATTTAAGCCTGGAAAAAATAATCTTAAATAAGTCTAAACACATTATAAATGAAAAGTATCAAAACTCTTTATACCGGCTACCAAAAACATTGATTGAAACAAAACAAACATTTATTCATTTAGATCATCACATATTTAATGAATTACTTTTAATTTATATACATTTCGAGATCTCAGGGATCGAAGGTTACCTAGGAGACTAGAAAACATTAAGAAAAACTGTTACATACCGGTCATAGCTGCCACACGTTTCGTGACTGCGTTTAGGTCAATAATGGTATGTTTTGCCGCTTTTTCTCTTTGGCAAAAGCGAATAATATTATATATTAATTCCCTTGTTGAACTGTGTATGGTTTTACCTCTTTTCGACATGATTTTAATCAAAATTCACTGGAAAACGTTAGAACAAACAAAGCTGTATCGACACGAAATCAAGTTTGACGTTTGACAGACGGCTGGATTGGGTTGCCGTGGTTGCCATGTAAAAATCATATCGTTAGTTCCATTTTACGCCACGCCTATTCTCTTTTCACACAGACTATACGAAGCTTCAACCTTGCTACAACTTTGTAACTCTGTAGCACATTTGGCTACGACATGCATCTACGAGATAATATTATCATTAATTAATCACTTAGGTATGCGATATTATATTATGAAATTAGTCATGGGTAATACAGGAATATTTATTACTTTAATCAATCAGGATCTTAATATTTGATCATTCTTTCCCGCATACCAAATTATATTTTGGAGTAAGTAAAATATTCGGATAAAATTTTATAATCCGGATTTTACGAACAAGGTTAGAAGATCGCGAATTTTTTGGTAGAGCAGAATGAATTAGTAGAAAAAATGTCAAAACACAATGTATAGGAATATGCGATAGCATTATAATAATTATAGTCATGGATTTTTATTTGCTCGTGACCGTGATCACTCATGACTTCGAAACGTTATAATAATGAATAAATTGCGTTTCAACCCCGATAGGAAGTTTTTTATATTGTTTATTGAAGTATTTCCTACACGCGCGTTCTACGACGGCGTGTACTTACTGGTGTACTATAAATACGACATTCATTCAGGGCGGGTACTGGGGCGAGACGGGCTGGGCAGCAGGCGACGAACGTGACGCTGCCGCCCGCGCGGCCTACGAAGCGATGCTACGCGTATCACTCAAGTTGCCTACTGGTGACAGGTTCGACGAGTTCGCGGATACCGTACGGAGTATGGCAAGACAGCACTATAATTATACGTTCTCGGATGGGGAAGAGGTTTGTGTGTTATTTGGGTAGTAGATAAATAAATTAAAAACAATATTTAATGTTTTTTTGCAAATTCCTGTGAGAATCATTAGAAAAATCATCGCAGGAATACTTTTTTTCACAATATTTTTTCAAATTGTTACAAAACTAAATTTCGATTGTAGTTTTAGTCACGACTTCCAGTTTAATTTGTTATTTTTTTAGTTTATAAACTAAGTGCTACGAACGAATAAAATAAATGTTATATTGTAGAATGTAGATAATAATATTATAGAGAGGTGAGAAAATAAGCATTTGTTACATATTTTGTTATATTGTATTACAACAAACATAATTCTCTACGTCACATCTTGATTGTATTAAAAATCCCCATAAAGGTGAACTTCTTTATCGGCGCGTTCTACGATGGCGTGTACTTGCTGGGCATGGCGCTCAACGAGACGCTCACGGAGGGGGGAGACATCCGCGACGGGAGGAATATCACGAGACGCATGTGGGGTCGGGACTTTCATGGTGTGTGAATGTTATTTACGTTCAAATTATTGAAGTGAAACTTCTTTATCGGGGTTAGAAAAAATTTAGTGTAACATTTTTTCGTTACGCGTGACGTTTTTCCGCTACGCGGCATCTTTTTCTTATCCCTACCACGTGTGATTCGACGTATTTCTGTAAAGTTGCATATAGTTAATTATTTTTTGAAAAATAAGGTCATAAAGAAGTTTCACTTCTTACGTGTGTACACGCACACATTTTTTATTTGGCATGTTCATGTGCAAACTGAAACATCATAAATCTTTTCAATCTTTCAATTAAAAATTTACTTCTTGACAAGGCTTATTATTCAGTTTGTGATTATTTAAATGATAATGATAAGTCTAAAATATAATTTTTGTATACAATTATGTTAGCTACTTAAATAATGAGAATAGGATTTACAGATCTCTATTACTAAGATGTTAAATTTTTATGTACCTATGATTTGATTGTAATTTGTTTAATTTGACTTGCTTCAAGTGTATGTTTAAGTACCTATGAAGATGAAGATGAATAAATACATAAAAATATATTAACTTTTACATGTGGAAATTGGTAAATAGCATTAGTGATAGCAGTATTTTAATTTTAAGACCTTTTAAATGTGTAATTACATAAGTAAAAACAGATTTCATTTATGCATTTACATTTACAAATCATTCAACTTTATTATTTTATTTAACTTTTATTCAAATAAAATTGAAAGAAAAGTAAAATTAAATATTAATTCAGGTATAACTGGACATGTTCGGATTGACGCAGTGGGCGATCGAGACGCTGATTATGCAATACTCGATTTGGATCCTGTTACTGGCAAGTTTGAGGTAAGTTAATAATATATTATTCCTGTAACAATAAAAATTCATTTAATGTCTAAGTAAGAGCGAGATATTCTACCACAACTATTTAAATGCTTAAAAGGATGTTTCAATAACTAGTAGAAATGTATACACAATTATTGTTACGTTATAAATATTTTTGATTTGATTTTGAATATATAAATACGTGTAAATTAGATAATATTTATTTATGTGTTCATGAGCATCCGTTTTCTTTTAATATTTAAAATTACAAGCAAGTAAAAACGGGATGTGGTTTTTAGTATTTCAAACTTTTAACTTCATAACATTCACATGTGGTGAAGGGAACCTATTAAATTTCTTTTACCAAAAAGTGGTCAACGCGGCTACATAACGCGGAGGATGTAAGTGCGCCCACCATGGGACACTTTGTGCGCACACTTGTTGCATCAAAGCGACGTTTACGCATAGAGTGTCTTATGGTGGACTTAGTTTTAGATGTAATTACTAACATTAATACTTTTTAAGCTATTGCATAGCTTCTATCGCGGGCCTTGAGCGCGGGGACCGAATCCAGAAATTTAGTAACGAAAAACCTCACGCTCCCCACTCCGACGGGCGCGGAGGTGTGGCTTGAAGGCATAGCATGCAATAGCTTTACCGCGGCAGTCCCCGAGTGCCACACGTCTTTATTTTTTTACTAACAATATGGATCTGCGATATCCGAAATTTATGCTAAATAAATAAAATAAATAACGTGTAACATGGCAGGTGGTGGCGTTCTACCACGGTCTGAACATGAGCTACAAGCCCGTAGCGGGCAAGGCGATCCACTGGCCGGGCGGCCGCCGCGCCCCGCCGCCCGACAAACCGCGCTGTGGCTTCCTCGGCACTGATCCTATTTGTCAGGGAGGTACGTGTATACTTAGATGCTATTTTTTGCAGCGGAGAATGTTTTTTTGAAATATAGAACTATAACAGCAAATTTGTCTACGTAATTCAGTTCTACGAGAGTGCTACGAATTCTAAGAATGCAGAATTTGGAACAAAAAATCAGTAAAAGAAAGTTCATATTTCTCATAGTTCATAGTTCATATTTCAATTGAAGAACATGCTTTCTTCAGAAATATTCATCACATCAAACTGAGAAAAAATCTATTAGAATTCAAAAATAATAAATATAAAAAGAATAGATCATTTTTCTTCGAAAAGGTATCTTAGTATTCAATGTGTTTTTCTGAAGGTACTTAGGTACTTTTACAATATAGTTACAAACCCGAGTCAAGATTTCGGAGAACTATTATTTATTAAAATTTTTGCACTTACAATTCAACAGCAATGTAGCGCTTTATATCGCGTTCTACGAGAATGCTACGAAGCTACGAGATTACACGTCATGTCATAATTTCTTGTTACTTGTTCTAGTGTCGTGTAAAGTTGCCTTTTCTTATTATAATCCGTGGAGTTGTGCTTGTTGAAATATAATTTTTTGACAGCATTTTGTCCGCCATTTTATTCTTTAGATGCTATAATGATATTCGGTCATGTAACTTTTATTTCTACATTTAACATTTACTAACATTGAAGTCTGATCTTTGTTTCAACTACATGAACATTAATGAATTGAAATGAAATGAATTAAGCAGTTTCATTTCTAAGGTTGAAATATTCATACCACATATTAACATATTCTTTAATTACTTAACTTTATTTCTTACACGCTGCTTAGAAGCGCAAACAGTAATATTATACTGTTTCATTGGGCTTGCTGTGTTTTTTACAATCGCAGTAACAGCCTCTTGTTTTGCATACAAGTAAGTATTTTTCGACATAAAAAGACGTACTATGTAAGTTGAAGAATGGAACATTCAACATTTGTATAGCTCTTTAATACGTAAATGTAGATGATGTAGAGAAATAATTAATCGATATTTTTTTTAATTTCTATAAAAGAGGATGAGTTAATGGTTCTTAAATTGTTTTTGTATAGATTAGTGAAAATAGATGCCGAATTAAACAATACAGCGTGGCGTGTGAGGCCCGAAGAGGTGCTCGTAGAAGTGGCTACGGGGCTCGGAGCTAGTCCAGCTCTACATAGTATCAATGAAGTTCTTAAGGTAAGCAATTAAAACTACATGAGAATTATTTCTTTAGCAGGTGTTCGAGTTAAGTGCTTCTATAATTAAATTCCCAGTAAAAGGACTGATGATTATATTCCCTCTGGGAAATGGGTAATTGCTTTAGTTATTTAATTGTACACATAATTTCCTCGATGCAAAGGTTAGAAAAAAAATATAGAAATAAAGTTCCATTCAATCAATTAATTGGATAGCATCGTTAAAGCCATTGTATGAAATGAATGAAGTTAATTTAATTTAACACTGGCTAAGTGCATTGTGTTTTATTGTTTGTTCCTCGTACCAAGGAGCCTTCGGGTAATTGAAATGAAAAGTAATTCAATTATTTTGTTATCAAGTATCAACCTTTGAGTGCGGAAGCATCGTGCTGGCTTTCTTATTAAAGTGAAACTTTTATTACATCGTCTCAAACTTTTTGGTCTGTGTAGCGCATGTCGCGTGGCGCATGCGCGACATGCGCTACACAAAGCAGTGTTCGGAACCGTTCGAACAGTTTCACTTTTACCTTGGTTTCATAAAACCACACATCATTTTTTTCAGCTTAAAATACAAAATTAAATATGAACGTATTACTTTTACGTGTCTGATATTAATGTAACATCCCTTTTTTATACTGTTTTTAACATATAATTATTATCTAATAATTTTCCCAAAATATTTCTTTATTATTACCACTTTCTTCAAACTTTAGTGCCATCTAAAATGCACCCGGGGCTTATTTTAAAGGTTTCCGTGAACGCACGTTTTAAGATACGGTATAATAGAAGAATACCTCATAGTTATCTACCTACTTATTATTATTTTTAATTATGATCGTTTATTTATCCATTTGAATAACCTTTCAAAACTACTTATTTCCTCTGTGTATTTGCCAACAAATTATTTTCTTTCTATAGTTATCTCTTGGCTGGAACATTCGCAACACAAACGCTTCACCAGTCGCGCCGTCGCTCACACTGTCGTCTTTCACCGTCGGTTTGTATAAGGGCAACCGCGTCGCAGTGAAGAAAATACATAGAAAGAAATTGGATTTGAATAAAAAACTGTTGTGGGAGATAAAACAGGTATGAAATAGTACCAGATTTGATTTTTTTTAATTTTAAGTAATCATAAGATCGTCATAGTTTATAAATAAATTATTTTGTTTCCACAAGTCAAATTCATTCGTGTCATTACAATTTTCCAATTCTATTTTTTAGGTCGCGATAATTTGTACGAATTTCTCTAATTATGCTATTTATAATATTAAAAAAAGTTTAAAAGCACATTATAAAGCAACTTGACACCAACAAACCGTTATTCTAGGCTCGCAACGTATCCCACGAAAACACGGCGCGTTTTATCGGCGCGTGTGTGGACTGCCCCTTAGTTTTCATACTAACGGAGTATTGTCCTAAGGGCTCGCTAAAGGATGTGTTAGCTAATGAAGAACTGCAATTGGACTGGAATTTTAGGACTTCACTTGTACATGATATTGTTCAGGTATGACCTCCTATTTAATTGATTCTAAGTGTATTTATATTTGGGAGTAAGATAAATCATTTTACAAGATTATTGTATTTCTGCAAGATATTCAAGATTGTATTTCTGCGCATAATTTTATTTATTTTGGTAAAATCGTTATGAACTCATAAATAAAACCTACGTGACCCTCATGTATTTCGCGGGTCTTTACCAAACAACGATTGTTTCAGTTATTTCAGTCATTATAATTTGTTATAATATAGAAATAGAAGTAGGAATAATACCATATTTTTATTTCTTTAACACAGTTTGTAAATATAGGACTAGGTATTATTTTTATTTTTATTTAACATCTCGAAACAGGGCATGTGCTACTTACACAGCGGGCTACGCACGGTACTTTGCGCTAGCCATTAATAATAATTTGTTGAAACATAGAAATAGCTAAATATTATACAATATTTTGTTAACAAAGATAATTTGACCAAAGGACTATTAGGTATAATCTTATATATAAAATTCTCGTGTCACAATGTTAGTCTGCATACTCCTCCGAAACGGGTGGACCGATTCTCATGAAATTTTCTGTGCATATCGGGTAAGTCTGAGAATCGGCCAACATCTATTTTTCATATGTACCACGGGCGAAGCCGGGGCGGACCGCTAGTAATATATATTTTTTAATATCACTTCACAGGGCATGTGCTACTTGCACAGTGGGCTGGGCGCGCACGGCAAGCTGCGCTCGTCGAACTGTCTCATCGACGGGCGCTTCGTGCTCAAGATATCCGACTACGGGCTCAACACGCTGTGCACGCCCACTGACCTCATTAAGGATGATTCGTACTATTACAGTAAGGCTAAAGCGGTTTTTATTCTCGTGTATTTTAATTCCTCAATTAGAATTGTACCTAGTACTTACGCACTGCGAAAAAAAAAATCACGCGATTTTTATCAGTTGAATTCAGTTTTCAACCGAGAAACACGTGTGAAATGGATCTTCTCAATAGTGCCGTTGCACGACTGAGCGAAACGCGCAAATTTTTGTTCGCAATTAATGTGTAGGTATCTGTACATATTACAGACTTGCGAAAAAATACGCACGGTGAAATACCGCTATGTGGACACAGCCTAAGTGAAAGTCACTTTACGTAGATGGCTTTTATTTTATTATTTTCCTTTGGTTAAAAGTTCTTGAAAATATGAAGTTGGTTTTTGTTAAATAAATTGTTAAGTTTTGCATTACTTTTTCCTGAAAATTTCTCAGTTTATATTTCTTGCAAATAATAAGCAATTAATTAAGTATAATGAGCAAGTATTAGCGTTAAAATATTCAAGTTTATAAATTAACATAACATAAAGTAACATGTTTTTAATAATATTCAAAATTCATTTACTATATACCTACATTATATTATATACCTGATTAAATATTAATGTCAACTACTAATTAATGTCTTTAAACGTTTACTAGAGTTACTATGGACGGCACCGGAGCTAGTAGCGGGCAGCGTGTACCCGGGCGTGCTCGCGTCGCTCAAGGGCGACGTGTACAGCTTCGCGGTCATTCTCGAAGAGATCGTGCTCAGGGCGGGGCCCTTCCATCACTTTACACCCACTATGACTAATAAGGGTGAGATTTTTGTGTTTGGTTAGGGAAAAAAATGTACCAAATTGAATATAATTTATTAGATAAAAAAAAAGACGGGTTGCACTCCGGGAGTGCCGGCAGAAGTGAAAACTTGATTATTAACGTTCAGCATGTTTGATATTTTGGAATGGTATCCGTCTTACGCATGGAATATAAGGGCTAAAAAAAAAAAACATCCATCTTACGCTTTTTCGATCAGGCCACGTGTCCTGACGCGAGTTTAAGATTTTATACCTACCCAACGCCGCTAAAGAAGTTTTCACTTCAAAAATGTTCGGTTAGTCAAAATTCGTTATAAATACAAAATAGTTAGTTAATAATGAATCATTGTAATGAGAAAAAACCTAACTATATATATGAAGAAAAGTTAAAATTTAACAAAAATCTTATCGGTCTTGAAATTTCGTAGCCGCTTCGTAGCGGTATTCTTAAATACCTCTACGTTGTCTACGACATTATAAAGCCCAATATCGTAATTATATATTATCACTAGCGGTCCGCCCCGGCTTCGCCCGTGGTACATATGAAAAATAGATGTTGGCCGATTCTCAGACTTACCCGATATGCACAGAAAATTTCATGAGAATCGGTCCACCCGTTTCGGAGGAGTATGCAGACTAACATTGTGACACGAGAATTTTATATATAAGATATTCAAATATACGCTGCTAAATTATTAATATAATTCACATTAAATTCCATTTTTTGAAATCTAAAATTCAAATACAGTACGATCATTTAACTTTCACGATATACAACATGCTATAATTTAAATAATTTACATTCCATTCTATTATTCGAAATCCAAAATTATAAATTCCACATTCAATTGTACACAACAGTTATACACAACGCACCATCCGTCAGTTCGAAATTCAAATTCAAAATTGGAACAGAAATCGTGTCCCGCGTGTGTGCGCATGAGACGCCACCATTCCGTCCCGTGGTGTGTGCGAGCGAGACGGGTGCGCGCGGCGCGGCGGGCGCGGCGGCGGAGTTGCTCGAGCTCGCTGAGCGCTGCTGGGCTGAGGCGCCCGATGATCGACCCAGCTTTGATACTATCAACGCGAATTATATCAAGTGAGCTACTGTTTGATGTCACGTGATGTCTTTGTGCAGTAGGACTGTGGCTACAATATTATGAGCTGCTCAAGTTCGCCGCGCGCTACTGGGCGGAGGTTCCAAATTATAAGCCGAGCTTTGATACTATCAACGCGAATTATATCAAGTGAGCTACTGTTTGATGTCACGTGATGTCTTTGTGCAGTAGGACTGTGGCTACAATATTATGAGCTGCTCAAGTTCGCCGCGCGCTACTGGGCGGAGGTTCCAAATTATAAGCCGAGCTTTGATACTATCAACGCGAATTATATCAAGTGAGCTACTGTTTGATGTCACGTGATGTCTTTGTGCAGTAGGACTGTGGCTACAATATTATGAGCTGCTCAAGTTCGCCGCGCGCTACTGGGCGGAGGTTCCAAATTATAAGCCGAGCTTTGATACTATCAACGCGAATTATATCAAGTGAGCTACTGTTTGATGTCACGTGATGTCTTTGTGCAGTAGGACTGTGGCTACAATATTATGAGCTGCTCAAGTTCGCCGCGCGCTACTGGGCGGAGGTTCCAAATTATAAGCCGAGCTTTGATACTATCAACGCGAATTATATCAAGTGAGCTACTGTTTGATGTCACGTGATGTCTTTGTGCAGTAGGACTGTGGCTACAATATTATGAGCTGCTCAAGTTCGCCGCGCGCTACTGGGCGGAGGTTCCAAATTATAAGCCGAGCTTTGATACTATCAACGCGAATTATATCAAGTGAGCTACTGTTTGATGTCACGTGATGTCTTTGTGCAGTAGGACTGTGGCTACAATATTATGAGCTGCTCAAGTTCGCCGCGCGCTACTGGGCGGAGGTTCCAAATTATAAGCCGAGCTTTGATACTATCAACGCGAATTATATCAAGTGAGCTACTGTTTGATGTCACGTGATGTCTTTGTGCAGTAGGACTGTGGCTACAATATTATGAGCTGCTCAAGTTCGCCGCGCGCTACTGGGCGGAGGTTCCAAATTATAAGCCGAGCTTTGATACTATCAACGCGAATTATATCAAGTGAGCTACTGTTTGATGTCACGTGATGTCTTTGTGCAGTAGGACTGTGGCTACAATATTATGAGCTGCTCAAGTTCGCCGCGCGCTACTGGGCGGAGGTTCCAAATTATAAGCCGAGCTTTGATACTATCAACGCGAATTATATCAAGTGAGCTACTGTTTGATGTCACGTGATGTCTTTGTGCAGTAGGACTGTGGCTACAATATTATGAGCTGCTCAAGTTCGCCGCGCGCTACTGGGCGGAGGTTCCAAATTATAAGCCGAGCTTTGATACTATCAACGCGAATTATATCAAGTGAGCTACTGTTTGATGTCACGTGATGTCTTTGTGCAGTAGGACTGTGGCTACAATATTATGAGCTGCTCAAGTTCGCCGCGCGCTACTGGGCGGAGGTTCCAAATTATAAGCCGAGCTTTGATACTATCAACGCGAATTATATCAAGTGAGCTACTGTTTGATGTCACGTGATGTCTTTGTGCAGTAGGACTGTGGCTACAATATTATGAGCTGCTCAAGTTCGCCGCGCGCTACTGGGCGGAGGTTCCAAATTATAAGCCGAGCTTTGATACTATCAACGCGAATTATATCAAGTGAGCTACTGTTTGATGTCACGTGATGTCTTTGTGCAGTAGGACTGTGGCTACAATATTATGAGCTGCTCAAGTTCGCCGCGCGCTACTGGGCGGAGGTTCCAAATTATAAGCCGAGCTTTGATACTATCAACGCGAATTATATCAAGTGAGCTACTGTTTGATGTCACGTGATGTCTTTGTGCAGTAGGACTGTGGCTACAATATTATGAGCTGCTCAAGTTCGCCGCGCGCTACTGGGCGGAGGTTCCAAATTATAAGCCGAGCTTTGATACTATCAACGCGAATTATATCAAGTGAGCTACTGTTTGATGTCACGTGATGTCTTTGTGCAGTAGGACTGTGGCTACAATATTATGAGCTGCTCAAGTTCGCCGCGCGCTACTGGGCGGAGGTTCCAAATTATAAGCCGAGCTTTGATACTATCAACGCGAATTATATCAAGTGAGCTACTGTTTGATGTCACGTGATGTCTTTGTGCAGTAGGACTGTGGCTACAATATTATGAGCTGCTCAAGTTCGCCGCGCGCTACTGGGCGGAGGTTCCAAATTATAAGCCGAGCTTTGATACTATCAACGCGAATTATATCAAGTGAGCTACTGTTTGATGTCACGTGATGTCTTTGTGCAGTAGGACTGTGGCTACAATATTATGAGCTGCTCAAGTTCGCCGCGCGCTACTGGGCGGAGGTTCCAAATTATAAGCCGAGCTTTGATACTATCAACGCGAATTATATCAAGTGAGCTACTGTTTGATGTCACGTGATGTCTTTGTGCAGTAGGACTGTGGCTACAATATTATGAGCTGCTCAAGTTCGCCGCGCGCTACTGGGCGGAGGTTCCAAATTATAAGCCGAGCTTTGATACTATCAACGCGAATTATATCAAGTGAGCTACTGTTTGATGTCACGTGATGTCTTTGTGCAGTAGGACTGTGGCTACAATATTATGAGCTGCTCAAGTTCGCCGCGCGCTACTGGGCGGAGGTTCCAAATTATAAGCCGAGCTTTGATACTATCAACGCGAATTATATCAAGTGAGCTACTGTTTGATGTCACGTGATGTCTTTGTGCAGTAGGACTGTGGCTACAATATTATGAGCTGCTCAAGTTCGCCGCGCGCTACTGGGCGGAGGTTCCAAATTATAAGCCGAGCTTTGATACTATCAACGCGAATTATATCAAGTGAGCTACTGTTTGATGTCACGTGATGTCTTTGTGCAGTAGGACTGTGGCTACAATATTATGAGCTGCTCAAGTTCGCCGCGCGCTACTGGGCGGAGGTTCCAAATTATAAGCCGAGCTTTGATACTATCAACGCGAATTATATCAAGTGAGCTACTGTTTGATGTCACGTGATGTCTTTGTGCAGTAGGACTGTGGCTACAATATTATGAGCTGCTCAAGTTCGCCGCGCGCTACTGGGCGGAGGTTCCAAATTATAAGCCGAGCTTTGATACTATCAACGCGAATTATATCAAGTGAGCTACTGTTTGATGTCACGTGATGTCTTTGTGCAGTAGGACTGTGGCTACAATATTATGAGCTGCTCAAGTTCGCCGCGCGCTACTGGGCGGAGGTTCCAAATTATAAGCCGAGCTTTGATACTATCAACGCGAATTATATCAAGTGAGCTACTGTTTGATGTCACGTGATGTCTTTGTGCAGTAGGACTGTGGCTACAATATTATGAGCTGCTCAAGTTCGCCGCGCGCTACTGGGCGGAGGTTCCAAATTATAAGCCGAGCTTTGATACTATCAACGCGAATTATATCAAGTGAGCTACTGTTTGATGTCACGTGATGTCTTTGTGCAGTAGGACTGTGGCTACAATATTATGAGCTGCTCAAGTTCGCCGCGCGCTACTGGGCGGAGGTTCCAAATTATAAGCCGAGCTTTGATACTATCAACGCGAATTATATCAAGTGAGCTACTGTTTGATGTCACGTGATGTCTTTGTGCAGTAGGACTGTGGCTACAATATTATGAGCTGCTCAAGTTCGCCGCGCGCTACTGGGCGGAGGTTCCAAATTATAAGCCGAGCTTTGATACTATCAACGCGAATTATATCAAGTGAGCTACTGTTTGATGTCACGTGATGTCTTTGTGCAGTAGGACTGTGGCTACAATATTATGAGCTGCTCAAGTTCGCCGCGCGCTACTGGGCGGAGGTTCCAAATTATAAGCCGAGCTTTGATACTATCAACGCGAATTATATCAAGTGAGCTACTGTTTGATGTCACGTGATGTCTTTGTGCAGTAGGACTGTGGCTACAATATTATGAGCTGCTCAAGTTCGCCGCGCGCTACTGGGCGGAGGTTCCAAATTATAAGCCGAGCTTTGATACTATCAACGCGAATTATATCAAGTGAGCTACTGTTTGATGTCACGTGATGTCTTTGTGCAGTAGGACTGTGGCTACAATATTATGAGCTGCTCAAGTTCGCCGCGCGCTACTGGGCGGAGGTTCCAAATTATAAGCCGAGCTTTGATACTATCAACGCGAATTATATCAAGTGAGCTACTGTTTGATGTCACGTGATGTCTTTGTGCAGTAGGACTGTGGCTACAATATTATGAGCTGCTCAAGTTCGCCGCGCGCTACTGGGCGGAGGTTCCAAATTATAAGCCGAGCTTTGATACTATCAACGCGAATTATATCAAGTGAGCTACTGTTTGATGTCACGTGATGTCTTTGTGCAGTAGGACTGTGGCTACAATATTATGAGCTGCTCAAGTTCGCCGCGCGCTACTGGGCGGAGGTTCCAAATTATAAGCCGAGCTTTGATACTATCAACGCGAATTATATCAAGTGAGCTACTGTTTGATGTCACGTGATGTCTTTGTGCAGTAGGACTGTGGCTACAATATTATGAGCTGCTCAAGTTCGCCGCGCGCTACTGGGCGGAGGTTCCAAATTATAGGCCGAGCTTTGATACTATCAACGCAAGTCAAGTAAGGCAGTGTGAACATAAAGAGTTTGTAGTGTTTGGTGGCGTTGTAGAGTTGCGCTGGGTCTACACAGTCTTGAGCTACCAAAGTTCGTCGCACGCTGGTGAGTGAAGGCGCTGAATGATATTATCAGGTTTAATTATTCCACACATTGGTGTCGTATTAGTAAGGGTGCGGCTACACTGCCTTGAGATTATTCAAAAAACAAACCGCCATTTTTTTGAATTTAATTGCATTAATGCAATCCATATTTTGCCAGGGGCTATTGCGACAACCTAATGGATGATCTCCTAAGTCGTATGGAGCAGTACGCCAACAATTTAGAATCACTCGTGGAAGAGAAAACAGAACAACTCTCAATGGAGAAGAGGCGCTCTGAAGAGCTCTTGTACCAAGTATTGCCAAGGTAAGTTTTATTTTTAACTACTCGGGCTCATATTTCTTAGAAAATATAATATTTCAATAAAAATTCGCCAAATTTAAGAAATCAGAGATATTTCGACATTTATCATAATAGATTTTTATTCATATTAGATTTTTTAAGACTTATTTTCGTAATAATTGTTTTATAGGTTTCTATAATCAAATATTAATCTGAGTTATTAATAAAATAATATTCCGTGTTACAATTGTGTTATAACCGACACTGTATGTGTTGTTTAAATTGTCCCAAATTAGAAGGGTCAACAGGACGAGAACAAATGTTCTATCTAATGTTAGCTAATTCATTTTGTGTGTTGTGAAATTAATTGCGTAGTTAAATAATTACGATCGAATGAAATACGTTTCTTAAGGAACACACACAAAAACAAGATACAACAAAGATTAAATAAATTAATTAATTATCTGCTATTAATTTCCAAAAACATCATTTTCATACAAATCCTAGGCCAGTAGCACAACAACTAATGGCTGGCGAAGTGGTCCAACCCGAAAGCTTCGAATGCGTAACCGTGTACTTCAGCGACATAGTTGGTTTCACTGAACTATGTGCGGAATCTACGCCGATGCAAGTTGTTGATTTGTTGAACGATTTGTATAGCACGTTTGACAGGATTATTGGCTTCTACGATGTTTATAAGGTGAGTATATGAGAGTTATGCGTAGGATAAATAAATAAATAAAATAAAACTTTATTGATTGGTTATAGGTTATGTTGCAATTATGTAACCGTGTGTGGAATGATGTTACAATTGCATAACCTTGTGTGGGTTGATGTTACAATTATTGTATAACCTTTTGTGGGTTGACGTTGCAATTGCATAAGTTTGGGTGTGTTGACGTTACAATTGCGTAACCTTGTGTAGGTTGATGTTACAACTGCGTAACCGTACAGTTGTGTTTGACATTGCAAATGCGTAACCGTGTGGTTAGAGTTGACATTAATACTGCGTGATCCTTTGATGCTCTTAGCCTAAGGTTATGCAGTTGTAATGCTTTTAATGAATTAAAATAATTCCAAAATTATGAAATATTTTGATATTTCCGTTTAGTGCTAAATTTAAAATTTTCAATAATATTACATATTCGAAATCCACATACCCCAAATTGAATCATACAAAACAAAACTCCGTTCAAAACAATTAATATATTTCCATGCATAATAAGCAGATAACGAAAATAAATTCTAGGTAAGATTAGGTAACGGAAGTACCACACTTCTCGCAAAATATGAACAGCTCGAATTAGTTTTCATTAGCCCGTGTTCTTCAGACAAATGAGGGTACAATTTTCTCCCCTTTTCATCGTTGGCGTTACTAAAATAGGCTTCATTTTCCTTATTCTTATTTATCGTCCAGAAACTGAAATGTATTTTAAATTAATACTTTTCCAGCTATTTGAAAACACAAAAATTGCATTTATAAAGATACCTATATTCATTTTAGTAGTTTAAAGTTTTTTTTTAATAACATAAAGTTAATCATAAAAATGTATTGATGTGAAAATGTAGAGCTGTTAAATTTATATGTATGTATTTTAGACTTTGATAACAGAGTGGACAAAACATATTAGACAATCGACAGAATTTGTCTTCAAAAATATTTCCCCAATAAGTTATAACTTATCTTGTTAAGATGACCAATTACTAGTCATAGAAGTTATGTTAATTATACAAGTATAATTAGCTTTACTTTATCTTAATTTATTCTTATTCAAAAGAGTCTATATAGATTAAAGAAGATTTTTGTATTTACGGTAACACTCCTGCATCCTCGGGCCAATTTTATGTTTACTTTATGTAACACTGCCTTCACGAAATCATTTTTCAGCTACACAGCTTTTTGTATATAAATAATTAAATAAGCTCCACCACCCTAATCCACTCCATAGAAAGTTTTTATGAGTATGTCTTATAGTAACTTTTATTTCGAGCTGTAATCTACGTTTATATCCATAGCTATAATACTGATATATTTACTTATTTATACAATCCGGATTTATATAATATGAGTGGTCAAATTAATAAGAACCAAATTCAATGTTAGTAATATACACTTAAATATGGACACTTTTTTACTAAGTATTCATACACGAAACACATTATACACAAAATAAAAGCTATTACATAACCTTATAATTTATATTGCTATTACATCAGCTGAAAACTCTTTCCTTAAAACTGTTGATAGGTTATCAAATATATATCTCGCATGTACTTCATAAATATCTCGCATGAGATCTAACAAGATAAATAGATTATTCTATGCGGCTAGTGCATGATGTTTTCCCAATCATTTCCCCATGTAAAGTTATACTACCTATTAACATTCCAACCCAGGTGGAAACAATAGGCGACGCATACATGGTAGTATCAGGTCTACCCGAGCGGAATGGCGACCAGCACGCGAGAGAGATCTGCCTCATGGCGCTCGCTATTGTAGAGGCGGTGCGATCCTTTGTAGTGAGGCACCGACCTACGCATCGACTTGAGGTAAGACAGGGCCATGTGGATAAAACAATAAAAAAATATAAACAATATTGCATTTTAACTGTAATGATTCAACTAAGAGAAGAGCGATTCCTCATGTAGGTATTTAAATTTGTTATAAAAATCAAGGAAAATAAAATAAATTGCAAAAACAATTCCGTAATCATGGACGTATAAAAAAAGACGGACGCCGTTTTACGAACAAACAACGTGAAGCCACCGTAGTAAGCTAGCGATCGTGTAAAGGCAATGAACACGCACACACTCTTACCATAGTAAGCTAGTCGGCCGCCATTACGTCGTGAACTACCGACTGATTAACAGCGTCACTGTTTCACAAAAAATATTTAAAATGCCGTCTTCCGTGGTTAAATGGTGTCGCAACAGTACAATTTTAAATAACAAAACACAGAGGATTACATTCCACAGGGAAGCAAGTTATTTCTTTTATGTTTTAATGACAAAATTATTACGACAAAATTTATAGAAAAAAATACAGCCGCCATTGTCATCAGGACAGCTGTTGCCATAATTTCAAAATTTAATTCTCCCAAAAGTCGGGGAGTTGATGTAAAGTTAATTAATTTTAAAATTACGATAAAATAATTTGATACAAAATGCAAATTTGTTTTTGCATTTTCTTCTCACAAAAACATGTATACTGTGCTATATAACAACCATATTTAAAAAAAATATCACAGCCAATTAATACTGTCTACGACATCTGTTATAAGACAGTTAATTTTAAAATTTCAAGTATTCGATACTGAAATCGTATGAAGTATGTTTCCTATTTGTTTGATTATAAACTGACATTTTATTTATTTTATTTTATTTATTTTAATAATTATTAAGGAGCGTTTCTCTCCTCCCCCCAATATTGGTTGAACAAGTTTTCATACATTTTCCTTTGGTTTCGCGTCCAGTGGTTGATTTGTCAAAGCTAAAATAGAAATTGTATTTATGCATAGGTTCTAATAGTTAGAGTACACATAAAAGTATATCAAATTGAAAAAAAAAAAAAATACTAAAGTGTGGGGTAATTTTATTGCATCTGGCAATCAACCTGGCACTCACACATGGATGTGTCGCCGCCATTACTAGGCTTCACTCAATGTTTAGGCGATACTCCGTCCGTCTTTTTTTATACGTCCATGTCCGTAATCATATTTTTCAAATTGGATTCGAAATTGAATTAATTACCTATTCTTTGTTAAAACACATTATTTTTTTTAATAAGGTGAGGGTAGGTGTACATTCTGGGCCAGTGTGCGCAGGCGTGGTGGGCGTTAAAATGCCGCACTATTGCTTGTTCGGCGATACCGTCAATACGGCTAGCAGGATGGAATCTACTGGACAACGTAAGACTTTAATTAATTTGTTTAAGTTGAATTTTAATTTATTTCAGTAAACGAAATATCAATCAATTTTATATCCTATGTTTAAATACATTCCGTAAAATAATATTTTTTTACTTAATTGAATTTTATTTTCTAGTTCATTTTAGCAGCAAAATTTTTGCTGCATATTGACATTTGTAGTTTTTAACACGCTTTTTTACCCTATATCTAAATGTTAATTCCCCTATGTGAAAGAAATCTTAAATATCGGCTGCTAGCCAACTAACGTATACTCATACATATCTTTGTTAATTTAACGCCAATGCCACTAGCTCCGTTATTTCTAAGTTCACATCACGACTAAAGTCACAGCTAACATCACCCCACACGTTAGTTACGTAAGTATTATCTGCGGCTATAGCGCTGCGCATCCACCTGAGCGAGAGCACGCGCGCACTGCTCACACAATGGGGCACGTTCGAAGTGGAGCGGCGCGGGGACGTGGAGCTGAAGGGGCGCGGGCGCATGCTCACGCACTGGCTACTAGCGTGCGCTGAGCGCCCGCGCCCCTTCAGCTTTACGTCCCCGCGCCGTTAAGTCAGTTAAAAAGAAATCTTAAATATGGGCTGCTTGCAAACTAACTTTGGTGTTCGTTAATGCCGCTGGCTCCGTTCATTCGGCATCAAAATTCACTTCACATACTTTAAATCTAGCTATAGTTAAGTATTACCATAGCACTACGCATCCACCTGAGCGAGAGCACGCGGGTACTACTCACACAATGGGGCACGTTCGAAGTGGAGCGGCGCGGGGACGTGGAGCTGAAGGGGCGCGGGCGCATGCTCACGCACTGGCTACTAGCATGCGCGGAGCGGCCGCGCCCGCTGCCCGAGCCGCAGCCGCACCACTACCCCATACTGTTCCCCGCCATACAGCCGCCGCTGCTGCACGCGCCCTACCTCGTCGTCGAGCCCACCACGCTGGCTGCTTAGTCACCATACAAAATGTTTTAGCACCACAATAGAAAAATTGTTATAGCGCGGAATACTAAGCGTGAACAAATAGTCTTGGAGTGAAAACACCAAAACACCTATATAATAATACCTGTTATGTGGCGAAGAATACACATAGAACCTAATTAGATTGACCGCAGTAAATTCAGTTTTAGGCAGGAGAACACCTCCAAAACACGCATAAAACCTTACACTCAAACCAATGCATCTGACTCTAGAAAGAATTTTGGGACGTAGAGCAGGCTCCAAGGAGATGTTCGTTTGCAAAAATCGCGGACCTAAATCTGACTTCTGATATATATTGTATAGATCCCAGACATCCTATAGACAGATGTTGCCAACCAGTTTTGTGGTCCCCCTGCCCGCACCCCGGTAATTAAATATGGCATACAAAGAAAAAAATAAAAATTTCCAAAACATGCCGTGTGGGGTATCAAATGAAAGAGCTTATTGAGTAGATCACGAATATATAGCATACTATATACATTTCTTACACTTTCTCTAAGATTTTTTAGAAAATTTACGAAAATGGTCCATTTTTGAGTTAACTTTAAACCACTATAGATTGAAAACTCATGAATATATTTTTTAAATTATTATTTTAAATAATTAACAATAGTCCATTGTTTACGTTTCAATATTTCGTACAGTGAAATAGTTGCATGGGGGAGTGGGGGGAGCATTCAAAGATGGCGAGTATATTTTCAAGTTCATATAGTATATAGTTATTTTCATCAAATCCACCACATAGCTCACTTATATTATATTACGAACTATTGAATCATAAACAATGGACTATTGTTAATTATTTAAAATAATAATTTAAAAAATATATTCATGAGTTTTCAATCTATAGTGGTTTAAAGTTAACTCAAAAATGGACCATTTTCGTAAATTTTCTAAAAAATCTTAGAGAAAGTGTAAGAAATGTATATAGTATGCTATATATTCGTGATCTACTCAATAAGCTCTTTCATTTGATACCCCACACGGCATGTTTTGGAAATTTTTATTTTTTTCTTTGTATGCCATATTTAATTACCGGGGTGCGGGCAGGGGGACCACAAAACTGGTTGGCAACATCTGTCTATAGGATGTCTGGGATCTATACAATATATATCAGAAGTCAGATTTAGGTCCGCGATTTTTGCAAACGAAACTCCACTGAGAGTCCGGTCTAACGCATAATTCTTAACACTTAAATCATCTTTTACCCCTGTATCGAGAAAAAGTGGGGTGGAAAACAAACATAAAAATATAAAACCTAACACTTAAACATTTACTGTCCCTAGAACACTTTGACACCCTAAAACATCTATACAATTTGTTACTTGACATACAAAGCAAAATACCAGTTATGGAGTAGAGAACATTCCCAAAACACTCGTATATGATGACACATAAATCACGTCCACGATTCCAATGGTCCTTCTAGTCTCTAATAATCCGATAAGACATAATAATTCCTCAATTACGATAAATGTCAATTAGCCAAAAGATGCAAAATTTAAATTCAATCAGTCCTATAAATTAACAGTGATTAACATTTGTAACCTTATTCATTATACACGATATTTATTACATGCCCATTACATAGATAGTAAATTAGACAATTTACAACATTTAACCAAATTTAAACTAAATGTATTCGATGTCCCATGTCATTGTTTGCTTCGATCCAACCATTAATCTAAGGATTTATTGGACAGCGAATGATTGAACACAAGATTTCGTGAAACAATTAATATTGCACACATTTAAAAGTCATGTGGAACAAACGATCTAGGTTTTTATTTCTGTTTCAATGCTTTTAGTTTTAAAACCATTTTTAGAACAAAATGGTTAATGATGTCAATACTTTCCTTTGTTTAATTTAAATTTGCCTAAAATCCAACAGAGCTTTTTTGAAGCTTTTGACACTTCTTTTGTTCATTAATTGTGAATTTTTGTTTCGTAACAATGTAACATTTATTCTGTAATTGTGTCAATCTTATAAAATTGACTGTTAATAAAAAGGGATGTGTTTTGGTTTATATTAACCTTGTTTACGACGATGAATTCGTACAAATCACTTTGCAGACTTTTAGAGCAGGCTCCAAGGAGATGTTCGTTTGCAAAAATAGCGGACCTAAATCTGACTTCTGATATAGGTATATTGTATAGATCCCAGACATCCTATAGACAGATGTTGCCAACCAGTTTTGTGGTCCCCCTCACCGCACCCCGGTAATTAAAAATGGCATACAAAGAAAAAAATAAAAATTTCCAAAACATTCCGTGTGGGGTATCAAATGAAAGAGCTTATTGAGTAGATCACGAATATATAGCATACTATAACATTTCTTACACTTTCTCTAAGATTTTTTAGAAAATTTACGAAAATGCTCCATTTTTGAGTTAACTTTAAACCACTATAGATTGAAAACTCATGAATATAGTTTTTAAATTATTATTTTAAATAATTAACAATAGTCCATTGTTGACGATTCAATAGTTCGTAATAAGTGAGCTATATATGTATGTGGTAGATTTGATGACCCCACAAAATGTTTTAAATTGCAAGGCGCAACTTTCACTGAAGTTACCGATTTGAAATCTAATCACACAGAGGCTGATTCAAGAATGTTCTGCCATATTTTTCATTCTGTCAAACACAACGACAGTGCAGAGATAATTATTCTAAGCCCTGACACCGATATTTTTGGCATAAACTTGAAAATATACTCGCCATCTTTGAATGCTCCCCCCACTCCCCCATGCAACTATTTGACTGTACGAACTCTTGAATCGTAAACAATGGACTATTGTTAATTATTTAAAATAATAATTTAAAAAATATATTCATGAGTTTTCAATCTATAGTGGTTTAAAGTTAACTCAAAAATGGAGCATTTTCGTAAATTTTCTAAAAAATCTTAGAGAAAGTGTAAGAAATGTTATAGTATGCTATATATTCGTGATCTACTCAATAAGCTCTTTCATTTGATACCCCACACGGCATGTTTTGGACATTTTTATTTTTTTCTTTGTATGCCATATTTAATTACCGGGGTGCGGGGAGGGGGACCACAAAACTGGTTGGCAACATCTGTCTATAGGATGTCTGGGATCTATACAATATATATCAGAAGTCAGATTTAGGTCCGCTATTTTTGCAAACGAACATCTCCTTGGAGCCTGCTCTATTTGTACTTTACGACGGTTTATTTCGCAGTTTCAGATCAATTCTGGATGTTTTTTTCGAGAATATGTTGTTTAATTCTTGTGTGTATTTTTATATCGTACTTTTCTAACTTATGACATATTATTATTATTATCAATGTTAAATTTCATTTATGTTTTGATAGTCCCGTCGCCTATCTTAAACGGCCATATATTATGTATACAGTAGATATATTAGGTATATTATATTTTATTATTAGGATAAATAGATCTGTTTTAATACAGTAGGTTTAAGTATATATTTATACGTTTATATTATTCCACAATTAGAATTCCACTTATATATTTTTATATGTACTTTTACAGATATGGTCAGTAAAGCGATACATAATAAAATTATTATACCGCTTCAGCTAGATAATATGTAAGTTAGTAATACAGAACTATATTGGCTATGGATAGCTTATTGGAAAATAAATCTTAGAATAGTGTAGTGTCTTAATAGATTTTAGCCAACAAGCATAAAATTTCGTTTCTAGTCATTAAGTTTTATTATTTAAGAAGATATTATATCAATGTTTGTACGTTTTTAAAGTAAATTATAAAATATAATTATCGCTGTTAGTATAATTATTAGGAGGAAGATATTGTTACCTATATATTTTGTATGTCAATTAAGCTATTAAAGTTATGTATCTATAATTTTATTAATAAACTTATGTGTAAAGAAAATGGCTCTTTTATTTTTTGTGAATCAACCTTATCAGCATATATTGAAATTATTCTTTTTTAAATAGCATCCGTAACAAGATTGTTTTTTTAGTAATAATTCTAGAACAAACACTGTAATGGATATACTGTAACCGAGAATAAGCAATAAGAAACAGCTAACAGCTTGTTTTATATTCAGCGGCGTAGGGTCCGATGTAATTATATCCTGTAGTGGTTTTTGTTCTGCGTCTTTTATCAACAATCCGCTTTCTATCAATCTCGGTAACCACACAGACAATGGCCGAACAAATGGTGAATGTTTCTTCATCCAAACTACCAAGGGTACCATTAGTATCGAATCTGGCAATACATAACCACAATCCTTTTCGCTTATCGCTTCAGCTAAACACAACGTCCACGCGTACTCCAATGAGCTCGCAATAATAAATCTCTTTTTATTTTCTAAAACATCTCGAAATGTCTGATCGTACTTAGATTCGAGCACCACTTGAAAACGATCTTCAATAATTGGATCATGTTCGAAATACGCTAATATTCCTGAACGACCTCCGAAATGATAACCATCGTCGACAGCTTCTTGTAAATTTAGGAAATTACCAATAATGGTGTCTGTCTTCAATGCTCCTATTAACACGCTTTGATATGCGCTTCTCACAATGAAAGTGAACCAAATCCATAGACTGATTAAATAGAAATCTCGAAATCTCCTTGGTTTAACTCGTATGGGCTGTCCAACCATAACACCCCATGTTCTGAAAGTCACTCGTCGCATTTTGTTAATATTTTTAAAATATCGATGGCAGAATGGCTTAGCGCATTGAATCTTCGCTATGTAAGGAATGGTTATGACTATAAAAGAAACGATAAGCAATACAAGCCACAAATATCCATTTAAAGGTACCAATAGTTTCCATAGAGTTGAGCCGAATGTAGTGGGTGGTCCTATCCAGGCTAGTCGTATTCTAAAATAGGGCACAGAATAGTCAAACAGACCTCCTTTGTCAAATCCAAGCGACACGGTGCAAGTTGAAATATTAACAACGCCACGGCTCACGTCGTTAAGCGATTCAGACCAACTCATAGTACTGTCTGAATCAATGCTTGTATATTTCCTATTTATAACAACGAGGGTGCTATTTATTATGTCTCGTAGCATGTAATGCAAAGTCTTCTTTATTATTTGTAAAGGAATCTTGTGTTCAGTTGCCGGGTGGTAGACCTTATTGGTTGAAATGAATAAAGGGCAATGGTTCATGTTAGATATCTTATCTGGAAATAATTTACTTTTGTGATTTATATCTTCACTCCACAACCCAATCAAGGTAGGCTCTACATTATCACAATCCGTTTCACTTTTGTAAGGAAAATATGTGTATAGAGCTACATTACCGACCTTTTTTTCGACTATTATTACTACATCGATAGCATAATAATCCCACAGAAGACTGTTTATTTGCCGAAGATTGTGTGGGTGTGACAATAAAATAATTACAAGTTTCGCTCCACTGTGCATCAACGACTTTCCCTTTAGGTCGGGTTTTAAAATTCCCAATATCTTTTTAAACGAGAAGTATGATTCCACGAATATAACCACTTGTTTTGGAGGTGGTCCGTCTCTCTTCATTTCGACCACTACAGTTCCTTTGTAACTTTGAAGGAATTTATTAATAATCGCTTCATCAACATCTTTCGAAACAACGACGGTTTCTATTCTATAGTTAAAGTTACTATTGGATATTTCGATAGCGATGTCTATTATTTTCTGATCTTTAATCAAGGTATCCATTTCCCTAACATATTCAGAAGGGGTTGTTTGAATTGTTAATAATATTGTAGCAAAAATAAACTTTAACGTATGAATTGCGACCAAGTCCATCTTTGTTTCGTGCTCTACAACTGAATGTTCGCGAACAATTGGATATAGCACACAAAAAGACAATTAAAACTGAGCTTTAAAACTAACTATTAATCATGTATTGTTTTTTAAAACGTTCCAAAGCCCGTAGAACTAGAGTTTGTAAACTATCACTATAATACAAGCTGCTCGCCCGGACTCTACATAGACATTTTGTAAATTTTACAGTTTCTAAAAGTTAGTAACTAATCCATGCGGAAAAAATATTTAAATCAGTTCAGCCGTTCTTCTCTTATGAGTAAAGAACACAACATAGTTTTATAAAAGTATTAATCTGTATTCAATCATAACCATATTTTAAAGATGTATAATATTTTCTTTATTCTAAATACTTATTGAGAGGTCTGGGTCATCTATACATATAATAAATCTGTAGAAGGGTCAATTCTGTACATTGAAAATATTGAAAAAATAAATAGCAGGGGGTGTTACTGGTTCGATACCAAGCCCAAATATGTGATTAAAAAAATTTTTGTCTGTCTGTCTGTCTGTCTGTCTGTCTGTATGTGAAGACATCACGTGAAAACTAACGGTTCGATTTCGATGAAACTTGGTATAATAATACCTTATTATCCTGGGCGTAAAATAGGATACTTTTTATCCTGAAAAAATACGTAAAAAAAAAATAATCTTAATTTTTCAGTTTTATCCATAGACGTTGTTCTGTAGAACAGCGAACACACGTTGGGTATTATTATAGGCCTAGCCGTATTTGAGTCCAATAGATATTTATAAGATGTTATTGTCAGAGTTACTCAAAATGGAGAAATAAACCATCCACGCGAAGACCGACATCCGCGCGGACGGAGTCGCGGGCGGAAGCTAGTGTTATAATATAATTATGTAAATTTATGTCATTTACAAATTATAACGGAAGCCGGTTAAGTAGCTAAAGGGTACCTACTGTAGTAATGGCTGAGCAGCTGTTGCTTAGCAACGATAACGGTAGAAACAAACAAACCAAAAGAAGATCATAAATAAGACAGTTCATTTGTTCTACGCTATTTTATTGAAATTATCAGTTTTATGTTCTGTAGTGTACGAGCTTAGTAGAAAACTATAAAAACGTAGCAATAAGTACTCGCTAATTGGATGCTTTAAGTGGATGAAGGAAATGCTTCTGCTCGTATTTTTATTGATATTGCGCGCAGTTGGGCTCAAGTTGCCTGGCAGTTGTGACTCTGGCCAATTTTACGACTCTACTGTAATGAATTGTCGATCTTGTAACACAAACCATTCTATGGTGCCATCAGATGACGGTAATTATTTGTTTTATAGTACTTACTTTTATCTTTAAGTTACGTTTATATTTGTCTTAATTTGTTAACAACAATGTTATGTCCGAAATAAGTCAATCTATTGACATGTTTTGTTTAATTTAAGCCATTCGTAATTTAAATGTTTCATTCAGTTAAATTAATTCAGAAGTTGTGCATGAGAAAAGCTGTAATCTATACTAATATTATAAAGCTGAAGAGTTTGTTTGTTTGTTTGTTTGTTTGAACGCGCTAATCTCGGGAACTACTGGTCTGATTTGAAAAATTCTTTCGGTGTTAGATAGCCCATTTATCGAGGAAGGCTATAGGCTATATATCATCACGCTAAGACCAATAGGAGCGAAACCACGCGGGTGAAACCGCGGAGCGCAGCTAGTATAATATAAAAAAAAATTGAATAAATTTATAAGAAAGAATTCATAATATCGGTATGTCAAGCAGATAAAAAAACTCGAAATTATATAACTCCAAAATTTTAGGTTTCGGATGTACTTGTGCAAGTGGTAGTATACCATTTGGTATCTCAAAATGCAAACCCTGTAACTCAACGGAACTGATATCTGAAGATGGCACTGCGTGTGTACCACGACGGTGTCAGAAGTCGGGTGGTAGAGTTGTATGTAGGAAATGTCCTAATGATTATATAGCTGGTAAGTAGCTGTTAAAATAAATAAATAAATAAAATGAAAGAAATTATTTTGAACTTTGGCTAGCTACTATAGTTATTATTCTGTGACTTTGGGGAAAAATCTTAATGAAACTTAGTCATAACTTAATTTAATTAACATCCCACATCATTGTAGTGTTTGTCTACCAAGATCTTGGGATGATCGTTACATATTCTTATGAGAACAAGGATAAAAAATTCTTAATGATTTTGTTGAAACCTACGTACGTACGTACATTAAGACGTATGACGAACTCAAAGAATACAAAAACTAAACTTTTCTAAAGGACATTGTCCCGTGTAGCATGTAAATAACACAGTAAATGTTTTAGTAACGCAGAACTTTGACGGGTCGCCAATGAAAGAAGTGACTTGTTTCAAATGCGCTCGGGGATACAAAGTGAAAGACAACAAATGTGTCAAGTGCGAAGCGTGTATCTGCAGCAAAAGCGAAGTCGTCGTGAGCGGGGCGTGTTTGCTCAAGAAATATGTCGTGGAAAGGCCCAAATATAATGATAATAAATTACATCCATCTTCACTTTTAGAGATTGTGAAGTTGGAGTACTTTTGTAACGTGAGTAAATAACGTGTAATTCGATCTCATTCAATATGTGATCGAAGTGTGACCCTTTGGCCTCACCTTTAATTAAATTACGGTTACGTGGTAAAGACCTTTTGTGAAGTCTGATCAAAGTTGTTTAAACATTGCTTTCACAAGATTACGAGGGTTCGATTATAATTTGCTAAGTACGTTCTCTACGTTCATAATTTATGAAGGAATCGCCAAGAGCGAATGTAGAAAATAGGCAAAATATTTGTTTAACTAACTTTAATTTTATATTAACTTTTCTTTTAGTTCACATTTCGGTAAATTATAAAAATGAAATTTTATTTCAGCAATCAGATTTACGTTCCTGTCATGCCCTTGCTAAAATGTGTGTGTCGTACTTCTATACATCCGACCCGGCTGGTCCATGTAGACTTTGGATACAACCTAACGCTACCCATAAAGGTAGCCTACAAATCATATTATTACCTACTTAGAATTGAGGATTTTTGTTCATTTTGCCTAATTTCAAGCTTTACTTTTTTCAGT
The DNA here is from genome assembly GCA_029959065.1 of Colias behrii. NCBI lineage: Eukaryota > Metazoa > Arthropoda > Insecta > Lepidoptera > Pieridae > Colias > Colias behrii. Next base: position 3,098,381 of record JARWMC010000019.1, read on the forward strand.
GACTCTCCCACAACTAGTTTTAAATGAAAGTATTAAGAACAATGTAATTGATCTTTCTCGTGGAAAGGTAGGTATAAGATTAATGTCATCTCTTTATTTTGAACTGTTTAAATACTCATGCAACCCGTTTTTCTAATTGAAGTAGAAATCTTAATAAAGGTAAATATGTGATTCATTAGGTGTACGGTTTCTGAAAAATGTATGAAGTATAAACTAAAAATAGATTTTCTTGATATCATGTATGTTCTCATCAAATATTTCATAAATATTTAAGGCTTTGATAAAGATAGCAGCTCTAGAATATTCTTCAAGTGGAGCTCTCGATTTAATTCAAGAACAAAATCAAAGGATTCCATGTTTACGGCCACTTTTGATTAAACTTGGAGAAGATTATTCGTGAGTAATTTTATCTTAAGTACTAGTAAAATTTAGAAATATTTCGTAATAATAATAAAAACAAACACAAGAAAATATCTAGTAAAATTTCTTTGGTAAATAAATAATAATATTGTTACAATAAAAAATATTTTTTATTACATTTGAATTTTGAATCTATCGTTCAGGAATATTCTTCGTATTTTCTCGCCTTCAATTTCCCGCCAATCCGCGTTTAATATTTCTGATATTAAAATGGCATGAGGCGTTAGACGAATAACCGTATTACTGTGATAGCATTATACAAAGTAAATTTATTTCTACCACTTTACAGACAGGAATGTTTACAAAAAGAATCGGATCTGGAATCTATTGGGAAAACATACGAATTCTACATTCCGGAGCAAAGTTTTAGGCCTTTAGCAATTAATTTGCTTAAACCTAACGGCCAATACGTTCAAGTAAGAATCAATTCAGTTCTTAATATAAAAATATATTTATAGAGAACTATCTTATGTATTTTTAAATGGAAATATTGTATTTTTTTCAGAAAGGCTTATGGCCCTCGGGGAGATTTAGAAAGTTTTTCTTTATCGATAACGTTCTATCAATAACAGCAAATACAACAACAACTGTGTATTTACGGAAAATTATTTTTATTCTGCGGTTGGTTTCGTTCAAATATTTACTGGGCTATATTGGCTTCTTACACTAAAACGTTTCATTAAACTGTATCAATAAATACTTCACGCTCAATAGCTTCAATATTTTGTAGCAAAAATGGTCTTATTCTGGCTTCACTTAGAAAATTGAATAAAAAAAACGTCTCAATACTTTCAAAGCTTTATTGGCAGTTGGCTTGTATTTACGAATGACCGTTGACTCTATTATGCCTATAGCGTAATAAACACTTACATACTGTAATAAACACACACAGTTACAGTTAAATAAATAATAAATAAATAAATAAAATCTTTATTTGAATTCATACATAAGTTTGAATGAGAGTTCAGACCCATTTTTCGTTGAAACGCATTTCTCTTGATAGGTAAAATGCGTTCTAACGAAAAGATGTTCTAACTGTAACATAATATAATTACATAATATATTACTTTACTAATTCCAGAGTAGAAAGAAAACAATCTGGTTCACTTGGTGTGCATATTTCTATCGAGACACACTACGCTACGAAATCTCCCGTTTCCCAAGAAATAACCACAAGTCTAGTTGTGAAACATGAGATGGTATCCGCTGGCGTGCTTTGGGGACTGCAAGTTAGCCGCCTCATTAAATACTGAGCTTTATTTATTGTATTATGAAATAAAACTTTGTGCTAATATCTCCTAACCTTTTTGCTTTTAATTATATATTGCACGTGGATTCTGTTGAATTCACACAACTTTCGATAAAATTCGCTTTAATGACGGGTGGATGAATTATAAACTTTTACCTACCTACCTAGCTTTGAGATAAATGGTCAATTTCTGGCTTTCAACCTTGTCTATCGGTTGGAAAGTTTCGATTGTACATATTATTTTTATTTCCTTAGGTTTGGGGAGGAGTTCTTAGTACGGTGTTAGCTATTTACGCTATAGTTCAATGGCGTGGTGTAGTATACAGACGTGGAATGCAAATTTCCATCTTACCCCTTCTTTCTGGTTGCGTAGCGGATGGTTTATATTTTGTGAGTTTGATACTAAAAAGTTTTAAAAATAACTATAAATATGTTGAGTAGTTTTTGTATTTTTTATTCTTATTGATTTAAATGTTTCTTATAGGCTGCATTATTATCGACTCTGCACGCGTTGGCCGCGGAGGCAGGAACGCTCGGAGTGACTCTACCTTTGTCACAGAATGAAGAGAACACAATCAAAGCAATTACTATAGCTGTTTTAGCTTTGAAGGTATGTGAAGAGCATATATAGAGCGTTCATTTATTATGATTTATTTTTGATATTTCGGCATATAGATTAAAAAATTTAAAAAGCTTCACATACTTATTAAATGTCTCACAATACCTATATGTGTTTTTTTTAAGGAAATTACGTACAAACGTCTCATTATTACATACAAAAGTTAATTTATTTTCTTAGGTAATTCCGTGAGCATAGGTACAAGTACTTATAATTTTATCTTTCTAGATCATCAAAGTGGCGTGGATAAATTGGAACCAGTGCCAATGCGATATTTTCTTTATTGATTGGTCTCAATATAATCCACCTGTACGGGGTAAGTGTTGATTTATTTCTTTAGAATTTTCTCTTATGCCTGTTTTGTTATTGAGCCCACTGGGCACCGACAACCAAAGATAATATTATAATAGGTACTATACTTTGTTATTGAGCCCACCGACAACCAAAGATAATATTATAATACCTACTAGACACTAGACACTAGTACCTAGATCAAGTACAAGAAATAATTTAGAGTTTAATGTTTTATTGTTACAATTTATAAAAATAAAATGTAGAGCTATTATCGAATTTCGCGCACGGCGGCCATAAATCATCTAGATAGAGACTAGGCTAATTAAACTGCAGTAAATCTTATTAAGAGCACTTTCTACGCCATATTTTTTAATATTTATAGTAAAATTTTGTAATATTGAGGTGTCTAACTTGGCACCCCACGATCTGTAGATCAATGTGCAAATCACTCGTGACTAGACTTACCGAGATTTAAAAAAAATTTGAATACATTAATTAATTGCATAGCAATAAAGTGTTGGTGTATGATATCACATTTCCCTTATTGATTGTTTATTTTCAACTTATATTAATTTGTTATTAATGTACTTTTTCCAATGCGACTGGCGTAACATTTTTTAAGTTTATTGAAATGATTGGCAAAGCAATTTTCAGATTCATCAAAAAACAATAACACATATGATTGGAGGTCTGTGTTATTAGCGCGGGAATGGATGGGAATGCAAACAGCACGACGGGTCAGTCCCGTGGCTACGATTACCTTTACATTATTGATTTTACAGGTAAGTTTCACTTATTTGACTTATATTATAATATATATTTTTATTTCAATTAACTCACGCTATTGCTTTGACCTAATTTCTAATAGTAAGAAAAATTATTCTGGGATAAGTTTTAAAAATCTTTTTTCCCTCGAGTAGATATTTATTAGATATAAATATAAATTTATAAAGAATAGAAAAAATTCGATCACGAGGCGGGACTCGAACCCGCATCCTTTCGCGTCATTCCGGGGCGGATGCCTGACCAATTCAGCCACTCGTGACCCGCCAGAGCAATCGAATTTATTCTATTCTTTCAGTTTTATGTGTCTGAAGGGACACACCGCGCGCCATCTATTGATATGATTAACAACCATTTCAACCAATATGAAGCACTTTTCAGTGAATACAATATTGTAACGATGGAACACGACCTTTTTTGTTGAATTTATATTTTTGGTTTTATGGCATTCAATTGCTTTATAAATATAAATTTATAAAGAATAGAAAAAATTCGATCACGAGGCGGGACTCGAACCCGCATCCTTTCGCGCCATTCCATTTATTTATTAGATGTTATGATTCTCACAATTTTGTGATATAATTTAAATTAGTCGACCTAATTCTATACAAATTCCAGACTCGATCAGTCTTTTAATTGAAATTAAGCTTTTTGTAATAAAAATGAAAATTATTATATTTTTCAGGTGTCTTCTTTTTGTCTCAAGTGTTAATATTTTTTAGAAGTTAGTGACGAATTACCGCTTGCTGATAATGTCCTATTTTATAAATATTCATACATAATTTTTCATTTTAACTGGCATATAAGCTAAACAGTACATCAGTGAAACTGGCCCTTAACCTTTTACTAAATCAAATTAACGTTAAATTTATTGCTAAGGATTAATATTTCCCAGATATTAGATGGTTGGCAGACATATCTCCCGAAAAGTGAAGGCTACACCTGGGTCATTGGATCTCTATCCTGGTGGTTATCATACACCATAATATTTTCAGTTAATTGGATAAAGCATAGATTCATTGCTTATCCTACTTCAAGGCTGGCGAAGATTTGTTGTGGTGTAGAAATGTCATTGTTAGTGTTTCAAGAGGAATATTATGCACATTATGTTCATGGAAGGTGAGATTTTAGTTTTGAGATTATTAAATTGTTGAGTTCGTCGTATTTATACGTCCAGGAGAACTTGTGTTGCCAAACCTAATGTTTATTTGCAAGTTGGTAAAAATAAGATAAAAATACAATAAACTTTGTTAGCATTGAAATAAGTAACATGAACTTGAAGATGAAGTATACCGTTAAAAATTATGACTTACCGCTATTTTGTTTACGTATTTAATTATTTATTATAAGACAGACACGGTCATAGTTAAAAATATATATTGATCATGGCTTTAACCGTGTTAACGAGTTATATTGGGATACCCACAGAATTTCTAATATGATAATTAACACCATTGAGTTACTATGTACTACGTAGTACATAGTAACTCAATGATTAACACTTGAAAATATTATAATCTCTATCTAAAGTCTTTGTTTTTAGAAGCGATGAAGGCGGAGGTAGTTTGAAAATACCCGGACCGTTGGCAACTTGCCGTCTTGTATGTGCACCACAAGTTAGGTATTTTAATAATTAATATGTTTAATAATATGTTTTCTAGAATTTCGATTCTATTATCGTTTAGAGAATGAATGAGCACAAACAATTACGATGGAGTGTTTAAATTTCTCTTTGTTTTACACTTTTACAGGATCGTTTACAAGAAATTAGCAAACACGCAATACGGTAATTAAAACATTAATTTATGCTTGTTTTATTAATATAGAGTAGCTCATAATTTACGGATTATTTTTATTTACTTATACAATATTTAGTAATTGATTTTATGTTTTAGGGTTGGGAGATAATGAATCAAATCGAATACTTCTATCACGTTTTTTGGCAGCATTTTTCGAAAGGGTGAGAACACCTGGGTTATATATTTCTTTGAAATGTGAACTCGTAAATATTGTTAACTTGCTACTTATATTTTTTATGTTGAAACATAAGGTTTAAATCTAATTAATTTAAGCAATAAAATCAAACCATAAACACAATCATATTAATTAAAATCTGCCAACATCTTTAGAGCAATAGCTTTTTTACAGTCTGCTTATGAATTTTTTAATACATATTTCAGGCACTGGATGGTTTAAATTGGGTTGCCATAGAGCGAACTATACCCGAGAGATTACTAGATGTAGAGTTAACAAATAGAGAGGGCAGTAATACCAGTACTTTGTTGTATGATTTAGATAGTAATATACCATCGTGCTTCGCTGTAACCTGGTGAGTTAAGATATGCATAAAAATATTAATTTATTCGATAGTAATATTATGTGTATTTTGAATTGAATTTCTTTATGCGCGTTGAGAGTAAAATTTCAAGGTTACGTCATGACAGTACCGCCAAAGAAGTTTCACTTCGTACACGTGTGCTCACGCTCTTTTTTATGAAATTTGTCTTATAATCACTAACTAGACAGAAAATTTGAATTTCACATTCAGTTGAAAATACTAAAATATAAACATTTAATCAAATTGTATTTTTAATAGCCGTATACGACTGTAAACATTTTTTCTTCATATTTCACGGAAAGGTCGGGCGAAGAATGGACGCTGGCAACATTTGATGCTATGTTATTTGGATGCATTTTACTGGCTACGGGACATGTACTGATGGCTACTCTGATTACTCTTTTATTATGGCAGGTCGGTAGTAGTTTTCAGGGATTTAAAATCACTGATCACATAAGATTTCTCGCATATAAGACAGATGCAATAATATAAAATATTTTGGCTTTTATTTCCAGATTATGAAGCAAATCCGCCAATGGTTTGCTCATAGAAACCTACGGAACAAAACAGATATTGAAGTTGTTTAATCTCTACAGATACCTAATTATTAAATGATTTGCACATATTTGAAAAAGTTTGTTACCATACTACATTTGGTTCTTTTGATTTGCTTCTCGCTTGTTGGAAATGCCGAAAACAATCTAAATTCTGAGATATTGTTAAAAAAGACTATTTTTTCTAGTACAAGACGTCCTACTAAAGAAGGTCCCCTTTACAACTTCATAGTGAATATGTGCAATGTTCTACTCGAGGATTTTTCAAGTAGAAGGATTCCTAGTTATATGAAAGTGCTGCGGAAGAGTTTAAAAGGTTTAGGATCCGGATTTCTACAGAAATTAATGATTAAAAGATTCCGCAAGAAATTATTAAAATTATCGATTTACACGGGAGCTGTGATTAAGCCGAAAATTAAACAAATTCTGGAAATCATAAAAGAAGATAAGCCACAGAGAAAAGAATTATTTAATGTTCTAAACGCAATATACAGCGTTGGTGATGACAACAAAATGGATAATTATATTTATGTTATGAAAAAGTATGGTTACTGGGACAAAAGTCATATTTACATTCAGACCAGGATCATGTTTAAAAAAATCATATTTGGGACAATTAATAAACAAACAAGAAAAGTAAGAAATGATATTCAACTCAAATTTAAATTGGCTGTAATAGAATACATGAAGGATCGGCAAATATGATTGCAATTATTACTCTGATTAATTAGAATGCATTGCGTGAAATTAAAAACCTAGCTAAGTAGGTATCGCAGGTATTACTCGTATATCGAAAGATGGCTCATGTAAGATGTATGAGATTTATACTTTTTGTAGCGACTCTAAATATTTACGTTAAATATTTTTCGATAGCCGATGCTAAAACAGGAAGAAACGTTATTTCATTACAAGAAATAAACCCAAATATTCTAAGAACGAAAATAATTTTTGAGACATTTCTAAAGAACCTTTTAGATTTGTTGACGACGGATTTTCCGGAGAAGAAACTTAGAAAATATTGCAGAATTTTATCTAAGCAACTAAGTTATTTGGAGTTCAAAGATGCTAGAAAACTGGCAAAACATGTGAAATCTCTATCACATATGTATCAAGACGAAATAAAGAATGAATTGAAATCGTATAGAAACGAACTCGACAATGCTACAGAACATAGAACAGCTCTCTTTGAAGCCATCAATGAAGCTTTTACACTGAGAGAACATATGCAATTTAATGATTACTTGTATGATTTAAAAAATTATGGCAGTGAGGATAAATTATACATAGATGAAGAAACAAAAAATCTTCTTAGAAATGTTATTATTGGAAGTATTCAAAAGTTAAGCGGAAGGTCACAAGATGATATAGCAAAGAAATTGAAAAAAGCCGTAAAGGAATTCAATGGCGAATCATTATCATCATCAGTTTCGGTTTCAGATTCATCATCATCATCAATATCATCAGATTTTTATATTTTATAAGATTCATAGGAGTTAAGGAGATAATAAATATGGGATAAACTTTACGTATATTCTTTGTCTACCTTAGAATACATAAATAAATATTTATTGTAAGTTTTTTTACATACAATACTCTCTCATAACCTTAAAAACGATTTAGAATAATTTAAAATGTAACAATTTTTTAATGTTATGGAAAAAAATTAAATTGTTTCAGCGTTGGTCGTCATGTATTGTATTATTATGCCTAACTTTATTATTTTAATATAGTACTTAAGCCACAACTTAAGCTTAAACCTTAAAATATATAATTGTACCTACAATACGAATAGCTTACGAATAGCTTTTGAATTTTATACAATTTGAATTTATTTGTTAGTAGATACTACATACCTTATCATTGTTTATTATTGTATTAGGCAGAAAATTAAGCGGCGAATCACTTGGATTTGTGTTGCTATAAGATATAAGTTGGCTGCGTTACTCGCTCTAAATTTTTTTCTGTTATCGAATTGAAATAAAATGAACATAATGTTAGGTATATGAATTAAATAGATAAGTCTACAAAAAATATTTGTTTGTATTTGTTTTTTTTTAATACCTATTAATTGTACTAATTGTACACCTACATTTTTCAACAGTGTGTATGAATGAGCTCGATAAGGTAGTTTTAAGGGTCAAACGGGATCCTTTATACTGAGACTTGGCTTGTCTGTCTGTCTGTGCGTCCGTTGATCACCACTCATTAGGCTGTATCTCATGAACTGTGGTAGTAAGATATATGAAAATTTCAGAGATGTTTTACGTTGCCGATATAACGTTTATTAATTTAAAACAGAATATAATAAATATTTAAGGGGACTCCCATACAACAAACGTGATTTTTCTACCCGATATGTTGGTATTATTAAAATTAATATAAATATAAAAATACTATAAGTAAAACTACACATTATCTAATATAATAAAATGTCTACAATCCAATTCACGGGATGTCCCACACATAAAAATTGCAAAAAACTCAGGATTTTATGATTTAGAAGTGTTGAATTAATTTTAAATAGTTTAGGATGACTTAAGATTTCTTGTTTTAATTTTACATAAGAGAAAATTAAACCAAAGTTCCAAAATTTAATCCTGAAAACTGACAACTTACGGATTGCAGTACTGTCCCCTTTTCGAAATGTGATCTTTATTTAACAATTTCTCAGCAATTTCGCTATTTATTACTTACTGCAAACGTTTAAATTATTGTAATATCGTTGTAGTTTTCAAGTGTAATAAACTCATAATACATTTTAATACAATTATATTATTTTAAATTAGTTTTAATCGTGTCCCCTTGGTATCTGTTAACTGTACATGTCCTGCACCGTAAATGCTCAATAATTTCGTTCGGTTTTTTTTCTACCTTCCACAATTTTTTTATACAAATAGCAACACCAAATCGAACACGAGCTATGTCAGCAGCCATTTGAAGTGTCAGCCATTTTAGCGTTCATTTTTGACAGTGTTGTGAGCGGTAACGGTCATTTTGCAAAGTTTTCACCTCATACTGAGCGGTAAATGTTTCACGATTCTAGAACGATTTTGTAATGTTAATGTTAAAACAAAGGTATAGTACCCGTCACGAGAAGCTATAAATTATGTAAACAAACATCTTTTACTAAGTAAACATTTTATACTGCGAGATAATAATAAATTGACCATATTCAATCGACATGAAATATAGACGGGTTATATGAAAGTAACAACCTATTTAATTTAGTCGGATCATATTTTAACGACGCAAAGCGCTATCGTTTGTGTTTCTTGGTACCGGAACGCGTCCGTCGCAGGGATTGTGAACTATCGGGACGCCATTTTGAAATAAACGCATCATTTGAGTTGTTTCATTGCTTTGCATATATCGCGGATCTGGTTGTTATTGTTAATTTTGTTATTGTTTCGTTATCACTTTTTTATTGTTGTTACTTTAATTGTTGCGTTAATTTTATTTGTTATTACGTATAATGGAGCCAGTAGCCAGTACATCTAAGGAAATAAATTCGCCACGAAAAAAACGTCAAAAGGTGCGTAATACAATTTATCTAAAATATATAATAAGTAAAAAGAAAGAGTTGTTTGTTCAAACGCGCTAATCTTTGGAAACTTAAGGTTAATATTAGAAGTAGGTTTTAAATTGTGAAGTAATTGGTTAGGTTAATTGGTATACCTGGAGATATAGCTTGAGCTTCGTGTGACAAGTGACTACCGGTGATTTTTACAGGTGACGAGCTTTACGGTTAATGAGAAAAATATGGTGATCAACGTATATAAGTTGAAACATCTGAATCTGACGAATAATTATTCTTAAATAATATTTATGTTAATTAATATTTGTTACTTAATAATTTATTAAATCTTAAACAAATTCATTTTTTTTGTTGGTCCAAATGTTGTGAACTCCTGAACACTTGTTTACAAAATTTATAGCTTCTCATGACGGTTACTTTAGTTTCACATGGTGACATTATTTGTGGTTTTATATAGATTAAAGATATTCAATTATCTTAACATATATTCAGTTAATGATTAAAAATCTAAGAAAAGATGTGCGACCGTTACGTCCTTTTCGTTACCAAATGGCTGGTAACGTATTAGCTGGACCAAAAGTAACGAACAGGACAGCGTAAACATATGGATACACTGAGAGAATTTTTAGTACTATAAAATTGCTCTACTTATTAGCCACCTGCCAAATTTAACTTGAGGTTTATAAATGAGTATGGCCGCCAAAAATTGTACATTCAAGAAAAAAAAAATGTCCTTGTCATTTTATATAGCACCAGATTTTTTTATATAGTAATTATGGTAGTTTTTAAATAGTTTCAGCTTCACTATGTTATATTTATCATTATATTAATAATTTAAATTAATTTTGAGTGCCTTTAACAAGCTCAATATTTTTTTTTTGAAATGCTTATTTTCCTTTCCATACTAAAATCATGTGTCCCACTTAGTCATCTCACACTTTGAAGTCACAAAATTATGCAAAAATCTATTGATACCTGTAAAATTTTGGTATTTCTAAATTATTCTGTAAACTTGTGGATAGTTTTAACAAGTTCTAATAAAAATAACATAAAAGAAATTAATATAAAACTCACTTAAAACTATGTCTCACTTTTTTTCACGAATGATACTTCACGCACGGTTACCATAAAATAACACCCTAAATAACTAGATATCCAAGCCACAAAAATATTTTTAAGTAGGGGCAACACCGATTTACATGTTGGCCTACATTTAGAAAAAAAAATCGCCATTTTGTTACTGTAAAAGTGGATCGAAAGGTAGTCGGCATTTTTGTCCCAGAACATTTTAATAATTTTGAGTGAGAATTATGCAAGGTAAGAATACAAATTTACTATATTATTTAAATTATGTGTGTAGCTTTAGTGTTCTAGTAACAAATCAAACTATGCGGCGTCTTATTACTACAATACTTTGGCGAATAAAGGCTTTTTAGGTTATGTCCAACCATATTTTTATTCACGAATGATACCATGTGTTACTATTGTGTTACGTAACATCCGTGAGCGGCTCTTAGGGGTAGTACTCACTAGAGAATCTAAAGTTAAAAATTTACTTTTTTACATAAAGAGAACCCACTTCAAAAACTATCATGTTTCGGAAGTTAGTAACTTTTTTACTATAATAATTCGTATTCGTAATTAATATCATAAGTTGTGAATGATTCTTGCATTTGTAAGTATTATAGAAATACAAAATTTGAGAAATAAAACTTTTTCTTTAATATTTAAATTTGTTTTATTGAGTTTTAAAGTAATTTAATCAAATAATTTAATTAACAATATAAAACAGAAATGTAAAAAAAATCTCCTGCATTATTAGTTGTAATGTACACTAGGCTTAACAAAATCACGTATGTTACTATCAGTCACGTATGTTACGGTGTGTTACGATTTCACGACTGTTATTGTACAATATTTGGCGGCCATACTCAAATTTGCTTTTGTTCTGAATTTAAATTTAAAACAAATTGCATGTCAACTATGAGATAAATATGCTAGCTACAAAACTACATCAAGTAAAAGCTTTAAGTAGTCATTCATAATTAGTCCCAGTATGTCCTCAACTTTACTATGTCAGGACCGTTACTGATTGGTCAGATATACGTGACTGTCCCCTGAAATATTGAAGAGTTTTGATAGTTTTTCTTTATTTTGTGAAAAAAAATTAATATTTTTTTATATAATTTCGAAACAAATGCATTCTCAAGTACTGATTGGTATTGTAATTCTAGATTTGCCCCTAGTTATTTCATTAATAAAATAAAAGTTAAGTATTGCATTTTCGTAAAAGTAACGGTCATGACAATTTGTTACAAGTTACAATAAATAATTATTTCGTTTTTAACTAGAGTTTATGTTCATTTGCTAAACAAGACAATTATTAAGCTACTACATGCCAAAAAAACCCAATTCTAACTTTAGTTTTATTTCAAAAGCAAAATATTCTTAGGTAACGTTCTGGACCAAAAAACGTGCCTAAGTTACTATTTTTCACTATTTCATATAAAATCGGGGTTTAAAATAAAATTCAAAAACATTTTTAGTAAAATTTAATTAATCTATTACTCTAATAAACCAACAATTACCCAAAATACTGAAAACAATATTCAGTAGCATATATTTTTGAGAGGTGGTACCAATTGAAAAAAAAATGCCCTTATTAGTTGCATTAAAATCGGTAAAAAATACACATTACCGATTTATAGTAGTCATAGACAATTGAGCAAAAATATGGCAATACTGACATTATCGATAGTGAACAAATGAAATACGGCAACGTCACGCATTCATGAAGTTGTTGAAGTGAATTGTGAATAGTCATTCGGCGTTTTTGAAAAATTTGTAAATTTATTAATTGAAACTTTATTTTCTACAAAAAATGGCTGATAACAAAAGGTAAGAACTAATACAAACTTTTAAGAAATTGTATTACATTAAGTGAAGCATATATAATTTCATTTGCTGTAATCACGGTATCAAAACTTCGAATTGGCTTGTCATCATGTCTAACAAAGGCAATTCTGCATCTAAAACAGAAGTTATTGAATGTTATTACAAATGATAGCTATTTTCCACTGTCATTTGTTTACAAGGCAATGCTAGTGAGTAATTGCAGTAAATTGGGGTCGCCCATAATTTTGGGTTATGCTTAATTGTTTTCTGATGTTTTCTTGTAGCCCCGATGATCTTTCCACTGCGATCCTCCGCCGCAAGGATAGGCCAAACCGTTTGATCGTCGAAGAAGCCGTCAGCGATGATAATTCAGTTGTTGCGTTATCACAGGTCAGTCCTTTGTCATTATTTTTTTGAACCTTGACGCCATTTATACGCTTAGATACAGTGTAGTTAGGTATCTCGAATTGTGAGCATTTAATTTTAAATTCACAACTTTTTCTATTAACTGGTACCTACTTCACAATTCATTAAATGTAATCAATTTTGCAATGGTGCTCAAAGGTCACTGACCTAAGTTCTATTTAGAACTAAAATAAGCCATACAAGCTGCATCATATACATGAGACCTGTTGCTTGATGATATGCATAATATAAGTAGCATAAAAATATGACAAGTTGCAAAGATAAGTAGTTTTCATAATGCACTGGACTATGTCATGAGAAATACCTAGGATGGGTATTTATCTATATTTATAATATCATATATACTCAAATTTTGCTATAATTGTCAAGTTATAAACCTATTGTAAATATAAAGCATATACAATTGGGTACATTTGAAATAAAGAATGAAACTAATCCTATAAGGAAACTGCTTGTCATTGTAAGAAACAGCTTCAATGCTGATGTAATAAGCCATCATACCTATATGAAAATCTTTTATTTTTATAATTTAAACATGCGTAGGGTCAGATAGTGGGAAGCCACTTTGTTTTATACTATGTAGTTAAAACCTGTACAAGTAAGGTTGATCTTTTTACAGATGTAATTTTTTGTGACAATGTAACTTTGCGAATAAAAATATTCTCTTGGATATTAATGATCTTAAAAATTGTTCAAATATTAAAAAAACTATATATAACACATAAGTCCCCAAAGATTCAAGTGTTATTCGAAAATTTTTGCTTGTTGGGAAATGTTTGCTTCAAAGTAAAATTTTAATAGAAACACTGAAAATAATAAACATTTTTATAATGTTTCATCAGTCATATGGAACGGACACAAATAACAGGCAGTAACTGTTACAAATATTGATTACAAAAAAACATAATTAACTTCTGAAATTTTATTGCACTTTTCATATTTGTTGTAACTTTGTACAGAATATAGAGATGCTGTTAACTCATGTAAACATATTTGCACTAACAACATTACATTGGATGTGTTATTTTATGGTGATGGCTAAAAATGTTCCAATAAGTAGAAATAGAAGATTATTCTATGGCTTTCTTTCATGTTATGTTTATTTATAAAACAATTTTATTTTAATTTCCTGAAATACATTTAAATAAATGCTTTTAAAAAAACCCTAATAAAATCAACTAATATTTATATGTATTATTCTATAAATACATAACATAGGTCAAATTGTTGTTATAATCTGATATGTATGTTTTATATAAGAACAGCACCTCTATTATCACAAGAGGTTTTATTGGGTGGCAACAGAAATTCCTAGTATTAATTTCCAACAACAAAGTAATACATATTCATACAACAGCTTTGTTGTTGTTCTTAGTTTTTTTTTATAGCTATTAAGTACATACATTTATTGAACTTAGTCTAGTTTGTTTCAAATTTATTTATTTCAATGAATACATGAACCTTGTAGAAGCTTATTTTTATGTTTAATCATTTCGTTTAGGCAAAAATGGAGCAGCTCCAACTGTTCCGCGGCGACACAGTGCTCTTGAAGGGCAAGCGGCGCAAGGAGACGGTCTGTATCGTGCTGTCGGACGACAACTGTCCCGACGAGAAGATACGTATGAACCGCGTAGTGCGAAACAACTTGCGCGTGCGGCTTTCCGATGTGGTGTCCATCGCACCCTGCCCGTCAGTCAAGTATGGAAAGCGTGTACACATCCTGCCGATTGACGACTCGGTTGAAGGTTTGACTGGGTAAGTGGGAGCATTTCTATTTCTAGCACCAACATTTTAAATTATATATCATATAAATTAAACCATTGAGTTGTTTATTGATATTTCATAATTTTATACAGCACATTGCATGTGTGTAACATTCCTATTGTTTGATACTTTCAAGGTTTTTGTAATATCACACTAACAATAACTGCCTGACTGATTGGTACAGTGGTTTACATTGTGAACAATAAATACTGAGAGCTTCTAGGTTTTAACTCTAATTAGATATTTTTTTTTTTTTTAATTTATTCATCATCGCAATCTATCACTTTTCAGATATTCAGCGATATTTTAAGAATTTAAAGGTTATTTTGTACGGAAGTCGTCCAGTGACTACTCCGTTTATTGGTATTATATTATCTTGTTTAATTTATTTACTATTTTTTTTTATATCAAATCCTGAGGTATCCTTCTTTTGAGTCTCCTGGTGGTTGTGTGGGTGTTCATAAGGTTTACAGCCAGCTGGTTTGGGTGGTGGATAATACGCTCTTTATATGATTTTGTTCTCTCAAATATTTCTTCCTTAACCGTGCTTATGCAGAGGTTGTAGTGCAATCTATCATTGGACACATACCAAGGTGCACCTGTTACTAATCTTAGCATTTTTGACTGAAATCTTTGAACTATATCCACATAAAATTTTGCTGCTGATCCCCATAGCTGCAGGCCATATGTCCATATAGGCTTTATAATACATTTGTATAATAACAATTTATTATCTATGGAAAGGGACGATTTTCTGTTTAGCAGCCAGAACAATGTGCGTAGTTTTTGACTCATTGCCAATCGTTTCGTGAAGATGTGCTTCTTCCACGTTAGACGTCTGTCTAGATATATTCCTAGATACCTTACGTAGTCGTGTTGTGGAAGTTCTGTGCCGTTAAGAGTGACAGGTGGGCAAGTCTCTTTTTTGTAAGTGAAAGTTACCTGAACGGATTTACACTCGTTTGCTCTAATACGCCAGTCTTTGAGCCATTGAGATATTTGGTCGAGGTTGGATTGGAGCTTGTGTGAAGCAACGGCTGGTGAGTTATCTGATACTAAGATTGCTGTATCGTCTGCAAATGTTCCAGTGATTGCTCCGTCGATCGAAGGGAGATCTGCAGTAAATAGCAGGTAAAGAGTGGGACCCATGACACTACCTTGTGGAACTCCTGCTTGGATGCTTTTTAGTTCCGTTGTTTCTTCCGCCTGTTTTACAAAAAAGTATCTATCACTTAAGTATGACTTTATGAGGCTGTAGAAGTTAGAAGAAAAGTTTTTTTTTACTTTAAATAGTAATCCATCATGCCACACGCGGTCAAAGGCTTGAGATATGTCTAGGAAGGCAGCAGTACAGTACTTTTTTTTCTCGTAGGTTTCGTTAATATGTTCTACTAATCGGTGTACTTGTTCTATAGTCCCATGTCTTTGGCGAAATCCGAACTGATGATCAGGCAGAAGTTTCTTCTCAGAGATAATTGGGGTCAATCTACGAAGGATAAGAATTTCCAATATCTTTGATGGTATAGGAAGTAGGCTTATAGGTCTGTACGATTGAGCCTCAACGGGATTTTTTCCTGGTTTGAAAATCATGATAACTTGGGCTACTTTCCATTGAGGTGGAAATGCATTACTTTGTATGATAGCATTGTACAGGAATGTTAGAAATTTGATGCCTTCCTTTGGAAGTTCCTTAAGGATTTTTCCTGTTATTAGATCGTATCCTGGGGCTTTATTAGAATCTAGGTTTTTGATGACTGTTCTAACTTCATTTATAGTGATCTTTTTCATCTATGAAAAAGATCTAATTAGATTGATATAAATAAATGACTAGGAAGAACTGCCCTAATTTTGAAAAATAATGAAATGGAACTGTTCACGAAAACACAATTTTGACATCATGAAATAATTCCAGAAACCTCTTCGAAGTGTACCTAAAGCCGTACTTCATGGAGGCGTACCGTCCGATCCACCGCGACGACACATTTATGGTGCGCGGTGGCATGCGCGCCGTCGAGTTCAAAGTGGTCGAGACTGATCCCGCTCCCTACTGCATCGTGGCCCCCGATACCGTCATACACTGCGAGGGAGACCCGATCAAACGAGAGGTACGTACTACGTTGTAACGTTTGTCTATAAGAAGGGGTTAGGGGACTCGTAATAGATGACAGTTGTATGGTTGCAGAATAGATTAGATATGTAGGTCATTTATAGAATGGGTCGAATGTTTTTAACTTTGATAAAGACAGGAAGTTTTTAGATTGAGATTAAAATGAATTACACAATATCATTAATAAATTATATTATAATGTAGAAAAAATATTGAATTTGCAATTTTTATGAAATGCTAAATTATGAGAAAACAAATTAGGTCTAATCAATTCACAAAAACAGATATTTTGTAACTTATCAGGATATAGGTTTGTTATGAGGTAGTTGATGTATAAAATTATTTCCTCCCAAAAATAACATCTTCATATTCTGGCCAACTTGAACACATAATTGTGGCTTCTAACTTTAAACATCCAATTAATCACTTTAATCTGTTCACCAGGAGGAAGAAGAAGCGCTCAACGCAGTTGGTTACGACGACATCGGCGGCTGCCGCAAGCAGCTCGCCCAGATCAAGGAGATGGTGGAGCTGCCGCTTCGCCACCCGTCTTTGTTCAAGGCGATCGGTGTGAAGCCACCGCGTGGTATACTGATGTACGGACCACCCGGTACCGGCAAGACCCTGATAGCCAGGGCTGTGGCTAATGAGACTGGTGAGTGGCTATCATGAGGAATAGGATCTATTTAGCGCCATTTTGTGACGTCATATGTGTCGATATAAACAAATAGATTAGCCTAGTTAAGCAGTAACGGTTGTATTTAAAATTGATGTAAGAGTCAGGCAAATTAAAAAGAAGTGTTATTGAAATGCAATAAGGATTTCTAAGTACTTAAATTATATTTTTCAAATTAAAAATAATAATAACTGTAAAGAGAGCTGTTCATTATAGTTTATGTAATTTGTAATAACATCCCTACATGTCTCATAATAAAGATCTTTCCAATGCTATCATTATCCTTAATGGAATGTCTAGAAAGTTTTCAATACATGTGGTAGAACAAAAAATTTTGAATAATCGTCAAGAGCAAAAACATTTAGATTAAGATACATTTCCTATGTAGCCATTTTTGGTTTTGCTCTTAATATCCATACTTTATACCATTAAATAATACCAACTATTCTCCCCACAGGCGCGTTCTTCTTCCTCATAAACGGGCCGGAGATCATGTCGAAGCTGGCCGGTGAGTCGGAGTCGAACCTGCGCAAGGCGTTCGAGGAGGCGGACAAGAACTCGCCCGCTATCATCTTCATTGATGAGTTGGACGCGATTGCGCCCAAAAGGGAGAAGACGCACGGGGAGGTGGAGAGGCGTATCGTGTCGCAGCTGCTGACTCTTATGGATGGTGAGTGACTTTTTTCTTTAATAATATTTAGGGTGCATAAAAAATGCTCTGTAAAAAGTTTTCTTCAAAAATTTATTTATTTATACTATGAAGTACAAAAGTTTATTTTTGTGGTTGAATTGTTTTTGCTAATGTCTGGTTTAAAATTTTAATGAAATAAAAGAATTGCCTATTGATTGTGGAGCTTTAAAAAGAATAGTGAGAGGTGAATCCTGAAACCAGAGTATTTCTTTTTAAAGTGAAACTTTTATTACATCGTCTCAAACTTTTTGGTCTGTGTAGCGCATGTCGCGTGTATCGCGGCTGCCGAGTAGGTATACCTACTCGGCAGCCGACCGTCACGCGACATGCGCTACACAAAGCAGTGTTCGAAACCGTTCGAACAGTTTCACTTTTACCATGGTTTCATAAAACCACACAACATTTTACTTTATTTAAAGATCAAACTTGTAGACTTCTTAAACATGATATCATGTGAATGTACTGAAACTTTATCTATACAGAAACAATTCAAACATGACAAACAAATAATTTCATCCCGTTCCAATGCATTTACAATCCGTAGGTACTAAATAAAACATTTCACTCACCAGGCATGAAGAAATCTTCGCACGTGATTGTAATGGCGGCCACGAACCGTCCCAACTCTATCGACCCGGCGCTGCGGCGTTTCGGCCGCTTCGACCGTGAGATCGACATCGGCATTCCCGACGCGACCGGACGGCTTGAGATACTGCGCATACACACTAAGAACATGAAGCTGGGTGATGACGTGGATCTAGAGCAGGTGATGTTTTATGACGTCATAATTTTGAATTTCAGCAAAAATATAATATACGTGTGCTATCATTATAATCACTTATTATATATTTATAGGAATATAAATTTATAAATATAAATTTATATAATATATTTATAGGAAGTTAAATTAAGATAAACATAAGAACTATGTATAAACAAAATAAAATAAGTACAATCTAAATGTATGAATTAAGTGATGTGAAATATTTGTGGTTAAAACAACCATGATAACAACATGTTATATGAGTAAAATTAGCAGTTTTTATCAGATAATCATACAAGCTTTAAAATTTTGCAGTAGTAATGCTAAAAACGTAATGATAAATAATTGTTACGAATTGCATTATGTTTTCACATAGATTGCAGCGGAATCTCACGGTCACGTAGGTGCCGATTTGGCCTCCCTCTGCTCAGAGGCAGCTCTGCAACAGATCCGTGAGAAGATGGACCTCATTGATCTCGAGGATGACCAGATCGACGCTGAAGTGCTCAACTCGCTCGCCGTCTCTATGGATAACTTCCGTGTAAGTTACCTAATCATACAAAGTGCTAGACTAGAATGAATTCAAAAAATGTGAATTTCTTTATAGGTCACTATAACAGTATTGCAAAACAAGAGCGATACAACTAATAACATGTTCACAGGACATTCTTGTCGCTGTGAGCGATTTCTGCCAGACAACTCGAAAAAAAAGAAGGATAACATTTATTAATTTTATAAATCGGATGAATATATATGGTAGTTCTGATATCAAACAAGAAAGTTAGGCGGCTGGGCAACGCCTTAAAAGCACGCATTGTTTCTAATTGGCAATTTTTCAATGAACACATTTGTAAAGAGAATATTAAACAGAATTTTTTTTTTCTATGTATTTTTTTATACTAATCATATTATTTTAATTCGTAGTACGCGATGACGAAATCGTCGCCATCAGCGCTGCGCGAAACCGTAGTAGAAGTGCCGAACGTGTCGTGGACGGACATCGGCGGGCTGCAGAGCGTGAAGCGCGAGCTGCAGGAGCTGGTGCAGTACCCGGTGGAGCACCCCGACAAGTTCCTCAAGTTCGGCATGCAGCCGTCGCGCGGGGTGCTGTTCTACGGCCCGCCCGGGTGCGGTACGTACGAGTTATATGTACTTACTAGATTTCCGCCCGCGGCTTCGCCCGCGTTTTCAAAGGAAAACCCGCATAGTTCCCGTTCCCGTGGGATTTCCGGGATAAAACCTATCCTATGTGTTAATCCAAGTTACCCTCTATATGTGTGCTAAATTTCATTGTAATCGGTTCAGTAGTTTTTGCGTGAAAGAGTAACAAACATCCATACATCCATACATCCATACATCCATACTTACAAACTTTCGCCTTTATAATAGTATTAAGATGTGGGAGGAGTTAACGTCTTGGGAGCTGCCAAAGAATGCTCTGCTCACTGATGGAGTGCTTGTTGACTGAAAAATACAAGCTGTAGTGTTCAGAACTACAATAGAGGAACTTGACTTAATATAGATTTATCACTGGCTCTCTACTAAACCTAAATACAAGCACAAGCACACGTTCTACTAGAGATATGACTCCGGTCGGGTGACGTTGATGGTTACGCGATACAGAACAGTTTGTTGGATGACGCAATAGTTAGATATTCTAGATCCTTTTAATCATTTCAACTGTTTTCAAAAATTTAATTTTCAATGACATTTCCAAGATATTATTCGCATTTCTTGAATTACGTATTAAAGATGCTTTTTGTTCCATCAGGTAAGACACTGTTGGCCAAAGCCATCGCCAACGAGTGCCAAGCCAACTTCATCTCGGTGAAGGGCCCCGAGCTACTCACCATGTGGTTCGGTGAATCTGAGGCCAACGTGCGCGACATCTTTGACAAGGTACAATTATTGTGTTTTGTACATTTCAGTTGTAATATGGATGAACAAAAAGTTCTTGTGAAAAGATAGTCATACTCACGTAAAATCAAACACGAGAAAATACTCAAATACTCTGTTTGTGAAGACACTTTTTTCACCATACATGTTTAGTTTGGATTTAATCAATCCGATTATACAAATACCATCCCTTTAGTCTAAATTTTTAGCCGACTTCAAAAAAAAAGGAGGAGGTTATCAATTCGACTGGTATATTTTTTTGTATCTTAATCTTAATACTATTATAAAGGCGAAAGTTTGTAAGTATGGATGTATGGATGTATGGATGTATGGATGTTTGTTACTCTTTCACGTAAAAACTACTGAACCGATTACAATGAAATTTAGCACACATATAGAGGGTAACTTGGATTAACACATAGGATAGGTTTTATCCCGGAAATCCCACGGGAACGGGAACTATGCGGGTTTTCCTTTGAAAACGCGGGCGAAGCCGCGGACGGAAATCTAGTTCTATATAAAGGTTTTAAAGGTCTGTCGAAATCGACCTAAAATAGCACGATTTTATGTAAAATTGTAACTTAACCGGGAAAAAAACTAAAATAAATAGCATAATTAACCGTATCTATGTGCGTGTTTAGGCCCGCAGCGCGTCCCCGTGCGTGCTGTTCTTCGACGAGCTGGACTCGATCGCCAAGTCGCGCGGCGGCTCCGTGTCGGACGCGGGCGGGGCCGCCGACCGGGTCATCAACCAGATCCTCACCGAGATGGACGGCATGGGCGCCAAGAAGAACGTCTTCATCATCGGTGAGTGGACCAAACCAACCGAACACTATATACGAATCCATACTAATATTATAAATGCGAAAGTAACTCTGTCTGTCTGTCTGTTACTCAATCACGCCCTAACTACTGAACCAATTTGCATGAAATTTGGTATAGAGATATTTTGATACCCGAGAAAGGACATAGGATAGGTTTTATCCCGGAAATCCTACGGGAACGGGTTTTTCTTTGAAAACGCGGGCGAAGCCGTGGGCGGAAAGCTAGTTTTATATACGTCCTTTAGGTCTACCATGAGTTTACGCACACGATACTCGCTAGCGATTGTAGTAAGCGGTTTGTATGAAATTTCGTACAGCGCCCCTAGTGTGCCGTAGCGGAACTAAAAAGCCTACCATGAGGTGCAATAGTATACTACAGTAGATAACGTATAGTAAACTATACTACACTCGCTGTAGTAACCATACAATTTTTGCACCATGAGTTCTAATTTTGACATATGTCATAGTTTATAACTATTCGACGATAGATACGTCATTCACGGTAAATAATCTCGTGAAAGTTAAGAACTATTCACGTTTACTATTGTAGTTACGTCAGACGATGTAACTATGTCAACTCATGGTAGAGGTACTGATCTCGTTCAATTGAAAAAAACCATAAAGGAGGAACAAAAAATACCATAGTCACAAATAGCACATGATGTATAAAATCAAATATCTATAAACAACTAGGTGCTCCAGCAGATTTATACCTTACTAGCTTTCCGCCCGCGGCTTCGCCCGCGCAGTCAAAGAAAAACCCGCATAGTTCCCGTTCCCGTGGGATTTCCGGGATTGCGTCATTTTCCCGGGATAAAAAGTAGCCTATGTCCTTTCTCGGGTATCAAAATATCTCCATACCAAATTTCATGAAAATTGGTTCAGTAGTTTAGGCGTGATTGAGTAACAGACAGACAGACAGAG
Source organism: Colias behrii (assembly GCA_029959065.1). Taxonomy (NCBI): domain Eukaryota; kingdom Metazoa; phylum Arthropoda; class Insecta; order Lepidoptera; family Pieridae; genus Colias; species Colias behrii. Next base: position 3,121,139 of record JARWMC010000019.1, read on the forward strand.
TTACTTTCGCATTTATAATATTAGTATGGATTGCCCCTTTTTCGTGTTTTCCTTTCCATGTGAACCTTCTTGTGCCTCCCTTAACATAAGCGGATAAAAAATTATTGATTATATCGCCGTATTTGTCGAGTCGATTTATTTATTTATTTTATTCATTACACATACATTACAGTTAGTAACAAATACAAAATAAATCAGATCTTAGACTAAGTTACGTCAGTTCATGCCACTGACCAACACAAGCATGTGTGTTCAGCTTGGCTAAATATTATTTAACTTGCTCTTTAAACTACACTACTAAAAAAACAACTAAAAACCAATCATATTAAATGTGTGTAGGCGCAACGAACCGGCCGGACATAATCGACCCGGCGATCCTGCGGCCCGGGCGCCTGGACCAGCTGATCTACATCCCGCTGCCCGACGAGAAGTCGCGCGAGGCCATCCTGCGCGCCAACCTGCGCAAGTCGCCCATCGCCAAGGACGTCGACCTGTCCTATATCGCTAAGGTATGTGTATAAGAATATTTAGTTTTTAAGCTTTTGCATAGCTTTTATCGCAGACTTTGAGCGCGGCGACCGAATCAAGAAATTTCGTAACGAAAATAAACCTAACACATAGATTTCGGCACTGTGTTCTGTGTTGTATGCGTGCGACTATATTGTGCTATGCAATAGCTTCACTGCGGCAGTCTCCGATTTTACTATGTTTTGAAATGAACAGGGATGATATAGAAATTGCTTCTGTTTACGTGTCTTGAAATAAAAAAAAGAACCATAAATAGTAAAATGGTAGTGCACACATGGTTCATTCTTTCACAGTGAAGTATGTTTAAAAAAAATATCATGTAGATAATAACCGTATTTATTATATTTCAGATATTTTGAATTATAGAAATATTAATACATATAATATTTTTAATTAGCTGATGACTAAAGTAAATTACTCGTCAGTGCTTCAGTTTACATGATTAGTGTCGAATTAATAACTCAGCCCCCGGAATCACGGACACAATAGAAAATGTATTGTGTCGTGGACCGATCGGGCCGTTCGGGGCTCAATGGGTTAAATGTATGTTTGTTTGTGCAGGTGACGCAAGGGTTCAGCGGCGCCGACCTGACGGAGATCTGCCAGCGCGCGTGCAAGCTGGCGATCCGGCAGGCCATCGAGGCCGACATCGCGCGCGAGCGGGGCCGCGCCGCGCAGCCCGCCGGCATGGACGTGAGTATATATTTACTAGCTTTCCGCCCGCGGCTTCGACCGCTTAGTCTAAAACACAATAAATTATATACTAAAACCTTCCTCTTGAATCACTCTATCTATTAAAAAAAACCACATCAAAATCCGTTGCGTAGTTTTAAAGATTTAAGCATACATAGGGACAGAGAAAGCAACTTTGTTTTATACTATGTAGTCAGTAGTGATTATCTTCATTATCCTTATTCATTGGTCCATATCCATTGGTCTTTATTTTTTCTCCGTTTAAAGACAATTAAAATACCTAAAATTTAATTTAATTAGAATGGGCTTGAAAATAGATGTTATTCAACATTTTTAACAATTCAAGACATTAAAAGAAAAGTTAAATTTGTGGATGTAGTCGTCAAAATTCGGTTTGGAGAGCTTCACCACATTAATTTTTTTAAATCAGCGGATTTCAATTGTATCACACACTAATTAAATAAAAAATGTAGAAGGATACTTCATGCTAATAGTAATATTAAAAAAGGATATCTTAATTTAAGTATGTACTATAGAAAGAAAAAGTATTTATTGCCATAACAATTCAATAGGTACATTTTCTAACCGACTTCAAAAAAAGGAGGAGTTTATCAATTCGGCCTGTATATTTTTTTTTCTACTATCATATATGTTCAGATACAGCACGTGGTAATATAAGTATAGATTACAATACGTATATGCATAACATTACATTAAGTTAAATTCAAATTGACATATTGAATTTAACTTAATGTAATGTTGTATTTTCCTGTTATTGAAGGTGCGGATATTGTATTCAATTGTAAGCTATGTAAAATAATATAGACTGTATCCTTTGTTGGAAAATCTTAAATATAAATAAATAAACTGTTTGCCGGTGTTCCCACAGACGGACGAGGAGGACCCGGTGCCGGAGATCAGCCGCGCGCACTTCGAGGAGGCGATGAAGTTCGCGCGCCGCTCCGTGTCCGACAACGACATCCGCAAGTACGAGATGTTCGCGCAGACGCTGCAGCAGAGCCGCGGCTTCGGGACCAACTTCAGGTGCGATATATTGATTTGATGGATCTTGTAAACTATATACAAATTGAAATTGTGGCTTTGTTTTCTGATAAGACACGAGATTTTGACCATATACAATACTTAACACTTTCATGACTTCAACTTTCGTTCAAATAAAAAAGCTGTTATTGCTAATTTAGCACAGGAAAAAAAATGTACACCGTATAAATGACGGCATTTGGTGCTTACGATATTTTAGAATAAGATGATTTTGAAACTCAAAAAGATGAATGAAAACCTCAATATGAAAAAGCAAAAAATATGGGCATTGTTACTTTTAGTCTAGTTTTGGTAAAAATAAATAAAACTAGCAGTGTAGCATAAGCTAATGAATATAATTGTTATACAGGTTCCCATCGAGCGGCGGTGCGGCGGGCGGCACGGGCACGTCGGGCGGCGACCAGCCCACCTTCCAGGAGGAGGCCGCTGACGACGACCTCTACAGCTAGACGCGCACACCATACATACATACATACACTACGTATACATACATACACCATACGCGCACGCACTTGTGTCACACTGCACGGGGGGGGGGGGCGATACGCAAATAAAAAGATGGGGGTACATATATAAACACTATATTGGGGGGTAGATAGACACACAAATATATTGGTCTGATGTGAATTCTGTTCTTTTTTAGTTATTTGTTATATTGTTTTAAAAATTTGATTGTACAATGGTGTGTTACTACTCGCGTAGAAACAGCTTTTTTGTGCAACTTATCTGATGTTGAATTAGTATTAATATAAATTCATTTTGTTTATTAAAATGGCGATGTCACATGTTATAAATTTGAATTAGTATTAATATAAATTCATTTTGTTGATTCAAATTTAATGGCGATGTCACATGTTATAAATGTACATGGTGTGTTTTTAAGCTCCTTTAACACTTTGATAGGAACTAAATTGATCTAATGCATTGTGATACAAGTGTACGTTGCAAGTTTTGGTTAAAATCTAAATTGAACGATACGATGAGACCAAAAGTATATGACTCGAATGCCTTTACGGATATTTCTAAACCGCAGGTTCGGAAACATTATTTTTAACACTAAAAAATATTGAATTTCATTGTATCGTTCAGTTTGGAGCTGTAGTTGTGCGGTCGCGAAGCGGTTTTCAGTTTAAGTACTGATTTTATTGTAATTTAAGATATATTCTGTAATTGTATGAGTCTTGGAATGTCACGATGCAGCAAAATTATCCAAGCGGCGCAAACAAGTGCGCGAAGAAATCCTTACTTTAATGTATTTATTTAAGGTTGCTTTGGATTAGTCTAATTGTTTGTGAGGTATGTTACATTTGAACACATTGATTGTTGTTACCTGTAATGGCAGATCGTGTGCGTAGCCGTCGTTTGTCGACATTACACAGTATCGCAGTGATTTTTTAATAAAAGATTTTTATAGGTCTAAATGCTGTTTTATTTCTTATTTTCCTCTATTATAAGTTAATACAATATATCTTTAGTTATAAAAGTATCTTGTTATACATTTAATTTAATAATTACCATAATATTGAAAAGTAAAAAGTTACGACAACATAATTTTCTAATAATTACCTATATTTTCAATAACTTCTAGAGTCTAGACGATTTTATTTGAATACATAATTGAATTTGTCTTAAAAGTTAAAATAACGTAAAAGTTACAGATAAAATGGCAGAAATCGCTTAAAGCGATAAAACCGCCCTCTTAGACTACAGGCCCGTGTTGAAAGAAAATATGGGTCATTTGAACCACCAGGTGACCTATCTAGAACGATATAAGAGCATAAAATAATAAGATTCAGCACTATGCCGTCACTTGTAAGCTTTCCACCTGAGTGCAGATGAGAATTCGAAAGTACAGGTAGACTCGGTAAATTTTGGTCACATTTTTGTACGGCATTCTTTACCACCGATAGATCCATTAAAAATAATAAGAAAACGCACAGTGCCGTACAAAATAGGTGGTCCACAAAGTGGGAATTTTTATTTATTTTCCGAGAATTACCAGGGTAAATTTGGTCATTTGATTATGTACGGCATCTGTGTCATACTCATACATACATACAGATTCTTCTCGGTAGAAGCGACAATCTAATAGGGTAGTCGATTAAAAAAATGCAAACTCTTATGCACTTGTAAAAACTTACATAAATAAGTTCTTGAGTTTGAAAGAACGAAGGTGTTGATTGCTTATGAGAGACATTAAAGTTATCTGGTAGGTACTAGGTACAGTTATAACGTTAGAATCAACAGTCCAGGGTTCAACTCCCGATGAAGATTCATAATGAGGTACAACAGGGCGTTGAAAACTTTTACATTTTTGCGCCTAAACAAAAACGTTCGTAGACAACACGAAATTCATGTAGCTCAATGTTTTAGCAGTTTTTTTGTCACTAAATGTTACTTTATAGAAAGGTAATTAAAAAAAAGTTCAGTTATACCTACCGCTCATGTCAGATTGGCTGAACCGATTTTAATGAACCGCTAAACTACTGCCGCGCTCCTGTACTGAAATTAAAATACATTTTACTAAAAATAATCTGCGTCTCCTCCAGAAGAGCCATGACGAACTGCATTTACCTACCATTAAAAAAATCTGCACAAAAAAAATGTTGTGTGGTTTTATGAAACCACGGTAAAAGTGAAACTTTCCGAACACTGCTTTATACCTAAGATTGGAGTTTTATCGTTGCGTTTTGTGTTGTGTAAATATTCATTCAAAATTGCGTGGTATGAAGCGGCATTAGGTAAATGACTTCTGTAAAAGTTAATCATTCCCATAAAGCGACGCAATTCCGATACTGTTTTCGGCTTAGGATAGTCTGTAATAGCCTTCACACGATCACTCAAGGGTAGTATACCGTCTTTAGATACGCGGTATCCCCAAAAATCGACCTCCGGTTTTCCAAAATCGCACTTCGCTAAGTTGATTGTGACGCCGTATTGATTGAGGCGTTTAAAAACAGTTTCTAAGTGCATGCGATGTTCCGATTCGGAGTTTGAAAATATAATGCTGTCGTCGACGTAATTGAATATAAAGTCCAAACCTTCAAAAACGACATGATTCATAAACCGTTGAAAAGTTTGAGCTGCGTTTCTTAAGCCGAAGGTCATTCGCGGAAATTCAAACAGGCCAAATGGAGTTATGAATGCAGTTTTCTCAATGTCTTCCGGAGCGGTGGGAATAAAATGGTATGCACGATGTAAATCAATTCGCGAAAATATCTTCTTTCCAGCCAGTAAATATGTGAAGTCGTGAATACGTGGAATTGGGTATCTATCGGGCTTGGTGATAGCGTTTAGATTGCGATAATCGCCGCAGGGTCGTATTTCACCGTTCTTCTTAGCAACAACGTGTAACGGGCTGGCCCAACAGCTTTTCGAAGGACGACATATACCAATTTGTTGCATGTATTCGAATTCTTTCTTGACTTTCAGGTACTTTTCAGCAGGAAGGGGGTGAAAGCGTGCGAATACAGGAGGTCCCGTCGTCTCTATCGTCATATCAGAAGGTTGCGTTTTCAAATCACGTCGGGGTCACCAATATGGAGGAAGGAAGGTGGAATTCCTCCATCGAAAAAGGGAGGATCCTCGACCAGTCTCGATGTGGTGCATAACATTGTGTTTTGGGATGTCTTTGTAGCATAATGGTTTGGTTATATCGGGATAAGCTGATAATAAATCGTAGTACGGGTTAGTGCTCTGTATTGTTTTGATTGTGTCTTGATTGCACTTTACCATAGACCCAATAACGTTTAGACTTGTCACTGAATCAATAAGTCGTCGACCGTTCACATCCACTAAGAGTTTATGATGATTCAAAAAATCGGCACCAAGAATCGGCTGTTTCACATCGGCTAATATAAAGTTCCACAGGTGTGGTCTTCTTAATTTTAAATTTAATTCTAATCGTTTAGACCCATAAGTCCATATTTCACTACCATTTGCAGCATAAAGTTTATAACTATCACTATCACTATTTTTAAATGGTTTTTTCACAGCAGGCAAAACTGAAACGTTGGCTCCCGTGTCCACCAAAAAACGTAGACCACTGTTTAAGTCAGTCACGCAGAGGCGGTGGGATGGTGAGAGGGTGCAGACATCCGCCGCTGACTGCACCTTATTTAGTTTTCCTGGTTCTGGTTTTTCTGTTTGTTCCATGCGCACGGCTCTGTACATTTCTTAGCTCTATGGCGAAATTTTGCGTGATAATAACAAAGATTGCCGGCGCTTCGCGACACACGTCGTATCGTATTACAGCCACGGGATATTGGACGATAGCGATTATGAATATTATAATTTCGTTTTTTGTGACGAGTTGTTTCCATATTCTGCAATTCCATTATTTGTCTTGATAACTGAGCTACTTGCGCTTGTAGACTGCGTATATGGGCTTCATCACACTAAAATTCCGATATTCTTGATGATGCAGTGGTGGTTGAGGGTGTTCCATTTTCAATTGACATTTTGGAAAAATTTTATAGCTTCTTGTAAAATCAATCACGTTGGTCGCAGTAGAATCACGTTGGCCAGGATCACGTCGGGGTCACCAATTTGCCTATTACGTTGGTGGTTGTTGTAGAATGAAAAGAATATATATATTTTTATATATAAATGATATTACATTGATTATTTTGAGACGTGATTACATTTGGTTGGTTGGTTAGCGACTGGCTGCTGTATACCATATTAAGATTCGCAGATCGGTTTCGCATCCTAATATGGTTACACAAATATTGCTGACATAGGTATACATTATATTGATAGGCACATACTCTATTATTTTTAGGAAGTCCTTACAAAGTTACCTACATTAGGTATAATTTTGAGTTCCCTTGTATTAATTTTATTATATAAAAACTTGTAGTTATATCTAGGTATAAAAACTTGCATTGCCAATTTTCATGTCAAAATTAAAAAGCTATGATAAAATTATCATGACAATTTTCTGAGCTTAGTTTCTGAGTATACAACTTTACAAATTATAATAAATCTCAGATTAAATTAGTTATTAAATAAACTTTTAAAAATGCCAAGGCTTAGTGACAATTACTACCAAAGGAAATTTTACTTCGAACGGAACCAAGTACCGACCCAAACCGTGATGAAGAATAAAATGACTCCTGCACTCGCTAATGTGTATTTCAAATCAATGACTCCCAAATTAAAAGTACTGGCAGGGCTTGAGCCCCCTATGAAGGGCGGTGGGAATGACTGGTATGTCCCGCCCCACGAAATATTAGCTGGAAGGACGGTTATGAAACCGGTTAAGAACGAACACCTTTCTAAGCTAGGCTTCAATGGTATAGACTTCTTTGGAGAAAGATTAGTAAAAGATCATCGTCGGGAGATGGAAGAAGAAAAACGTAGAATTCTTGAAGCGAACGACGACAGTTGGAAACAAAGAATTGAGCTGACCTGTTGTCGCCTTTGGGACGAATCGTCTAGAGAGGCCGCAAAACAAAATACCTCAAAAATCCAACAAGCTTTTCATGAATTTACCGACATTTATAAAACGTCAATTAACAAAATTGAGACGATGTTATTTGACGCCGCAATGAAAGAAATCGAACGAAATAAAGAAAATACCCATTTAAAAATGAAATCACGCTATGAAAAATTTCTTAAACAGCAAGCGACTACATTATATGATCAATATGAGAATATATTAAAGAAAGAAAAGCAAAGACAAAAAAATGAATTTATTCAAAACATTGATCGGGGTCGGACCGCTATCGCAAATCAGCTACACGATATCAAGCTGGACAAGCACATGACTGTAGAAAAATTGCGCCTGTTTTTAGAATGTCAAAACTTGGCTTGCCAAACGTATGTAGCCCTAAAGGAAAGAGAAGAATGCAAAAAAGAAATGGATGCTTCCGAACATGAACACAGAAAAAAGATGAACAAATTGTCGGAGGAAATAACAATAAAAGAGATTGAAATAAAATTTGCAAGAGAAAGAGAAAGGAAAAGACAAGAGTTCATTAAAATTTGGAAGAAAAAAGTATGTCATGTCGTGAAAAGATTCCAAGATTTCGTCGGTTATTGTTTAAATCTTTTGCCAGAGCATGCAGATTTCTTTTTAAATATGGAAACCTTAATGCTGTTACAACTAAGTGAAGCATTGGAAAATCCTTCAGTAGAAAGTATTTTCGTTTCCGAAAAAGAATCATACAAAGGCCCAACCCCGAAACCTCATCCATTTTATGTATTTTGCGACAAAGGATTCAAACCGAAATTGGATGATACGCTGTGTCCCAAACACTGTACGTCGAGTGCTTCACAACTACCAGTGGTAGTCGTTAATGATAGATTTATATACGCAGCTTGTGATAATTTAGAAGTTTTTCCCGAAACAGTCAAAGATTTCATAGAAGGTAAAAGAGGTAATGAGAAGGACTTCACGGATAATCATGACTATACTTTTGATATTCCAGTGAAGTGCACGTCGTCACAACAGCTCTTGGAGTTAAAATTAGAAAGTTCAATCATGCAAATCCTTCAAAAAGAGTTACCAAATGTGAACAATGTACCAATCGATTGTTGTTATTGTAAAATTCCATATTGTTTCTGCAGCCCATTACATGCTTCCCAAATAAAAATAGATAGACCTGTTCAACAATCAAAGGTCGAGAGCCCTAAACAAATTATCTCGGGCGAAAAAATTGTATCTAGGGAAACAGAATTGGAGCATTTACGGGAACCAAAATGGGATAGTTATATGAAGTATATTGAACCTCAGAAGTGTAAGTGTGGAAAAAGAGCAAAGAAGCATCTTGAGGAACACCTGCCAGCGTATATGCGCAAGATGTCTAAATATGAAGCGCCTGAATTACCAACTTATGAAACATGTTCATTGGAAACGTTAAAGATACTTGTGAAGGAAGCACGTGGAAAGAAGACTCCACCACCAACACCAGAAAAAGCTCCATCTAAAACAAGGACCATAGGAACGCAATATACTGACGAAGAATATGAAAATTTATGCACGTGTTTTTCAGACGAAGAATTGGATAAAATCTTACAAAGGTTAGCAACTGAGGCGAAATACTTTAATCAATATGCACCTCCAAAAATGAAAGTTGTAGATGGATCCGTATCGCCGTCATTTATCGATAGACCAACAATGGCATTTGCTGCGGATAGAGCCGTTTCGTTGAGACGCCTCATAAATGACTCTCCGGAACTTGAGGAAATTTTCCGAAAAGAAGATTGTAAATTTTAAATGACGTAGTCGGTAGTCCTAATCTTAACTTTATTAAATAGAATTTTGCATTGTTAACTAGATTTTCTATTATAATTTCTGATATCTTATTTTTGTAGCGGAATAAAAGAAGAGTTTAGATTAAAATAAAATTTTATTTTTATAAAATTATAAATACCAGCTTACAACTAATAAATTCAGTTCGCACTACGTCACTTCATTGACTGCCATTTGTTGCAATAAGTTCATAACGTGACAAAACCTTTCCTTGACTTCGCTTTGTGAGCGATGCGGCAGCAGTTTGCAAATGCGCACGAGCACCTTATCAGAGCCACCTTCACCCTTTAATACTTCTAACATAGTCTTGTCTTCCTCTCGAGTCCAATTTCGGGCTTTTTTAGCATCTTTTGGCTTTGCCTTTGGCAAATCTTCTTTCTTTCCACACACATTCACTTCTTTAACATCCAGTTTATTCTTTTTAATATTGTCCTCATTTTTACACCTCGTTTTAGCGGCAACTTTTCCTTTCACTTTACTTAATGCCTGTTTGAGATCTTTTTTAGTGTTATCGTTGACGTCTTTGACTGTTTTTGTCGGGGATTTCGTCTGTTTTCTAGATCTTTTTGGGGGTACTTTGCAATTGGTTTTGCCGTTTCTTTTAGTAGATCTTTCTTCGTCGGAGTCTGGTGGCGAGAGACATGTGTTGGGCGCCAGTCGTCTCGCGTGCACTCGATACGGCTCTTTGCTGTATGGATAAGTGACACTTGCTGATCTTAACAATCTACCGTGCTGTAGAAACACCCGCCCGTGAAGATACTGCAACAAAAAGTATTTTTTATGTTACTATAAAATATAATAGATCGATACATAGAAATTGATTTCAGTTGGAAACTTTTTTATTTCGTATAGTTTCTTTGAATGGAAATAACTTGACCATTTTGCTATCCTTAGCTGTTAACTGTAAAATAAATGATTTTGATAGATTTTGCCTATTTTCTAATCCTAATACCTACCACTGAATCAAGACCTTCTTTTACATCAATCTTCCTCTTCTTGTTCTCCACTTCGAACTCCCACACGTCGTAACCTTCGTCACATTCTAGAAAGTTCTCGTTTATAACGTCCGTACCAGCATCGTATGCACTAAAACAAGACATGCAGAACCTTATAAGTTATAACAAATGTTGTTTATATCTTATTCTATTCTAAATGCCAGATTGCCCGTTTACATTTTTTATAGAAGTTCCTTAGATAGCGCAGTTTTAAGTATCGTAAATAGGATCGTACTTCTGATAAGGTATATAATTCTCAAAAGGAAATCGGCGTTAGAATTCAATACAAGGAGAGTTTCTTCTTTGACGAATTTTTCTGAATGCTTTATTACCTACGGAAAACGGAGACAGGCGGCTGCATGACATACGAAAGAAATATTTTCATCTGTGGACAGGTAAAATACAACGAGAAACCCTTAGGACAAACATGATAGTCTTTAGGGTGTAAACTTACGACAGGAAAGCTAAAGTAAGTATTAGTGAACCATTCAAAATTAATGGATGGCAAATACAATTAACATGTGATGTCCCAAAAAGTGGACATCTTCTTTTCTTATTGCACATAGCACAGGGGATTGACAGAAAATGTTTTATCCACACTTAATAAAATAGAACTTGAAATTCTTCAAAAGTCAGAAATAAAGGGCATATTAGTAGTTTCTATTGGACTGAAATTTGAGTCCTGTCTCTCCCATATATACTGGACATTGGCAGAGTCCCTGCTTATTGGGTGGAGCCATTAATTAAGAGAAGAAGAAGAAGACATTTAGTAAAGCTTTGCAAAAGTGTGGAACATGGTTTATTGCATATGCTGAAATCTTACTTACTGATCTTAACTTTAGCACCATAAAATATCATACTTAGGAAAAAGTAAAAACCCTTGAGAAAACAAAGGACCTTGCTACATTGTAAGTAACTTCTCCTTTAAGTTTTTGCTGATACAGTATCATAAAAATTAACCATATTAGAAAAAATGCATAATGACATAGTGGAAATGAAATCATGGCTGAAATTGAAATGTTGCAACAAGTGTGCAAAGTGAAAGTAACATTTTTCTTGTTCTTCTTAGAAACCCAGAATTAAGAGAATTAAGTCTCTATTATTTTGCCATTTATCTTTATTTCTTGTCATACTTGATGTAGCACAGATACTGCCATTTTCAATACTTGTTCTATATATTATATTATCTAGACTGTGAAATATATAGAAAAAATAGGCAGAATGCATGGGAATTTTATAAGAAAAGCAGTATTATTGAAATTCTCAGGGTTTCTTCCCTGAACATAATGGTCAAATCTCATATCCAGGTATACACTATATTAATTATGTTTTTAATTCTAGACCATTATAACTTATAAGTTATAACTCATGACATCTTTTAAATAATATCAAAAGTAATATAACATAAATATAGTTCAATGCAAAAAGCACAATAAAAATACCTTTATCATATAGAAAGTAGTAGCTAATTATTATAATACCTGTCCGGTGGCCTTTCATCGGGGAACATGGATTTGAACATTTGTGACAGTTTTGGATTAGTCCTCAAATGTGGCAACACTCTGGTCTTCAAGTCTTGGCTGCTCCCATTGTTAATGCTTGTGGTTATTGCTCTCAAAATCTTGCGATAAACTGCTGGCTTACGTGCAAATGTTGTCTGAAAAAGATTATTGTATAAGTAACAAGGTTTTACTATGTTTAATTACTTTTTGTTCAACTAGATTAGGTTGTATACAACGTCTTGACCAAATCACAGAAAAGAAGTGTTAGTTAACTTGTATGCACATAATGACTTGGGGTAAGATAATTCTAATGTGCATTTTTGTGATGTTTCATGCTAAAACCTATTTGAAAGTAAATGATAACTCAATTAATTTATTACCTGTAATAGTTTTATAAAACTAGTCATCTGTGTTAGCATAAAATGGTCCATAAACCTCCCAACCTCGGCAGCTTGCCCCGGTTTTAAAAATAATAAGAACTCCTCAACAATATCCTTATGTTCCTCACCAAATAATAAATCTACTTTCCTATATAAATCTACTGGTGTTTCCTTCCCAGGGTCAAAGGATTTTAACAAATCTCTAAACTGGGCAAACTTATTTGTTGGCAGTGATAAATTTGAGGGAAATCTTGACTTAACTTTTGTAAAGTATGATCGAACTAGTGCTGTAAAAAAATTGGTAGATGTTAGTTTAGTCATATTGAGGCCATAGTTGGAATGTTTTTTTTTAAACAAAATTTATAATAAATAAATTAACATTCTTGTAATGTAAGTATGAACACCACATGCTTCATTTATTTTAGTAAATCATTAATTTATTCAACTTCAGAGAAACTTTCTAGATTGATTATAGCATATTGTAAATAGGCATGGCATTCAAAGTATACCTGTCTCTAATGCATTCTCATCAACTTTTGATTTATTTTGTTCCTCTTTCCTGTTATTGTCACCATTGAGTTTTAATTCCTTAGAAGCTGGTTCACTTTTCTGACCTTCATGATTTAAACTTTGAGTCTGAAAGAAATGCGTGATTAAGAAATTGTAAAATGGCAGCCACTGTCTTAATTTCGTTGTAATTTTTACGATTTATTATCAAGTATTTCGGGATATAACTAGCAAATATACTTGACCCAGTATCTGTGTGCTAGTAACACACATAAATATTGAAATAGAATCCATGTTTAATCGTACAAAAGTTACATAAAAATATTACACCCTCTGACTCACCTCTTGCTTTTTATCGGTATTAGCGATTGTATTTGTAGTTAACAAAGTTTTACTAGATTCTATTTTATTCCCAAATGCATCCTGACTCTCTCTGGAAAACAATATTGGCATAGAAGGCAGCATTTCAAAAATAAAATCCTTTTTGTACGACGGCCACTTGACTCCACTCAACAAACTAACACGACTTGATCATCTTCCTCAAATTTCACTATAAAGTCACTTTAAATTTACACATATAAAAGATAAGTTGTGCATTACATTATAACAAATATAAATTAACAATAAAATAGGAAATTGATAAACAAAATACTATAAAAAATGGAAAATATTTTTGTTTGACAGACAACACAACACGAAAGACGCGAATGCGGGCGGGAAGTGCAAACGTTTCATTTTATGAATTTGTAGAAGTGTAAAAAAAAATATAAAAAAAAATACATAAGTAGTTGTAAGGAATCTCTGTTTAACTTTCAGGACTTCATTACGATATATATTTTTAGTAAATTAAACTAGAATTATTCTAAGAATATAAACGCATGCATTTGCGCAGTTCTTTTGAAAAGTTCTGGAACTTGACAAGTTTTAACTTTTAACCATTGAGTTAAGATTGAGTTAAACATAATATGGAGACGACACCGCCTACATCACTTATGTTCCGCCCAACATAAGCCATATGGCTTAACTGCACGCTCATTTTTTATTTGTTTTAAAGTGAAACGCATCAAATATGCCTTCGTGTGTGTTAAAATATTGCACAAATACTTAATACAAATAATACGGAAAAGTGACTAACATAACTTTTCATCGGTAAGTACCTAACTAGATAATAATTTTTAAAACTTAGTTAGAGCAAAAAAATGGCGCACAGATTTTGTTCGTGGTGTCTCCTCTTAGATCATTAAGTTGTCTCCTCCATACGTAGTAATATTATCTCAATGCTTTTAACTTTAAACTTTACCTCGTACTAGTGTCATACAAGTATTTTTAATTTTTATTTATTATGCCCATGGAATGCTTTAACAATCTAGGAACTTAAGAGATTTCGAAAAAAAATCGCCCATATATTACGTACATTATTATGTTTTACATAAATTTATTGTTATAAGTTATAACTTATAAACGAAACAATATCATAACTGCGTCGTTGGGATTTTATGTTACATTTTGGTTACATTACATCGCATGGTAAACGTATGAATGAACCTTAGTGCTTAGTGAACTATCGCTAATCCCTATCTATCCTTAATTTTTAAATTTTAACAGCTATAAATCTTACCATCTTTGAAAAATATTACATGATACGTGGCAAAATATCTATATCCTAGGTTTTATTCAGGCAGGTTTTTAAAAGACACAGTACTGCAGAGTATCAAAATGCTTAAGTGATTTTTTGCTTTTTATAGAGTTACAAACTAAGGTTACAAACATACATACAATTCCAACCTCATAAACTTTCATGTAGGTACATAATACAGCCTATATCATTATTGGTAGGAAATAGGCAGAAAGGATTAGTAGGATAGGTCATTGCCCATCTGATAATAGATTATATTGGGTACCAATGTTTTTATTCTAATATTTCTACAAATAAAACCTTCATAATAATTGAGGAACTCGTAAAACAAAAAATTATAATTCAGCGATGTGAAAATAATCTAGACAGGTAGATTATTCAAAGATTAACATGATATCAGTTTGTAGGATTTGCTTGCCTTGGAGTGTGGGTCAAATAAATACGATTAATTTTCTTAAAATATCAAATATTTAATTTATAGAATATAGACTGTATACAGTTTTAGTAATACCAACTCGTTTGATTTTATTTTGCGGGATTAGGGGTAAAGTCACTAGTAGTTGACCATGTACCTGTAGTTGACCGCTAATGCACATAAACCGTTATAATAAGAATTCGCGGCAATTTTAAAAACTTATTCGTTAATAAGTAGTTAGTGCTGCTATCTGGTCAAATAGGCGCGAAAATTGCGCATCCATATCTGTCAAATATAGTAAATGGTTGTCAGTTGTTTGTTGAGTGACGGACCATAAAATCAATAAATTCGTTTTTTGTAATAATATTTGTAGAGATTGAAAAAGTTTGAAGCTGAATACTAGGAACTTTGTCACCTTGTTGACGGTAAGTGTTTTTCGTTTTTTATTCGTTTATGGTTTATTTAAATGACAGGGTAATTAAAATGGGTATCATTTAATCTATCACCAATTTAATTAGTTTTGTGTTTCTTAAATAATAGGGTGTGTCCTCAAAATAGTAGATCTGTCACCAAAATGTAGTCACCAAACAATGCAAAATCAGTTCCACAATAAATCACCAAAAATCCTGAGATATAAGGTCTAGTACCAAATAAATGTTTTTATATGTATTATAATAGGTGTGTCCTAATAAGTATTTAAGCAAACTAATTTAAAGAGATCACCAATAAATCATATTATGTTACTAGAAAATTGCATTAAGTTCAAATAAAAAATTAGGGTTGTCATCATCGTTTCAACCAAAAGATTCTGCTACCTTACTAGACTCCCAAGGTTCTAAATTTCCACTGGTAGTATAAATTATATTTAAATTTAGCAGAGTAGTAAATAAAACAATTAAAGTCAAAATAATCAATATTTATTGTTTAAAATAATTACCACTGAACAATCAGCGCTGGTTTAAAAAAGCTGGCTTATGGCTAGCAGAATAGAAGATAAAACACTTAATTAAAGTTAAAATAATCAATATTTATTCTTAATTTTTAAAGCGCGCCAATTTGTCTCCGCCCCTTTGATCATTTTTTCATTAAAATTATAAATTGATGTATTAAATTGGTAACGAATACTATTAATTTCATATCTGAACGAAATAAAATATTACTACTGTATTGGTGACAAAATATCAAATAAAAAGGAGTCGCAGTCAGGGATCGATAATCGATTTATTTGGTGACAGATCTACCATTCTGAGCACAGAGCTATTATTTAAGTAACAAAACTGTTATTATAAGAACGAAGTTTATATTCATGTAATGCAATATAATTTTATTGGTTATCGATCTCTTATTTAACACATATATTAACATTAATTTGATAATTGATACCTGGGAACAATTTTTGTTTATCTGAGAACGAAAATATTTCGTGGTGATAGATCTATTTATTAGGTGATACAACTTGATGACAAATATAAATTTTGGTGATAGAAAATATAGTTCCCAATTAAAATTTAAAGATTTGTTGACAAAATTGAGATGTGGGGGTGGTCCAATACTGATTCCGTTTGACTGTGATTTTCTAGTAATTGACCATGGTGGTCCATTACCGAATTACCGTTTGACTATGATTTTCTAGTAATTGACCATGGTGGTCAACTTTTGATTATGTTCTGTATCTTTTAAATATACTGCATATAATAATTAATTAAAATAAACTATGTTATTTACTTTAACAATAGATTGATTTTCTTTAGTAGTTGACTAACTTTATGGTACGAATTTATGGCTATGGTCTATTACTAAAACCAATTTTTATCTTGTAGATGCCTGGGAAAAGGGGCGCATTCCTAAATTATACTGAAGCTGCAATGCTTGCAGCAGTGAACGATGTTCGTCTTCATAAAACACCAATACGAACGGCTGCAAAAAAGTTCGGTGTACCAAGAATAACGCTTACAAATAAAGTAAAAGGGAAGTCACCGATGCAGATGGAACGAAAAATGGGTCCGACATCCATCCTTACATCAGAAGAGGAGCATAAAATATGCGAATGGGTGCAAAAAATGGCAAAAAATGGCAAAAAATGGCATAAAGATGTGCTCGACTATCCCTGGGATGCAGTAGTTGCTCATATAGAGGCTCCCAAGAAGACCAGTTCTACGAGAAATGTATATGATGCTCCAGAGATACATTCCTTGATATGATAAATTTGGCAAAAAGTTTGACGTTTACGCTTTGTGTTTGACAGTGTGATTTTGTTTTATAACCATCTGTCGGATCTTTTAGAATCTTGTTTTTATTTAAATTATAGGCTTAAAAAGGCCTAATTATTATTATATTTCAAATAAAACGTTATCTTTTCATCTTATTGCTTCTTATTTAACAAATAACCCAATTAAAATTGTAGCTTCTGAGTGGTCACCTACTGATGCAAAATATGGTCATCATCTAGTTTTTAGATGGTCAACTACTAAATTTCTAATATAAGAACATTTTTAATTTTTTTTAAGTTTATTCGACCATTGTACGTGGTGAAATGCTTGTTCATATGTTAAAACACATTTCACAGGGTTTCCAAAAAAAAGAAACTTACTGAATTCATATGATAATTAAAGTCAAACATTTAAAAAGAATATTCTGTCTCCTTAAGTGGTCATCTACTGATGCTTTTACCTTAAATATTGCAATAAAAAAAACTCAAGCGTTTTATTCTTAAAATTTACTAAACTCCCTTTTTTGCCAAAGTTCTCTACTAGGTAGGTACATTGGGTTTTAATGCGCGTGTTTTTCGACCCCCCAAGTCCCAACGTCTTCGTAATCTTATTATTTTATTGAAGAAATTGACTTTAAGTATCTAAGAAAATAAACTTAGGATCACGATGAAATTTATTTGGAAATAAATATGAAATCGAATAACTGAATAATTTATAAACATCCTGTTTAATAGGTACGTCAGTGAAAAGCGCATCTTTCAATTTCTGAAAGTTTGACGAATGGATTCGTTTATGAACTTACTTTCGTAAAGAAATAAGATAATCGTTTCCATTAGAATTTATATTAATTTTCCATTAAATGGGCAAATTGTTTTTGATTCTTTAGTTATATTATTTTACAATGGAATAAATGCAGCAAAACTAGGTACTTATATCTACGTAATACTTTTTAGTATGTAGGTAGTTAAGTTAATTTTTTATACTGTTGTGAACTTTTTTTAAAGATTCTTATTTTACCACCCCTTATATGTATAAGTAAAGCAAGCATGCATCCTTCGGATTAAACTGGGGTAAAAAAAATAGCGCATGTTTCTCAGTAAAGATGTAGACCGTCTAATTACAAATATTTTTTTTTAATCGGTAGAGTAGTTTTTAGTTTATTCTCAACAAAAATGCAATATTAAATATGAGTAGGTATAGCTAAAGATAGGTTACTATAATAGAACAGATAGGTATCGATGTTTTATGTTGTTATATTCGTTGTCTAGTTACCAAAATCGCAACCCCACAGTCAGCGTCGAATGCTAAGTTTCTCACAAAATGTTCATTCTGAATTGAAATATGTTTTTGAAAATAATACTTAATAATTTTAAGGCAAATGAAAAGTTATGAGTTGATTATGAACTGAGAATAAAATATAGATAACATTTTTTTAATATAATGGCTGCCATTGTACCAACGGGGTTAACCAATGGGGTGAGTATTAAAAAGTTGAAAGTTTAGTTTATTATTTTATTTCCACAAATTTTTTGTTTCAAGTATAATGACTAATGTTTCGTCTTTATATCAAATTGAAGGTAATTAAAGCAGGAACTATTAAATGAACTAATAAAGCGCGAATAACGCAGACATCAAACATTAAGGACGGCCTTTAGAATTGATTAGTTAAGATAGAAACTGATTTATTGATGATTCCTTGCAATTAAACAATATCTGTACTCCTCAGCACCCACACTGATGTATAATTACCTTCGTGTCCGGATTTTTACTGGCCTCGTTAAATCGTTGGCAGGAAACCGAAATTTACAGTTAGATTATAATTATTGTTGTAAAACAGTATTATTTTACACGTTACCCTGATAACACGAATTATTTATAATAGTGAAAATGGCTGACGAAAAATCGGGAAAAAGTTCAGAGAGCATGAAGAAGACGACATCTTCAAACGAAGTGAATATTGACCAAATGTCAATCGTCGAAGATTCCGCTATAGTAGTGTGTACCTAATTCATTTATTTTTTTTGTATAGGTATAGGCACCATTATTTATTCATATGATGAACAAAGGCTTTTGTCTTTGTCCTAACTCCTCACAATGGTTCAATCGATGTAGGTAACTTATAGCCTGTATGGATAAATCACATCCGTTTTTACATAGTCATTACTATGGTTTTTATTAACTTTGCGAAGTTCAGAAGAAAGATCCCATCTATTGTCTCCCTCTATCCATTGTTTGACTCCCAAAGTTCCAACTTCCAAGCATGTTATACGAATAAAGAAAATTGTGTGGCGTGCCATGCTTATATATTGAAAGAATATTCATGAAATTATTAAGTTCACTCACCTTTCCCACGCTACATTGAATCTTAAACGAATAAAGACTATTGTTAGAGGGTTCCCATATTTTGGCGCAAAGTTTATTCAGTACATACTTTTCGAGATTTCGTGATTGTTTGTGTTTAGAATTCGTGTCATTCGATTATACTTTTTAATTCTAATTAAAATGGCGCGAATCGCAGAAATGCTTGTAAGTTGCCATTTTTTTTTTATTTAAATTGGTGAGAGAAAACGACGTTTTCTAAAATTCGTTATTTTAAAAAATATGTCCCTATCCATTTCCATCAAACTGCTAGCACTCTAACTTTTACAGCATAAATCCTACGAATATATGATTGTGGTAGGTAACAAGGTTGCTTAAATCCCACAATTACAGTACCTAAGCTGTAAAGTTTTGTGCTCTTCCTAAAACGGTGCCGTATAATTAACGTGTAAATTGTATAATTAGAAGAAAAATATTCTTTATTATACTACACAATCACCTTCAACTAGCTTTTTGGAAGGTAGGTAGGTAAAAAATGAGTGTGCTCAAAACAACGTGACAGAAGTGAAAACTTATGTAGCGTTCCATAGAGCATAGAAGAGTGTGTCATGAAAAATCTTATAAACGCCTTGAGTAGTTTTCACTCCATAAAAATAAAGTATTTTTCCTTTCATAGAAAAGAGACTTTTTGCCAGTGTCAATTATAACTTTACTACACAATATTCACATTATCTTCCAGATTAAAGGCATCGATGCGAACCGCTATGCGACGAAGAAGACCGTTGCGCAGGGCTTGCTGGACATAGCTTTGTTGACATCGAACGCATCGCAGCTGAAGTACATCCTACAAGTGGGGTCGAAACACGAATTCTATACGCTACTCGTCACTTTGATCACCATATCGATAATTTTGCAGGTAAATTTTTTTAAACAAATCGAAAAGCTACACTTGGACCCATGATTTTGGTTTTGAGTGCCGAAAAGCCAAAAATTATACTAACAAGGTACATGATATGTAACTTTTTAATGTAATAATAAATGACGAATAATAATGACCGACTAATACTTTTTCGTTATGTCGAACTTATTTGCAATAGCATAACAATCGCAAGGGAAAGAATGGGGCTAGTGTTTCCAATGTTTTTGAACGCGATTAGTTCATATAAACAATGATATAGACCGATCGTTTTCATTCCTTGAGTTTAAACGATTAAGGGAGGCTTCAGGCCTGAATTTAAAAAATTCACATTAAATAGCCTTTCTTTCTTTCCAAAAAGAGCTGGATCTTTACGGAATAATTCCTTAGATTAATAGTCATTTCTGTGTAAAAATATGGTACAAACCCCAGGTGCTGATGGGTCTTGTTCTCCTGTCACTGAACCTTCTACATGACTGCTGTTTTCACAACCCTCGATACCGCACTTCGGCGACCAATATTAATTACGTCACAACTGCTACAGCTTTCATAATAACTGTCATTAACATCCTCATTTCTTCTTTTGATTCTTCTCTTATTCTGTACGAGTTTAACTTCGATTTATAATTATTGTTATTGTAAAGATTTTCGCACGGGACGTATCGATTTAGCGTTGAAAAATTGCTCATACGATTGCCGGATAGTAAAAATTAGGTGTTTGTAACTTATAAGTGTGAGTTATAATTATTTATTATTATTCAATTAGTCGTGTTATTTTTACATTTCAATGACTACGATTTACCTGCGTTTGAAAATTATATTTTTTTACATTTTTGTTTAATGCATAGCGAAAATCGAATTTATGGGTAATATCACTAATAAAAAAAGGTTAAATACCTACCTATATAAATTCTAAAGCAATTTTATAGGTACTTCAAAAGTAAGGATAAAAAAATGTTAACTATACTCGGATTTTTAATTAGATAAAGTAAACTGACGTTTACTGTGTTGTCAGTTTTTGATGAAATAAAAATAGCGTTGTCACAAAGTGAATGATTGAAAATCGGGAATGAATGAAATTGAATCGATCGTCTAGTGAATATTTAGTGTGTAACAATATAACATCAAATAAACACAACAATGACAACAAACACAACGTAATTAGTTACAATTAACGGAAAAATTACAAAAACAATAACGTAAACAGCGTAACAATAAAAATAAAAAAATGATTATAATTACATTCTACTAGTAACTTATATCTTATATAGCTTTATATATTATAATTAGAAATAATGTTATTTTATAGTTTCAAATGATGAACTATTCACACTCATTGTTCATTCATCTGATTGAATGTGAACTGAATTCCTCACTATTACTTTAAATGTGGCAACATTATTTTACAAATTGACATTAGCTGCTGTCAGTTTACTTTATCTAATTAAAAATCCGAGTATAGGCACCTAGGTAGGTTCTTCAGGTAGGTTCTCTAGGTAGGTTTTGTCTTTGGTCGTTTCAATTATAATAATTCCAAATTCCAATTTTAACCTAATACCTTACACCTTGCCTTACACATAGGTAGATATAGATTTTGTTCTGTCATTTTTAATATAATAATTCAAATATGCTAACAATTAATATGAACTTTAAAAATATTTGATTCTTCATTCATCGAAATTACTAATTTTTGCAATAACTTAAAATTTTACGAAATTGTTTTAGCTATTGGTCGGCTTATTGTTTGTTGTAATCGGCGGAATGGACTTGAACAACCACGACGACCAACCCTCTGCTGTCATCCTGAATGACGTCATCGTGATTTTCATTTTCGTCATATCCGTCGTTAATATTGTCATTTCCGGTTTTGGTATCGAGTATTCCAATAATCCGTTGGTTTTAGAACGATTAAAGTACGTCAATATTGAATACTTAAAAAGGGTAAATGCATCAAGCTAAAAAAGTGGGTTCCACACCACACGCAATGCTCTTTGTTACAACCGTTTTCCTTGAATTGTAAATAGGCTAATTAACTAATTATTTTGCTACCTAATATTATTCAAATATTTACAAAATTAAATCAACACTTAAATAAATACTTTCAATTGCAAAATAAAGAAAGCGTATTTTTACGTTAAACAAGATACCTAGAATACAAGCCTGACTCAAAATACGGTTGTATTTATTTTAAAATTTTTAAGTTAAAATTAAATTACATTTAAAATGTTCATGTTTAAATTTAGAACGGATAGAACTCAATTTGGGAATTATCAGTCACTTTTCAAGAAAATTTTTAACTATAATAATAATAATTATGCCTGTGATAAATTATTCATAAACAATTTCTTATAAGTGCAAACAAGGTAGCCATGGACGTATAAAAAAAGACGGACGCCGTTTTACGAACAAACAACGTAAAGCCACCGTAGTAAGCTAGCGATCGTGTAAAGACAATGAACACGCACACACTGTCACCATAGTAAGCTAGTCGGCCGCCATTACGTCGTGAACTACCGACTGATTAACTGCGTCACTGTTTCACAAAAAATATTTAAAATGCCGTCTTGCGTGGTTAAATGGTGTCGTAACAGTACAATTTTAAATATCAAAACACAGGGGATTACATTCCACAGGGAAGCAAGTTATTTCTTTTATGTTTTAATGACAAAATTATTACAGCAAAATTTATAGAAAAAAATACAGCCGCCATTGTCATCAGGACAGCTGTTGCCATAGTGTTGCCATTATTTCAAAATTTCATTCTCCCAAAAGTCAGGGAGTTGATGTAAAGTTAATTAATTTTAAAATTACGATAAAATAATTTGATACAAAATGCAAATTTGTTTTTGGATTTTCTTCTCACAAAAACATGTATACTATGCTAACCCTTATATAACAACCATATTTTAAAAAAAGTATCACAGCCAATTAATACCGTCTACGACATCTGTTATAAGTCAGTTAATTTGAAAATTTCAAGTATATGTATACTGAAATCGTATGAAGCATGTTTCCTATTTGTTTGGTTATAAACACATTTTATTTATTTTATTTTATTTATTTTTAATAATAATTAAGGAGACATTACCTCTCCTCTCCTCATATTGGTTGAACAAGTTTTCATACATTTTCCTTTGGTTTCGCGTCCAGTGGTTGATTTGTCAAAGCTAAATAGTAATTGTATTATTTTATACATAGGTTCTAATAGTTAGAGTACACATAAAAAGTACTTAAATCAAATTGAAAAATAAAAATACTAAAGTGTGGGGTAATTTTATTGCATCTGGCAATCAACCTGGCACACACACATGGATGTGTCGCCGCCTTAGGTCGCCGCCATTACTAGGCTTCACTCAATGTTTAGGCGATACTCCGTCCGTCTTTTTTATACGTCCATGAAGCTAGCATTAACTTTATTCCAGCTGCTTGTTCCGAATACTAAGTTTGTTTAGTATCTACTTGCAAAATTATCTTTAATTTGCAATTTTAAATGTTCAAATCCGTTTTTGATGCAGGTAATAGCAGGCATCATAGCTCTAGTAATATCTTCTTTGAATGCTGACAATAATTATAAACAAAAGAAGATTGCCAATTGGCTATACCACATCTCTGTTGGTCTCATGACAGGGGTCATATTTTGTGACGTCATCAAAATGAACTTTGGTCTCGACCCTGCTCTATCGGAGCACGATTTCTTTGGGAATAATTCAGTGCTAAATACAATTTTGGGAAAGAATTAAGTAAATGTTGTAAATTGTCAATTAAAAACCCTTGTTGTAATAATGTTAATGATCGTAATTAGCAGGTATTACAGCTTACAACTTAATCAAAATATACAATTACAGTTGGTTCAAATTTGAATTACATATATCGAACTTATAAGCTAAGTATATAATATTTGATATTATTAAGATTTATATGTACGTTACATGTGTACCTGTATAGTAAACTTACTATATACCTACCGAATGTAGTTATATTTTAATTTCAGTATCTAAACTATTTTTCATTAGATAATTAATAATAATAATTCTGGGTTTGTATTTCCATCACTGTATCACTGTTATTTAATAAGCACTATAACTGCTCTTTATGTATTAACGGTATTAACTGTATTATATCGGCCATTTATTATCGACTAGCTTTCCACCCGCAGCTTCGCCCGCGCAGTCAAAGAAAAACCCGCATAGTTGCCGTTCCCGTGGGATTTCCGGGATAAAATCTATTTCCCGGGGTAAAAAGTAGCCTATGTCCTTTCTCGGGTATCAAAATATCTCTATACCAAATTTCATGCAAATTGGTTCAGTAGTTAAGGCGTGATTGAGTAACAGACAGACAGACAGAGTTACTTTCGCATTTATAATATTAAGTATGGATTTTGAAAATGTAATTCTTAGACGTATGAATTATTAGAACATATTATCAATGAAACAATAATATTAGAATCAAGTTGCTTAGCGTTTGAAATCACTACATAGTATAAAACAAAGTCGCTTTCTCTGTCCCTATGTCCCTTTGTATGCTTAAATCTTTAAAACTACGCAACGGATTTTGATGAGGTTTTTTTTAATAGATAGAGTGATTCAACAGGAAGGTTTTAGTATATAATTTATTAGGTTTTAGACAAAGTGGGCGAAGCCGCGGGTGGTAAGCTAGTAAGTATATATATGCTACAGTCAAAACCCTGAACCAGTCAATATCCTTATTGACGGTTATTAAGGTTATTGACTATGGGCGTCGGTTAATATCCTTATTGACTGATTTTATCTGACAAAATCAGTTAATAAGGTTATTGACCGACACCCTTAGTCAATAATCTTATTGACTGATTTAAAGAGCAGACATTTAGTCAATATAGGTTTTAACCAACGTACTGAATAGATTTTAACACTTAAATCTTTCTGTAATGGGCAAGTAAAACAATAGCGAGTTTTACTTGCCCATTACAGGAAGGTTTAAGTGTCAAATTCGACCCAGTAGGTTAGGTTAGGTTTGAACTGCGACCCTCATGCCAGAACCGACTCGCTATTGTTTTACTTGCCCATTACAGAAAGATTTAAGTGTTAAAATCTATTCAGTACGTTGGTTAAAACCTATATTGACTGAATGTCTGCTCTTTAAATCAGTCAATAAGGTTATTGACTAAGGGTGTCGGTCAATAACCTTATTAACTGATTTTGTCAGATAAAATCAGTCAATAAGGATATTGCCCGACGCCCTTAGTCAATAACCTTAATAACCGTCAATAAGGATATTGACTGATTCAGGGTTTTGACTGTAACATATACATTGACGTGGCTAATTTAAAGTATTTTATCCAGATTGTATCTATGTCAGATTAATGAAATAATTGTTCACCTTAGTTAAGTCAATAATGCGTGTGTGATATGAACAAAGTATTCAATTAATTATTAGTAGGTACCTACTCTAGATTTAATTATGCACCCGTAATTGCACGTTTAATAATTAATTAGATCTAGGTCATATTTTATATTTCGTTGCCTTTAATTTTGTGTTTTGTTTTATTTTTATTTATTTTTTTTTATAGGTCTTATCTGCCGTTGGTTCTGTAATTCTTGGTTTCATTTTCGACATCAATCACCAGCCTCACCACCGTCGAGCTGAAATATTGAATAATCTATATCTGGGTACTAAAACTATTAGTACAACAGTAAATGTGATGATTTCTGTATTTTATTCCCTTGACGTATCTGCAAATGTGCCAACCCTAAATACTACACTGAACGCCATATAGCTGACTTTCTTTGTTTTAAATTTCGTTTTGTATTGTTCAATTTAGATTGTGCCAAATAATTAATATACATAATTGGCAAAGTACTTAAATTAGAAATTTAAAAATTGTTCAACGTTATTTTCACAATTATTATTGTAACACCTTAGGTAACACCAGATTTTATTCTTATTGCTTTTTACTTTAATTTATGTGATAGCTTTCAATGTTCAAGCTTTACTTCATATAATAATTATATTATATAGTAGATAGTAAGTAGGTGAATAAGGGACACATTATAATAACGAAATAATTTTGTTTTACTCTTGAAAATATACTCTTTAAATGTATATTTTCAAGTATTATATTATACTTTGAAAGCTAATATTGTCTAGAGCTCTATTTTTCTTTGCAATTACCTGTAATATGTATGCAGATATCACTATCTTACCAAAATTGAAAAAGGACCATTTTATCCTTAAACATGTATGGCCCACTGCAGTCTACGTAGTATTTGTTGAAATCAATCTCTTTTTAAATATGTGTTATATTATAAGCACTGTTCTTTTTTTGTTAATAATTACTAGAATATATTATATAGATAATATAATTATTGTAATTTTGTATAAAACTAATTGCGATATTATAATATTTAATATGCATAAATAAACTATCCAAACCAAAATGGTTATTTCATTTTAATATTAATATGTGATTAATATATTATGTAATAAATCCACCTCCAAATCATCATCCCTTTCAATCTTAGATAATTTTAAAATATAATGATTTAAGCTTGATTTAAGCTTTCAATTTGAACTTATATTTTGAACTTGTTTAACTCGACCACAGACAACAGGTTTCTGTCACGTTTTGTATTTGACAGTTGACACTGACATATTTTGTCAGCTGCTTACAGGTAAATTAGCTTGGAGAAATTTTTGCATATGTAGTGGTGTGTATATTACTCAGATCTTAGAGCGCGTTTCCACTATATCGTTCTGGCCTATACAAAAATGTTTCGATATCCTAACATTACTATTTAATTTTATACTTATTCCTAGCAACACTTTTGTTTTCAATAAAAACAAGTTTTTATTTGAAAGAATATGGTTTTGACTTTATAAAAAAAAATATATCATTCAATTTCACGTCCTAGAGCAAACGACAAGACGACTACCGTGAAACAATAAAATATCGTGTCCATAATAATTAGTTTCATAATTAATATTTGACCATAATAATTACGAAACAAAACAAATAAATAAATCGTCACTTGATAGTGGAAAGTGGAAACACGCACAAAAACAGAATAAACCAGTTTACGCTGTCCGCAGGTGCCACGTGCAGTCGTTTGGTACCGTTAGAACATAAAGCACACATTTCATTCAAAAATTATAATTATTACGTATAGACCGGGAGATATTGACACAAAATTTCGAGTCATTTGTAACAGGATGGCGGTTCTACAGGGGTCTTAGTACGCAATGACAAAAAGAAAAACGATGGTGTGAACACTGGTACCGGCGGCTTAGTCGCGTGGGCGTTAGTCGAACTCGTCGGAAAAATAGCGAAGTCAAACAATTTGTAACACAAAAATTTTAGAATTTACCGATAGCCCATAAAAAAGAAGTAGGCGGTAGTGTCATGCCATACTTTTCCGGTGTGACTTACAGCCCGCCATACCGACGCGAATGTGTTGATTTAAAAAAAACAATTCAACCATTTGTACCAGGCTAACTTTTGCACAGGTAACCATCGTCGTGCAGCCATTTACGAAAATCGCCATGCCATACTTTTCGGACGATTCCAAATGGTCGCCATACCGCCGAAAAACTGCAAAAATTTTTTTTTTCGCCAAACTTTTTGTACCAGTATTGCATTTGGATTTTTGGAGAGTATTTGATAAAATGTGACCATTATTATATTTACCATACTTCTAGTAGGGGGAAAAAGTGCTGCCATACTTGAAAAATTAATTTAGTATTAATTTATATAAGTGAAGATTTCCACCACCTAGATCTTTGAAATTTTGTATTTATATTCGTTGAACCTCAAACTTACAGGAAAAATTAGTGCCATACTGTTACTAATCGTTCAAAATACGAATAAAATCTTACAATAAAAAAAAATCTTATACACATTCGCCACCTCCCACAGGTATGACATTATCACACTTCTATTAATTATAATCATTCAGGAGTTGTTGAAAAAAAAATTTAGGGTGGTAAATGGTTCGGCGAAAAAAAAAATTTGCAGATTTTCGGCGGTATGGCGACCATTTGGAATCGTCCGAAAAGTATGGCATGGCGATTTTCGTAAATGGCTGCACGACGATGGTTACCTGTGCAAAAGTTAGCCTGGTACAAATGGTTGAATTGTTTTTTTTTAAATCAACACATTCGCGTCGGTATGGCGGGCTGTAAGTCACACCGGAAAAGTATGGCATGACACTACCGCCTACTTCTTTTTTATGGGCTATCGGTAAATTCTAAAATTTTTGTGTTACAAATTGTTTGACTTCGCTATTTTTCCGACGAGTTCGACTAACGCCCACGCGACTAAGCCGCCGGTACCAGCATTCACACCATCGTTTTTCTTTTTGTCATTGCGTACCATAGTAGTTTAATTGTTAAATTTTGTATTTGTTGATTGTTGTTATTATTTGTATTGTTATAATATTTGTTGAAGTGTTTAATTTGTGTGTAAGTGTTGTAACTTTATATTGTTAATTCAAAATGGCTCCAGTGTTAAAACATGGTCGAGGCAAGCCTTTGACTTCTCAAACTAAAGAATTAAACTTTAAATGTCGTTTCTTTTTCAGGTTAGTAAATTTTTCATTTTAGTAACATTGTTAATGTAAAAGTTATACGTATGTTAAATGTGCAAATATTAAAATAAAGTCTCATCTTTTTCAGAGGAGAAACACATATAGTTTAATTTAAAATCCCTTATATATATAAAATAAAAACTAAAAATAAAATGTTGTTTTATTTTATTTGCTGACCATACACTACTACAAACGCAAAAATTTCTCCAAGCTAATTTACCTGTACATTATTTTGAGATTGCCGAGATTGCAGGTTTAATTATAGAAAACATTGAAAACTTAACAAGTAAAAACATTATATACAGTTATTGTAAATTAAATGACTCAAAACTCATAATTAAGACTAATTGAATATTCTAGATTATTAAATCGACAGCGTCGGCTAACGCTAAGCTGACATTTATTTACTTTCACTTCGCGGCGGTGTGTAGTTTGACATTCAGGAATTTATATAGATAGCAAGTGATCTATAAAGTACTATAATACGGCCACAACTTGATAAAAAGTGATAACGTCAGTCGTCACCATCGAGGTCAACGCGACGCGATAGCAACTTCAGATCGATTCTCACAATTCAGTTGTCTCAAAGTTTCCATACAGTTAAGACGTTACAATGGCGAGTGGCAGAATTGTAGTTTACGGCGGCCGTGGAGCACTCGGCTCGGCTTGTGTTAACCACTTCAAGAACGCGAACTTCTGGGTCGCCAATATCGATCTCAGTTCAAACGACAAAGCTGACGTGAACATCACCGTTCCCAAAGACGGTACCTGGCTGCAACAAGAGGAGCACGTTGTGAACGAGTTGGGGGCAGCATTACAAGGTCAGAAAGTGAATGCTGTGATTTGCGTCGCTGGAGGCTGGGCTGGCGGTAACGCGGCCAAGGATCTGAGCAAGCAAGCTGATTTGATGTGGAGGCAATCTGTATGGAGCTCGACCATCGCGGCGACGCTAGCGTCAAAATATTTGACACCAGGCGGTTTGCTTGCACTCACAGGAGCTAAGGCAGCATTGGAAAGCACTCCTGGTATGATTGGTTATGGAATGGCTAAAGGAGCAGTTCACCAACTCACAAAATCCCTTGGTGCTAAAGATTCCGGCTTACCGGAAAATTCTCTTGCTGTAGCAATATTGCCTGTTACTTTGGACACTGAAATGAACAGGAAATGGATGCCTAAAGCTGATTTTAGTACCTGGACCCCCTTAAGCTATGTAGCGCAGCTGTTTGATAAATGGATCAAGGGTGAAGACAGGCCTGCCAGTGGAAGCTTAGTAGCGCTGGTCACAAAGGACAATGTAACTGAACTTATTGTTCAGTAATCCTGATATTAAAGAATAACTGAATGGAACTAAAGGTTCTGAGAAAAGGCCAAAAATGACAAAAGTATTGCAATATTTAAAAACAGAGATTATAATATGTAACTTATATGTGATTAGGAACAAGTTTTTTTTGCCGTGAATGTCTTTCCATTAGTTTGTAATTATTGCTCAGTTTTAGAGCTTCTGTCTGATATTGTTTAATGTAAGTTAAATAGGGGAACCATCTCAAATTTATTAATATTAAGCGCAAATACATATATTATATGAATATATTATCTACTGTGTACTTTGAATATACAAGTAATAAATGTTGTTTGAGCATTATTTATTTATTAATTTATTTTTATTAACAGGAATTAATCATCTAAACTACCTTAAAGTAACTGTAATATTTATTGCAAAACCAAAAATATTTTTGTTCATTAATGGTATTTAAATATTTCACACAATTTCATAACTCATTAATTATTTATCAATTCTATTTTCACTTTGTCATTATAATGTTGTTAAATTAATGGACTCATCATTTTTCTTTACACTATATTTTAATTTAGATAATTATATGCCATCATGATATCAAATAACATTAGTATAGACCGTATAATATGATAACATTTTTAAGTGGATTTATTAAGTTAAATATTATCAGTGACCATGGTCAAGGCTATTTTTGATAGAAGTTAGCTTGGCCTCTTTTACAGACATTCATTTCTTAAATACTTGCCAACCTTCATGTACAAGGGTAATGTTAAAATAAACTATTTAAAATTGAAATAAAAATATTTTTTCCATTTTAATTTGAGATCATTTTTCATCTCACTTCACACAAAAATCTCATAGTAATGCGCAATGCTTGCAGATGAATGAAATGATAATGGGTTAACCACGGCACATTAATCACGTCAACCAATTGCTATTGAAACTAGACAACTGCATATTTCTTACAGTACACCAATATGTATTTAAAAAATAAGTACACACCCATTACACACCGTCTTATTTTAATGCCTCTGACTACGCTTCCCTATGACGTTTTTGGAAATAACATAACACGTAAGCACAGAATACAATATAATAGTAGCTAAACGCTACAGAACGGACACTCTCCGCCTCCCGCCAAAATTAAACACTTACCTCACCCCGCGCGATCGTGATTAAAATGGGCCACATTTTTCTGCAAGAACGATACGCAACGAAGATTGACAACATTAATCAAATTGACTTAAAGTAATTTTATTATTTTGGATTTGGGATTATCGTTTTTCGTAGAAAATGGTTAGATATTGTGCTGTTTACGGATGTATTTCATCAGAAAAACGCGAATTTTTTTTTTACGCTAGTCACAAATGTGCCAACCATAAAGCGTTAACACACACATTTGCAGTCTCTACAGTGTGACTGTCAAAAGTCAAAACGATAATTTTGTATGGAGTGCCCGGGGTGTGACGTAAGTATTAAAAATATTCAATGATGATGTTATGTTGGTTTTTTCAGACTCAAAGTAATATTAAACAATATTGGGTAAGTTTGTATTATATTATCAATATTATACTTATACTCAGAGACTCAGTGTCAAGTGTGTATGTTTAATATTAAAATCATATGTAATGCGGTTTTAATTTTCACATACCTATCTACCTATTCATTAAAGTTTATTGTTCCTGCTTCTTGTATGAACACACTTTATATTTTTGTAAAGTGTGTGTGTTAACGCTTTATGGTTGGCACATTTGTGACTAGCGTAAAAAAAAAATTCGCGTTTTTCTGATGAAATACATCCGTAAACAGCACAATATCTAACCATTTTCTACGAAAAACGATAATCACAAATCCAAAATAATAAAATTACTTTAAGTCAATTTGATTAATGTTGTCAATCTTCGTTGCGTATCGTCCTTGCAGAAAAATGTGGACCATTTTAATCATAATTGTTACCAAAAATGTAGGTAATTATGTACATAAATATGTATTATTAACTACAAAAATAATGAGAAAAACTGTTTGTGAAAGTAGGGAGATAGACTTAGTTGCGACTTGCGTGAAGCGTGCGATGCGTGAAAACTGAATAATATTCTACAACAATTATTTAATAATAATGTTTTTCTATCTTATTCTAAGGTGTTTTGTTACATCGGTGCAATACTCGTAGTGAGTAAATTATCGTTGGAAAAACGACGAATTTTCTCTACGTCAGAATATTTCTGAATGTTTTCTTATATTCTCTGAATTGTTTTTTAAGGTACCTAATTTAAATATTTGAGTATATTTATAGCTTCCACGTAGCTAATTATTTCAAATCCTTCATACCTACCTAAATATATGAAATTTTTGATACAGGGCAGTAACTAAATGGGTTTGGCAATGTCTAAAAATAAACAAACATAAGATATCAAATTTTTATTTCTTACATACTATACTACTTACTTACAATAAAAATAATTAATGCATACTTATTACGTAGGTACCTAAATAAGTTTAACCAGAGCTCATTTTGTACGAAAAATAACGCCTACTTAATATATAAATAATTTAACACTTAATTCTAATTTTACTGAACTACTGTCATCACGATTAAATACATAAATGAAAAATTTTACATAGATACATAAAATTTCTGATTTTTTTTGATTGTGTATTCTCACATAAAATTATAAAAAAATATTTCAAACAATTTAGTTACTGTTATGTGATTATAAGCATTAATTAAAAAAAACTTAAATTAACTGACTATAATATAATATTACACCTAAAATCAGTGCCGGTGTAAGGGCCACTGACACCCCGGGCGAAAATATTGTGGCGCCCACTTGAGGTGTTCTGAAGGTTTGCACCAGGAGAAGCAAGAGACTCCAACTTCAGACCTTGGCGCCCCCCAGAATTTGTCGCCCTGGGCCATCGCCCCCTCTCGCCCCCCCCTAACGCCGGCACTGCCTAAAATCTCACGATAACGAACTAAGTTCGCAATTATAACAATAATTCAATAATAAATAAAAATTGTCATTTCAATAACTGACATTATTTAAAAGCTTTTCGAAGCATTATTATTTTGTGTTGAAATATGAGAAACTAATTTTTTTAGGTACACTTTATTGAGAGAAGATTGTATTGGACTCTTAAAATAAGGTTTTTGTGTACTTTCCCTGTAGGTATGACTTGTATGTCACCCTACTACAGCACGAACTGTGTTCTTTAGTATATCTGTGACGAGTTCTGTGGTTCTGATGATTGTGTTACCAATTTGGTCTATAAACGTGATGGCAGTGGTGTAAGTTGTTTCGGTTCGCATCGGGAAGCTAGTCATGACGTCCTGCCTGTTCGCCCAGGACGATGGTGTTGGCCTGGAAGAAAGTTTATATAATTAAGCGTATGTAGAGGTATAATTATTATGGTAACACTGAAAAGTTATACTAGATTTAATAAAAAGGTAAGCAAAATGAAAAATTACTCTATTAAGGGACAAATTGCATTTTGTACTACCTATAAGCCGATTATGGTCGGAATTTCAAAATATTCGACGCTTTAAAAATATTAAGCACCTGATAAAAGAGTTGTTGCAAAGGATATCTCTAGCGCCTTTGAAAAAAGTTAGCAACGTATCCACACGTTACTCTATAATATCGAATCTGAAGTGATTACGGTACTATTGATCTTAGTTTTATTGAATTTTCCCCCTTTTGGCATTCTCGATACCTTCATTTTAGTTAAGTTATGTTTATGTTTACAAAAGAGTCGCTTCTATCGACAAGCTAACGTGTTTATAACATTAGACTTGGAATTGGGGTTACTACTATGTAATAAAAGTATCATTTTCATGTACCTGCTAATCTAAGTTTTATTTATATCTATGGGATTAAGATATTTTAGTTTTTTATAGAACCAGGAATGCTCCTGGCTCTACGAGAAACTGATATTTACATAATACACAACAAAGATGGTCTCAACCTATTTCGTAATCTCCACACTCTTATCCCAGATAATCCTGCTTTACAAGTCTTTTCCATTACATAAAGAAGGCCTACTGCCTAGTGGATAAAATTATTTACTATGTAATGATTCACTTTATTTTTATTTTGTACATTTCCTGTTGCAATATATTACAAAAATTAACGCTGGAAAAATACCTATTATTAAACAGCTTTATATTAAGATCTCGATGAAATAAATACCTACAGATTTTTTTGTTAGTGAGCAACAGCAATGTTTTTAAATATTTACACTAGGTAAAGTCAGAGACAAAAAATATTAGAATTACTGTGGGTATAATTTCGGACTCCTTCAAAACAACGGTGAGCAATGTTCCAATGCAATTATTGTTAGTACGTTGATAAAAGTTAAGGCGCAAGCTTTATTTAAATGTCGGTACCTGTGGTCGGTACAGTTTGAACGACTGAACAATTTTCAAGAGGTCTTATATTAAAATATTATATATTTTGTGACCACATGCATGCCTAACACCCCTATGTATAATGTATAAAAGTATTAACTGTCGTATAATATAGAAATGATATCACTGAAGACATTGATATTCACATGCCAATGAATTTCAATATAAATTGCATTTTATTTGCAAGTCAAATTTATTTAGTAAGTATTACTATGAAATTAGTTAAGAATAATAATATCATATATAGAAATATAAAGTTTCTCTGCATTTTAAATTCCTAAAGTCATATATTTTACTAATTAACATTTTGCATTTCAAGGCAAGAAACTAATTTTCGAGACAAGATTATATTATTTGGTAAGACAGGCTTACATCATTTTAAAGTGATACAGTGACCTCAAAATTCAAAATTGGTATTTAAAATTTAATTAAAATTAGTTATCTATATGAGAATGTCTTTGATACGTATTGAAAATATGTGTTTGTTCCGAATTTATCGTAAAAAGCAGTGTCCAGTTATTGAGTAAGCATTGCTGATTCTAATCTTTTTCCGTCTCCAATTATTATCGTCTTGTGAATGAATTGATTACAATTGTGGAAGTCTACCTGTAATCTAGTTTAGCAAGCATAAGATGAAGCTTATGAAGTGAAATTAATTCGGCAAAAAATAGACATACGAATAATGCACAAAAGTTAATACAAGATTAATATTTAAATTATTGAAAAATCCGAAAAATAAACCTTCAGTAAGATTGAAAGCTTTTACCTACTTCAAACTTTTTCAACTACACGTTTTTCCTATCCTTCCTTATCATTTACATCCTATCTTATATTTTTTTATTATTGTAATTAAGATACTAAACCAAAAAATAAACTTAAAACTCAAGTTTTTATGAAGATCTTGCGAAGGTCAAAGCTCGGTTCGCAGCATTCGCATTCGATTTTTTATTGACAAAGATCTGACCAATTATCTCTGTTGAAATTTAAAAATATATTTAAAACGATTAAGCATAAAACATGTAAATTGATTTGATTAGACACAAAGTTCGAATTGAGAGGATCAAGGATCATGTTATAATTATTTAATTTACGTTCTTACTAGATGGTCAAGCAGACCACCAAAGTTCTTTTTCTTTTCAGTTATTTTTCTCGTTTGAATGAAACTTGGAATATTTCAAGAAGAGAGCGTACTTCTCCCTCAAAGGCTGGCAATGCACCCACAAAATTCCAGAGACTATGGGTGTTTGTAGCGACACCTCGCTCTGAATCGCGCAAGCGAAATGTTTTCGCTACAGAGCATATATACAACTTTCCGACATCATCCATCGGGGCCTTAACGGCCGGTCAGTCGAGTAGACTGGTCGAGGATCCTCCCTTTTTCGATGGAGGAATTCCACCTTCCTTCCTCCACAGTGTTCATGGACGGCGTCAATCATCGCTTTCTGTCCAGTGCCGCGCAAGCTCGTTTGCAAGCTATTAGCATAAAAAAAAACTTGGAATTGAACCTATTACTTCATTCATCATATACCTTGGTGGTACAGCTGGACGTGTGGATGGCATTGTGGTAGTGGTGGTAGGTCGCTGAGTGACGTCAGAGGAAGGACTTCCTACCATCAGGTCACCGTCGTCTCCGAACCTGGAATATACACGTATAAATATTAGAGTACGGCAAATAAAGGGATGGGATTTACACTCAGAATTATGTTACAATTAGCAATAAAAAAACGCAACGATTAAAAACTTCCGCCATTTTTTAACGCGAAAAACTGAAAATAGTGAACTGCTTGACTTTCTAGGGTTCCGCAACGATAGGGTAAAACGGGAACCTGTTACTGAGACTTCGTGTTTTTGTTGACTTTGTAGTTTTCCTTATATACATTACTATAAAAATCTTACGGTTTATGAAACTAAAACTTGCGGTTTATTTTCCTTTATATAAAGAAAGCACATTCAAGCAAAATCAGTTCATTAGTTTTTTATTAATTTGCTAAAACAAACATGCAATCATTTCTTTCTCTTTATAATTTAAATTGGATAGTTTTGATTAAACTATCTAATCTAATAGAGGAAAAGAAACTAATTTTGATGCAATTAAAATTTCAATGATTCCACTTCATTTGACAAATTACTGATGCCGTTAGTCATTTAAGTGTGTCTCAAAAAACATTGAGCGGAAAAATATAACTACATAATACTTCATTTAATCACGAAACAAATTGGGCTGAGTGTGATTATTTATGATATCATTCGGATTTACACAGACTTGTCACAAGAGGATTTAGTTTCAATTGTTACTTAGATTCATACCTACTATTAGTATCTATTACGAATGAAAATGCTTGAATTTACCACTGCTAAAGCAATAGTTATAGATAATCGAAGACCAGTTATGAAGCATGGATTTCAAAGGGGTGAATAGGTTAAGGGAACTCGTTATAAACTAGAAACAGATATGGAAAATTATTCGAGTAAATAATATATTAAGAAAATGTTTTCTTCTTTTGGTGCATTTAGACCAAACGAACATAGAGCTAGAGCTAGAGCAAGAGCATTTTTTCGTGATCTTTTACAGTAAACGAAAAGTCGTAAGTATTCAGATAAAATCTTTTCGAACGCACTAAGAACAACGAATGAATGTTCTAGCTCTACGCATGTTCACTAAAAGAATTTGACATAGTGGGGTTAGAATGAGCATTCGCTCGTTTGATCTAAATGCACCGTTCCCATAATGAATAATAACTTTTCTCATTTAAAAAATATAGTAACCATTCACAATCTGTACAAACTAATAGATAAAATAGTAGGTATATTTACTTCATCATCATAATATTTCAAGATCTAGTATTCGCTGCATGCAATCAAGTTTCACAAGACAAGATTTAGATCTGGTGATTGTTGGCTTCTCAATTAAGTGGCATTCCTTTAAATTAATTAATACCAATTGCATAATCTGTGGATACATCTGCTTATCTTTGTTTATTTAAATTTTAAACATTTGAAAAAATCTAAACATATTTTTTAATAATGTTTTCAGAAATAAAAAAAAAGGAAAATAGAGATTGGAAAATGGTATCATCGCAGACGGCAGAGTACACTCATTGTTATTGGTGCACATGTACGTAATAATTAAACGCACTGTAGGTATAAATAAATTGCCGCGGTTGCAAGAACTTCTACGTCCATCTTTGAAGCGCCAATGCAGAATGATCAGTAAGCCAATGTGTGAACAGGAATCTTGGATATCCATCATTTTTGCCCAACACGTTGGCCCAACACCTTGGCCCCATGTGTACTGCCGCTATTTTAGGACGATCAAAAGAACATTCGAGTGGTGTGAGTCAGCGCAGGTGTTATTTGTGTTGTTTTGATCGTTATTTTGAATATGACATGAAATATTAATATTATTTGATAATTAAATGATTGTTAATACTTTTATCCAATTGATTATTATTAAAATAATCAATTAAGTTAATCAATTGATTTACTTTTAAAATATAATTTAATCGTTAAATTAAATGCGCTATCATATAAGTATGTATATGTATAGATACTAAAAAATAGATAAAAAGGTCTAAAAAATGAACCAGTCTAAATATAACCCGTTTGGGCGATGCAGACTACCTGAATTTTATTACGAAGTAACGTAGGTACTTATTAATTTTTTAACAAAAAAAGTTTTCTGAATATTTTAAATAAACAATAGATTCTTCTATACAATAGTGAAGCGTAGGTATGCATAAGTTGGATAATAATAATTGGTGGGAAATTTTTCTTAATTCACGAAGACATTAAACAACTTTTTATAAAACCTTTAAAGAATGCATTTTTATTATTTATGGCCATGGTTTAAATTATACATGAAAGGCGATTTAAAAAATAATAGTATTCAGAAGAAGTGGATAGTTTTCAGATGAAATAAGTGTATACAATTAATTCACGAATAAAATATTATAAATATTAAAATAATGAATACTGTGACCTTCTGAAGTTTTGAGTCTAAGTCTAAAGTCGTAGGTAAATCAATTAAACAAAAAAAGAAAATCAAATCCACAAGAATGAAATTCATATATTGGTAGGACTAAAATGTAAAATGTTGATGGATCTAGACAAGATTTCATTACAGTACCTTCTGTTTTAAATAAAAATAATTCAAAACCATTAAATTATTAAAATGACGTAGTTACTAGTTAGGTATATTAGGTCCAAATGATATAGTCAGATATGTGCTAAATATCATGGAAGGTACGAATTTTATTGGTAAAATAAAGATATCTTCACAAAATATATATATAATTTTCGTAACAAAAAACTAGCAAATTATCTAAAGTTAGGTACAAGATGTGTTGTTCAGTGTAATTAGAAAAATTACCGTTGGTTTCGTTTTATTGCATGTGCAAAAAATTGATTCAACTTGAATTTAATATTTAAAACAAGGCAATATTATTAATATCCTGTAGGGGATTTTTAACACGAGCCATGGAGGTTTTATAAATGTTTTTCATAGTAGCATAAAATTAAATTCTAGTTTTGATATTACGCAGAAGACACGAAAAAAATGGCGCCACAATTCCATTAATAGCACCATAAATCTTACATTAAGTATAAAATAATTTCAATATAATCTATTGATTTACTAATATATTTTTCAGTAGTTTTTAAACTGTTGAGGATAATTTACATGTCGAGCCAATTTAATAGGCAACATTTGACGTATATCAATTTTATCTTCGAAGAGAGGTAACCTGCTTAAAAAACCGATTAAAGTAAATTAATCGATACGGACTTGAAACATTTGTCAATCGAACTTGAAACACATGTCAATTTTAAAATTCATCAGGCGAATCCCTGTCCCAGTATACTTTCTTTCGTAAATTTAGGGAGCAAAATAAGACAAGTATAAGTATAATACATTATAAAAAAACACAACGCATTTATTAAGTTATGGTGAATTTTATTCACAAGTAATCAATGCATTCGATTCTAGATGTCAGATTTCGATTTTTAGAGTAACGTCTCTGGTATTTAAAAATAAAAAAGGTTTATTGACACAAAATTGTAGCGACGTCAGTTCTTTAAATCAGAACACAATCAGAAATTGTTTATTATGTTGAGAATGGTTTATCAGTAAAATCAAATCTTAAAATTACTTGTATTGGTCATTATTATTATAAATATGTAATCGTAATTGAAAAAAGTTAAGCAATGTGCAGTTCTAACAAAACGAAATATCATGTTATTCTATGTCGTCGTTACTAGGTTACGTTGTTAAATTTTGTTGAACTGTCAAATGTTGCCTATTAAAATGGCTCTACTATAATACATTCAATCTATTTTTTGCACACTTTTGTCAATAATAATAATAATAATTCGATGAAATCAATTTGAGTGGTTCTTCTATGTTTTTCCGCGAAAGACCAGTTTTAAAAAACAATACTCGAATAATTTACAAATTTAAATTCGTGAATTATTCAAATGAAAATAATAAGCAAGTAATCAAAATTACAACTGTAACAGTTATAAAAGCTACAGCCTCGTTTCTACCGAATAAATTTATAATATCTGTATTTTTAAGCTGTTTTACATAATCTATTCCAATATAATTTACTTAAATTAAAGGGTATGTATGTATAAAAGACACCATCAGACCAGGCAACGGCTTTGGCCAGGTTGACTGGATTAAAATCAATAAAATTGAACCTATGCCACTCGGTAAAGACTTTTTTTACTATTGTAAAGATGTAGCTTTCAAAATAAAGAAACAAAAACTTTTAATCTTAGTTAGTGTTTAGAACGAATTCTTGTTCTATATTTTTATTTTATTATAGGTATCAAGTTTTTATTAACATTAACGGGTCCTTGGTCTCATGTTGTTGCAAAGCACAATTTTGTTTTTTTAAAAGGGTTTTGGGGTATGCAAAACAAAGTTGTAAATTATGAATACAAATTGCAGTTTAGAATTGTATTTTGTTATAAAAGGATGAATTGCCACAAATAAAACTAAAACCATTACCAGTTTCAAATAGCTATACATTTTTATTATTCGTGTTAATGAAGGCTACAAGTGCTTACTTATTATAATTTATTATGATAAAGATTATAATACTTTCTCAATTAATAAGTAGTTTATTTAGATTTAGACATTATATGAGTAGTTATCAATAAAATTAACTAAACATAAACATAGACTGTGTGCTCTTGAAATATGAAGTAGAGAGCCAGAAAGGATCGGAATAGGACTATATATTATCTACATATAGATATGATTTTCTATTTGTAACGGATGTTCCGAGTTCCGACTATTCGACATTATCTAACATAATATTATATAACGAAACTTTGCGAATTATAAATTCAGAGTAAACGGAAAGAAAAGGTTCTCTTACATAAAAATTTTTTGGAGAGGTTAAAAGAGGTCTTTGCTCTAAAGTTGGACACACTGAGTTCATCATAAGATTTAAAATAAAAATAAAGTATTAGTGAAACAAAATTTAAAGAGATTATATTATTAAATAATAGGTGCCAGAACATACTCTACCTTAATTTAATATTATAATTTTCGCGTAAAACGAACAATCACAATAAAAAGTTCCGTTTATTTCCTACTGAATAAACGTGCATGTTTCTAACGAAATAATAAAGACATGAATCTCAAAATTTAAGGAAGCATTAGATAACTGTTATTTAAGAGACATCGCGTGAGTTGAAACTGAGTTAAACTTCGCGTTTTTAGAACATCTCGTGAAATACCGTCCGGAAGATATTTATTGGAGTCACTTGCACAACTATTGTAACCTTGTTTGTAGTAATATCTTGCAATAGTGAATAGACAATAGCAGAGATATGAAAACATAAGCTTTCCGGTCGCGACTTAACCCTCGTACTTAAATTCTATGAGATTCCCATGGGAATCAAATAACAAACAATCTGACTAGCGCATTTATGATATTAGTCCGGCTACTCACGTACCTGCCGCAGGGGCAATATTGGTACAATCTCGGTTGGTCGGCGGTCGGAGCAATTTCAGTTGTTCTCTAAATTGCCCCTGCTTGCCTATACACATCACAATTAAGGAGCCAATTAAGGGTCCAATTCCAATATTGCCACTGCTGCAGGCAAGTGAGAAGCCGGTCTTAGTAAGTATAAGGTTGAGGTGTTCATTTAAAAATACGTATATTTTGTTTTCTACGACTTTGTATTATAGTTTCTACGTCATAACTTCCCTTATACGTATAATTATGGTTTTATAGAACCCTCAATATGCAAAACAATGTCGATGCACCATCATTGCAATAAGCGGTATAAGCGGTAGTAACAAGAAATAATTGAATAATACCTACTACTTTTCACAAGGTTAAATCCATTGCGGTATTTAACATGTAATTGTTGTGAGACACATGTGGATTACATAAAAGCTTTGTTGATATTGTTTTACATATACATACACATACATCCACATTAAAAGAATGCCCAAGGCATAAATTTTATGCCTTGGGCATTTCTTCTTTTACTCTCCTTTTATCGCTTTTCCTATTAAAAAGACTCCATTACCACTAGTAGAATTATTTTATTT
Source organism: Colias behrii (assembly GCA_029959065.1). NCBI lineage: Eukaryota > Metazoa > Arthropoda > Insecta > Lepidoptera > Pieridae > Colias > Colias behrii. The sequence continues at coordinate 3,163,393 of JARWMC010000019.1, forward strand.
GTAAACAATTAAAATAACACTCCCTCTATGGTACTACGTGACTCTACCAAGAGTCACGTAGAAGATGGTTATCGAAAATATTCTTAAACTAATTATCAATTGTATCGCATAACTTGATAGATTTTGTATAATTTTAGAATATTTTTGTACCTAATAGGATGCAATAGACCTTTGAAGTCTTATTCGCCATTACTATTTATGCCATTTATACACGAGACACACTCGACGTTTCTTTTAATGTCCAAATAGAAACAAACTTCCTGACTAAGGGTGCTTTACCACCGGAGATGTATAATATATCCGGAGATATATAGATGTGATGATAGTATCTCTTCCATCAGCTGTGCTGAAAGAGGCGAGGTAAATAAAGTGACAGTATTGGTTCTTTAAAAACACATCCCTCGCAACCCATCCTTCCTTTCTGGTGGATAAGCACCCTAAGCCAGAAACACTGTCGATAATCTTAAATTTCCATACAATACTACTTACCTATTAAGTATGAGAGGTCTTAGTAAAGGCGGGTTGGTAAGCGGCGCTTGTGACGTCACGGGCGGTTGCGTTGGCGGCCGCGGCGGCGGTGCGGTGGGAGTGTCCTTGCCTGTTAAATAATAATGCCACATAATGCTTTATCATTTCTTATAGAGATGGAAAATGGGTATATCTGGTAGATGTTACGTAATAAAGAATCTTATATGCATCGATAAGAATGAAAACATCGGAAAACGAACTATGTAATATGATTTTCTATACTTACATGTATAGAAAGTCATGTTAGTTTATTTTTCATCTAAATAATTTCTGATTAACCATGAGAGCATCGTATACATTTAAGAAAAGAGGAAATAATAAAATAATATATCTAAAAGACATTCCAGTCCGCTCAAAGATGGACATATCATATTATTTTGTAAATAATTGCAAAAATTGTGACTATTATTATTTATTATAGGAATTAAAATAGTTGTTCTATTATAATTCCTAGTTTTATGCGATGGTATAATGTGTTCTATAGTTTTGCAATTAATATACAAAGAGTAGTACCTATAAGGAAAAAATGGAAATCAATTTGTCGATTGATTCACTCAATTATATTTTTTTCCTGATCGAACAGTTTTTCATTAGTTTATCTATTAATACCGATAACATTTTTTTCTTTGTAACTAGTATACCTATAATTTAATGAAAACATCAATCTCTATTTTTTAATGTACTTACGCAAATTATAGTAATAAAGCTCTACCCGATTACCGAATGTATATAAATATTTACGTGGCATAAACGCATTAAATCCCTTCAATATAGGGTGAAATAGGAGGAAGAAAGACGTATGGACTACGACCGATACAATATGATAAATTTTAAGTTGGTGAAGTGGATCAGCTAAATTAGATATATAAAAGGAAAAAAAGCCAAATGGTCAAAGTCATGGCATTGAAAAAGTTTTAAAACACAAACAAATTGAAGAAATAAGTGTATAATTACATAACATTAACATCTCAATTCTCAACAGCTGTACATATTATGCATTATGCATTATTTTTCTTTGAAACCCGGAAGAGACAAACGTAACAACCTTGAAATGTTGCAGGTTCTACTTAGAATAATAGTTTATTCTGATACTAACGTGATTTTTATTCTTTGGGAACATACCCCATGCTAGGCAACGATTACTCGCCCAGTAATTATAGCAAATTTTAAAATATCTTGACATCGTCCATGCCAGGATAAAATAAATTTATGTATCTACTTAGAGCTCCGGTATTATAGTCGATGGATTATACAGGGTGTCCCACTGTTGGTATACTAAGCTAAAAGGAGGTTATAGTTTTGCATACGCTGAGTTCATAAAAAATACTTATAAAATTCCAAACGCATTTTTTTTCAAATAGATGAATTTTTTAAAACTCTATTTGTACACCCATAACAAGCAACCCGCCCAACTTTGCCACTAGCACGTGAGCTATCGTTTAAGATTATGTTTTCATAGACAAAATGCTCACATTAGCGAAGCGGTATATGCCGGCTGCGCGAAGCTAAAGAAGAAAACATGGATGTTCAGGAAAAATTTAGCAAAAAATTTTTGACGTAATTTTGTTGTTTAAGTATTTTTTACGTGATCAGTGTATGCAAAACCTTAGTATACCTGCAGTAGTGGGACACGCTGTATATATAATCTGGCCAATTTAAGACGTACCTACCTAACCTAGTAATTAATTTTTTTGGTTACCGAATAAATCATCATCATAATAGTTCACAAAATATGATGTTCGACCATCTTATATTGTTTTTGTTCGGTTTGATGTTATAAATGGTGTAATTATTTTAACAATGTTAATAAAACTCGTCGTGTGGTTCCCTAATTATAGAAATAAATGTTGTTATATTCGGTTGTGAAAAACACAATGTATGTTTTGAATTTGCCTCCAGGTATAGTTTTATTTGGCGATTAACTGGTTTTAACATTGGCTCATACTAGCTATATAATATATTCACTATTCTGTATGAAAAAGTCGTCGTCGTTGGCCTATGCGTCTACTTATTACAGACTGTTTACTGTGTGATGCCTGAGCAATGTTTTTGGTGTCCATCCAATGCGGGATCGACACAATAAACGATAACGTCAAGCACCCAGAATTACTTTTGAAAGATTTAATAGACAGTAAACGAAACTTTCAAGTACTTACCTAATAATCGAGTATCGAGCTTTAAAGTTTAGCTGTTTCCTAGAAAAATGTCATTCTTACCATTATAAGGAATAGAGTTAAACTGTTCGTTCGCAAGAAACATTTCGAAGTATCTCGTGAAATCCCCCGTGGGGTCCCACCGGGAGGACAGCTTGGCCCACTCGTCGGGGAAGTCGCTCTTTAGCCGTTTGATAATCTTCACTGATGCTTTCTTTTGCCTCTCGGAGCAACGAACGCATTTCGTTCTTAACGCTTCTGGGAGTAGCCCTGGGAAGAGATAAAAAAAATAATTTACTTGTACTTAATAGGATCAATTTGGCTATTTGTGCCTTCTTTTCTTGCACAGATAAAGGAAATTAAGTCGTATAATAATCTATTGTACTTAATAAGATCAACTTGGCTATTTGGGTGCCTTCGTTTCTTGCACAGGTAAAGGAAATTAAGTCAGTGGCGGGGCAAGACTTAAATTTGATGTGGGCAAGACAGATTTCGCGAGACCCTGTTCTATGGCGACCTGAAGACGGATTTTATAAAATAATAAAAACAATTGCGTACTTTGACTTGATTGGTTGTCTTCCTAGTCAAGAAAGTAAACAAATAAAACCAGGGATTCCCCGCACTCTGGTTGTTTTTTTTTTTAATTTATTAAGGCATTGGAACTCTGGTCGGTCGGTGGCAAATGTTGCCAGACTAAGAAACCATGTTTCACAACAAAATTGATTTATATCTTTTTTAACCGACTTCAATCAATTCGGCCGGTATATTTTTTTATGTATGTACACCGATTACTCCGAGGGTTCTGAACCGATTTACGTGATTCTTTTTTTGTTTGATACGGAATTTTGTCGATTTGGTCCCATTAAAATTTTATTCGGATAGGCCCAGTAGTTTTATTTTATGAGCATTTTCGTCTAATCTCGATGACTTAATTGAAATGTAGCAAGTAACTTTGATTCACTCCTCGATAACCAATTGAGCTGAAATTTTGTATAGGTACGTATATAAATTGGATAGCGATTAAACATTATCATGATATAGAGCCGATTTGATGATGGAATCGGAAGGTGGCCATAGGAACTCAGTAATATATTGACTTAACTTTATCAAGTTTGGGCTCGTTTGATTCGTGTTGAAAAATACACTAAAATGATTAAATAAAAATAACTACGTTAAAAACAACCGACTTCAAAAACGGAAAAGCAAAAAATTAAAAGATTTGATATTATTAATTACTACATATTACTTATTCAGATGTGCTATTTATTAAATGGGTTTGAAGTCGGTGCCAAGCACTAAGCACTTAGTAATAAATGCGTGCACTGACATCAAACCTTTTTAGTTTTTAGTAAATAGCATATCTAAAATAATAATATGTAGTAATTAATAATATCAAATCTTTTTTAATTTTTGCTTTTCCGTTTTTGAAGTCGGTTGTTTTTAATGTAGTTATTTTTATTTTATTTTATTCTCGCTTTAAAAAATTTTGAGGCGCGAGGCCCCTTGTACCGCGAGGCCGTAGGCGGTGGCCCACGTCGCCCACGCCTTACGCCGCCTCTGAATTAAGTCGTATAATAATCTATGGAATATCAAATAAACTAAAGTTCGCTTTTTATACTAGACCGATACAAGTGTGAATATTATTAAAATAATTTTGTATGAAAATTGCGAAAAAGTTTAGCTGTACGTTTTGTCTCTAGTTGTGCTCTTAATAAGAACGAATTGGGATACGAAGAACGCTACAATAATACATCAAATATTAAAAATGTAGGTACGGATTGAAAGTTTTATTCGACCAGTTAAATAAAATTTACATTTAATAATAATATACGAAATGGCTTGAGACAAATCAGTAACACCGGAAAATAGCTAATAAATGAACTAGTTAGGTATTTAAATAATAATAAAATAATGCATACATGCGATAGAAAAACTCGCTATTATGATTAAGTAGATTGTAAACAATTGCGTAATAAACAGCAGAATTTTTAACCCATTGAGCCCCGAACGGCCCTATCGGTCCACGACACAATAGATTTTCTATTGTGTCTGTGATTCCGGGGCCTGAGTTATTAAATATAGAGCAAAGAATTTACAGGTGTTTATAAATAATTAGCCGAGTTTATATTTTTTGATTGGAATTACAATTTATTAAAACAGACAATGAATATTAAAGGTTATCATCACTGGGAAGACATCTTATGAATATAAAAACCAATCCTACATTCTGCCGCAGTAGGCTTGTATTCTAATGCCGTCGAACTTTTTGATTCTTCAACATATTAACAAGCGGACTTCTTCACAATATTTTACTATATCGTTTGGCCTTTTCCGAACAACAATACATGCTAATTCAATTCATGAATTGATATGTGAAATAGCTCACTGTCAATTTGCATAATCTGATGAATATTACGAATCAATCGAATACTCAATATACGTATTAGAATTTGAATGAGGAAGTAAGAATGTAATCGAACTGGTTTAGATTAACTCCCGTTGAATAGACGAGTCAAATAATTAATTACCTACTGTTATAGGAATTTCTATTGTAACAACGCAATTATCTTCGTCTACTTCTTATCATAATGTGTCGTTTTGAAAATCAATCGATTGTTTATCTTAAATCCTAAAATATGTTGTCTATTAACCCTAAGTAAGTTAGGATATGAGTAGAATTAAAGTTGATAAATCACAAATAACCAATAATATATATTAATTAATTATATATAATAAATAATTATATAATATATAATTATATAATATATAATTATATAATTAGTCTTATCCATAAAGTAGCGTTAGCTCCTATGAAGTAATTTAGTAAATTGCTAAATTATATTATTTTTAAATAAAAAAATCTAATCAATTTTTAAACCATTAATTTTTTTTAAATTGTACGGTATCTAATCTATCATGTAATTTATAAATTATGATATTATCTATGATTATAACTTGTACACTAATTTGATCATTGGTGTTTTTTGTGTAGAGATTATGTTACCGTATTGTGTCAATGACCGATCAATATATAGCTAAAAGAAAATCACACGATGTTGCAATAACGAGAGATCATAAATCACATGAGAAGTAATGGTTGCAGAAATCTCATTTCTTTAGAAATTATGGAAGACTGTTGAAACCATGTTGAAACTGTTCGATGTGCGATGTGTTTTTATTACTGGAAAATTCAGGACACCTATGTGAAAGGATTTGTAATTTTGCTTATTTACTTCTTACAGGCTTTTCTATGGAGTTTTTTTTTTTCATAATTATCAACATCATTTTTTCATTTTTTGTTGAACATGTCTGTTAATAGTTGGTCAATAGTGAATCATTCAATCAATTTTGAGTCAATATGTAATTTATCAATATCACTTTTTTATCAACGAACATTTACCCACCATAAAAAATTTATGTGTTGGCTGACTAAAAAATTGTTATATAAATAGCTGGAATTCCTATTGTTAATCGTTAAAAAAGGTCATGTTATACTTGTTACATTGTATAAAAAACGTTATTTTTATAAATGTAACAACAGCAATTTAAAAACATATATAAAACTTTTTTGCGAAAATATAAAAAACAAATGACAACAGATAAAGTACTTTGAGACCTCGTATAGGACATTTGCCGTGAGAAAAGAGTTTCCTAACCTCTTCTTACCTGTATTTATTATAACAGAATGATACGCAAAATGTTCACGTTTATAACTTTCTCTTTTATGCGTGTTTGTAAACAAATAATCACCTTTTATAAAATTTATGTTACGTCAAAGCATTGTTATTCTGTATGAGTAGCAGGGCAACATAATGGTTGATGCGAATGCCATCGAATATTAACAATTTCCTTATTTTTATAAACATTTATGCTATGTGACTGGTATTGTACTGGTATAAATATATAATCAGTGTTTGTTGATTTCTGTAATCTTAAATCCATTTGTTTTTTATATCCTTTGTAATTTGTTTATAAATATTTTATACTTAATACCTCTGTCATTCGTTATTCCTTGCAGGACAGTAGGTACATTGGGTATATATGGTATCAAAATCGAGATTATGATCCAGGTAGATTATTCGTAATCCAAGTAATTATCAATTTAAAGCTCCGTGTACGACATTTGGTACATAATATATTTTATTTAAATAAAAGACGTGTGGCATTCGGGGACTGCCGCGGTAAAGCTATTGCATAGCATGCCTTCAAGCCACACCTCAGCCGTGCCCGTCGGAGTGGGGAGCGTGAGGTTTTTTCGTTATGGAATTTCTGGATTCGGTCCCCGCGCTCAAGGCCCGCGATAGAAGCTATGCAATAGCTTAATAGAGTTCCTACTGCATGAAAGCTACGCTATTTCACCTAAGTTATATACAGAGTGCATACTATGTACATTGATATCCTCCATTCAAACTACAAATTATTTTCTAATTTGTTTATGATTATTCGATACATAGAATACCTAGTATGCCTACGTTATATTATCCACGTGTTCAATAAAACAATGCAATACTTCTGAGAATTAAAATGTGTAATACTTTATCTTACGTACGTATCTATGTACGGTTATTTAACTCATTTTTTCTAGCAAGTCCTTTGTAATTGTCTTTGGCACAGCATACAAATGGCATGAACATCATCTAAATAGAGTCATTAGATTTATCTTGTACTATAGCGGTACATCTTTATATGTATATCTTTGTATACATAATAATGAGGCTCATCACGACTTGCACAAGATAATGTAAAAAAAACTTCTGACTTTATTTCCAACATAAGAAGAGTAATATGCTGTAGATTATATATTCTCTTTAAAATATATTATTCTGTAGGTACTTCCAATATTCAAACCGAAAGTTGCTTTGTTGAATGTCTAAAATCTTGCCCGTTACACATACAATGTGTTTAAGAAAAAAATATTTGTAACAGCCCTCTTGTAAAAAATAATTGACTATAAGACAAAAGATTATTAGATGCTTTACCGGCATTTATTAGACCAAACCTAACGTCATATTTTATTTATCTTCTGGCTGAGGACTACGGAAGCCCGAAGCCCTTTGGCTGTTCAAGAACTGTCATATTTTTTGCCGGATAACTTATGGATCTTTAATATGTATTTATATGCAGGATGTAATTTATAATTCAAATTACAATAATATGTTGTGAATTATGACAAAATTATTAAAATAATACAAAAACCATTTTTATAGGTCGATTTATGATAATAATATGGATTAGTTCTTAATAATTTTCAGTCATCCACTGTTTGATTTTCATGCACAATAGTTGAGGCACGGACCTGAAATATTATTTCAAATTCAAATTCATTTATTAATTGCTTGAACACGCACACACTTTCATTCTACATGAGAGTGCAAGGGCGGTGCAATTACACGGAAGAAAAAATTTCACATTTCGTACCCGACCTACTGATACAAAGGAAAATTTAAAAGTAGTACTCAATATTATTTCATACTATAGTTATAATTGCAAAGGTAATTGATAGAGATGTACCTACCTTCCTGAAAATAATTCTAGCGGCACCCATGTTCTATGATCTATCACCTATGAACGTTCCGATTACCTATATTACCTACCTGTTTATTATTTGTATTCTTTATTATTACTGTAACATTTGTATATTGTATTATATTAATAACGTGGATGTATTAAAGGAGTAATTAACTGCAAAACAGATCCTATATTTTAGTGCTGTAAATTTTCAAATAAGATTGTATAAAAAATTAATAAACTGGTATTCATAAAGAATACGGATTTTGATAATGACGTATCTTAATAAACAATAAACGTATTTTATAATCCGAGAAAATTCCAAAAGCAAAATATTCCACAATTTAATATTTATGTACCTACGTGTTTTGATCATCCGAAGTGCTAAGAATACTTATTTACAGACACAAAACTGATAAAAAATATAACGATCTCGGTTGTAACTAAAAAAATAAAAAAACCCGTTTACGTTTTTAGCTTATTAATACGATTAGGTATTATTATTTTATGAGTCTTTTTATAATGAATACAAGCTAATATGCATTTCCTTCAAAAGAGATGTTTTTATTTATTTAGTGTGACAAAATAATGTTATTATACACAATTTGTTTTATATTAATTACTATTGAAGCAATAAATAGAAGCTGCTTTGTCACGAATAAAGCATATTATGTACACTGCTGAACGCGGATGTCACCATTGAAGATATTGATAACCTACTCATTGTTCACATATTTACTTACAAAAGCCTGCTAGCTTTCAGTTTGTCTTTTGTACTGGGCGTGGCACTCGTAATAGATATTCTTTACACAAATACATAATGTTCATTTTCAATTCAAAAAGGCCGAATAAATTACCTGGCGAAAAATTTTGGGATTGAAAAATTTTCAGGTGTGTATTCTCTGCTATGTAGTTAGTGATCAAAAGCTATGTAGTTATATATCTGAATTGGTGTCAGCAGAAGAAGACGTCTTTATCTTTATTCATTTATTTTTAGTACCTAGCGACAGGATCTCAATATATGTATAAAAGCTTGACGTTACAGTTTTTTAGTTATCCAGTATTAGGCTGTCCAGAATTCGTAAATCCCTAAAGGCTAAATACCAACATACTTAGTGTTGCTTTGAAGGTCAAAGCAAAACCTGTACAAACTCAAACTCAAACTCAAACATTTATTTATTCAATTAGACTTCTTCTAGAAGCACTTTTGAAACGTCATTTGACAAAGTCATTGAACTTACCGTTACATAGGTAATGTAGATCTAAAGCATTTACACAAACGTACCACAAACACGGTACAATGAATGGCTTCCTTCATGACAGTTAATGACCTAGTTTGACCTTTTATGTCGATCAGAATGTCAAATTCGTCACACCAAATTAGGCGTAGAATCTTTTTATGTCCTAACGGTATTGTATCGATATGTTTTGTATCGGTAACGAGACTGTCACGTCAAATATCAAACGCAAGTTTAGAGGATTAAAATCGATGATGGGATGTTCTTAACTCTTCACTGTCATATTTAACTAATTCTAACCCAGATTTGACCCAGGTTAGGTTAACAGAAAGTTCTACTTATTCATTTTTGTAGCCTTAATTCACTAAAAAGCGTTTCAAAGTAAAAGCGTCCTGTATCTTTCAGGTTTTGCGATCTTTAGACAAGCTTATCTAAGATTCCTTAGATGTTAGAAACTACACTAACTACATACTTTGTACGTATATCTTTTATCAAACTAGAGAATAGAAGAAGCAATCCAGTTGCAAGAAGCCCAAATTTTTTAATCATGAGAAACTAATTTCATTTATGCGGTTCGAGCATTCTTCTCACAAAGCCTGCTTGGATTAAACTATTTCACGTTAAAAATATGTAAGATAAATATGAACTTACTTTCAATCAAAATAACTTGACTCAACTTATGAGCTTCCGTGAGAATGGTTCCAAATAAAGATAAAATCTTTTTTTTTTAACTTACGTTACTTACGAGCGTAGCTAGATATATACAGGTAAATTAGCTTGGAGAAATTTTTGCATATGTAGTGGTGTGTATATTACTCAGATCTTAGAGCGCGTTTCCACTATATCGTTCTGGCCTATACAAAAATGTTTCGATATCCTAACATTACTATTTAATTTTATACTTATTCCTAGCAACACTTTTGTTTTCAATAAAAACAAGTTTTTATTTGAAAGAAAATGGTTTTGACTTTATAAAAAAAAATATATCATTCAATTTCACGTCCTTGAGCAAACGACAAGGCGACTACCGTGAAACAATAAAATATCGTGTCCATAATAATTTGTTTCATAATTAATATTTGACCATAATAATTACGAAACAAAACAAATAAATAAATCGTCACTTGATAGTGGAAAGTGGAAACACGCACAAAACCAGAATAAACCAGTTTACGCTGTCCGCAGGTGCCACGTGCAGTCGTTTGGTACCGTTAGAACATAAAGCACACATTTAATTCAAAAATTATAATTATTACGTAGTTTAATTGTTAAATTTTGTATTTGTTGATTGTTGTTATTATTTGTTATTATTGTTATAATATTTGTTGAAGTGTTTAATTTGTGTGTAAGTGTTGTAACTTTATATTGTTAATTCAAAATGGCTCCAGTGTTAAAACATGGTCGAGGCAAGCCTTTGACTTCTCAAACTAAAGAATTAAACTTTACATGTCGTTTCTTTTTCAGGTTAGTAAATTTTTCATTTTAGTAACATTGTTAATGTAAAAGTTATACGTATGTTAAATGTGCAAATATTAAAATAAAGTCTCATCTTTTTCAGAGGAGAAACACATATAGTTTAATTAAATTTAATTTAATTTAATTTAATCCCTTATATATGTCGTGGCCATATCGTAGATTTGCTCATTTCATGATATGATCGATCATTTCGTGAAATGATCGCATTGCATGAAATGATCGAATGTCTATTGGCCACATCATGATGTGGTTTAGGCAGATCAATGATAAGAAATCGTTTCTCGATATGGCCAACTAAACGCGCGGTTTTTTCATGAAATGATCAAAATTATTTGATCATATCGTAAAATAGTTACATTAATTATTGGTAGAGGCGCTGCAAGCTCTGTGTTTATGTGATAACTGATAATATGGCGGCCGCTGGCGAAAATTTAATTATTCGCAGTTAAAAACTTCATAATTCGTTTAATAACAATATGAAGAAAGTCATAGCAAAGAATTTACGACGAAGAGGTTCGAGTACTATGGAAAATGTGGATATCTTATATGTATTGAAGAAAAAATGCGTCTTAAATAAAAGGATTTAAGACGCATTTTTTCTTTTAGGATATATATTTATATATCCTACTATATTATTATGATTGTTTGTTTTTTAAAAAGCGATCCGCTTCTGGCACTCGCCGGCCGCTACCGCGGCACGCTCGCTTTGCTCGCTCGGCTCGTGCGTTGTTTATCAAAGTCTAACCTAACCTAACCTAACTGTTTTCTATTGCAAAAACCATTCGCTTCTGGCATTCGCCGGCCGCTGCCGCGGCACTAACTTAAATGACACTAAACAAGTTCTTAGAATATTCTGAATTTTTTTAATATTTTATGGACTCTCTATATTTTATACGATCTGGCCAAATGTGGATGATCAAATCGTGAAACGTTGACGATTTAACGATCTGATCAAACTATGTTGGCCATTTCCTGAAATGCGACCATTTCGTGAAATGATCAATCATATCATGAAATGAGCAAATCTACGATATGGCCACGACATATTATATATAAAATAAAAACTAAAAATAAAATGTTGTTTTATTTTATTTGCTGACCATACACTACTACAAACGCAAAAATTTCTCCAAGCTAATTTACCTGTAATGGTGATTCTAATACACGCACCTACAGTATACGAACGATGTTAGTACTAGGTATAACAACTAAGTATCCCAATGATCTAGGAAACACAAAATCCGACTAATAATTTAAGAATTATTATTTTGTCTCAACGGACATATCATATTCTTAAATATCAAATGAGAAATACAAATAGATACCTATTTAATAAAACAATAAAATAGCTGCAAGTGGGGAAAAATAATTAAATAATACCTAAATACTTTGTCGAATCGTTGATCCGAAACGAACATTTATTTTTTGCCTTCTCATAGATAATAATATTATAAAGCTGCTTAATGTGAAGATTTTAGGGAAGATTCCATTGTTATATTACGGAAAGATCTTTTAAATGAATTGCATAATATGTGCTCATAGTTCATACTATTACAGTATTGCAATTTGATAGTGATCAGCTTAGACTTGGTATGAAATAATATACAATTATTGCTCAACATGTCTACAAGAAATGGTCCATTGGAATCTAAAAATAAAAATGATGTGACCGGTAATTTATATTCATCACATAAATTACTGAATTCCTTTGGGATGATTATAATTATATTTTGTTCAATTTTAATCTATAAAATGAACTTTTGTCCAGTGATTAAAATCTTATTGCAATCTTTTAGGCAATAATTTAATGAGGCATGTTTAAAACAAACAAACAACTCTACAAAAAATATTATTGAGATTTATTATCTACATAATTAGGTGAAGGCGGCCATCAAAAACACGTTTTAGTGATTTTAGGTAATGGTTGCCAAAATTTAAAATCTAGACATAGCTTCTTTGAATGCTAACACTAAAATGGAAGTTCTGCAACCTTATATTGATTATTTTATTATTATTTCACCAATATTCAATTCTCTTTTACTACTCGAACTTGGCCATAGTTTATAAGGTCAAGTGACACAATAATTATTGTTTCTTTATCTACTACAAGATGTTGATGTTTGATAAGCGATTAAAAGGAGATTATAATATTCGGATACAAAAAGAATGACAAATTTCACTTATGGCAACTCTGCCGTACCAATTTTTCCCGGGCTTTATTAATTAATTATTTAACTACTAACATAATGAGATAATGAGATAAACATAACCTAGGCAGAGAACTGCTTCCTTGGAAAAACGTGCGTGACCGTTATTACTAACAAGCTCTCGTCTTATAGGACCATTCCCTATAGACATGCTGATTATTTAATCTAGCAAGACATAAATGGTAGATTAAATATGTGGTCGTAGAAAAATACAAGATCACGAGGCCCCTGTATAATAAAAATTATATGTCACTTTATACAAGGACAGAATAACAACAAAAAAAAGTATGCGTGTACTAGTGTACACACGTAAGAAGTGAAACTTCTTTATGACCTTATTTTTCAAAAAATAATTTAATATATGCAACTTTACAGAAATACGTCGAATCACGCGTGGTAGGGATAAGAAAAAGATGGCGCGTAACGGAAAAATGTCACGCGTAACAAAAAAATGTTACACAAAATTTTTTTCCAACCCCGATAAAGAAGTTTCACTTTAAAAACTATTTAAATCCCAGTTAGCAATAAAATATAGGCACCTAATTTGTCATAAGTAGGTCAAATAATATTCTAAATCATTTTTGACCCAGACATAGACACTATGTAAATTCAAAATTTTTGAATTTTTGCCCACACCCTCTCTCGCAAAAGTCAAGGTCAATTCATCAAATAAAAATAACAACAATTTTGTAATCTGCGAATTATTTATCCATTCGATAGATGATGAGATGTCTCGATTGTGCAATAGTGCAATCGAAAAGGTTAAGAATCGATTAGCGTTATTATCGATTCAGGATTGATCGATTGAAATTCGTGCTATGAATATCGATATGTCCTTGCCCGATCCGTGTCATGAGCTGTCGGAATGCGATCACAAAGTAAGTAAACACTGTGGAGTGAGAATTTTACGATTTCTTATTAACTTTTACTTAACGTACTAATGGTGTGATTATAGAAAGTTTTTTTTTTTGGAAAAAAAGAATTGCTTATTATAACATACCTTGATAAGGGTCTTGAAACAACTCTTTTAGAATATGTATTAAAATTTAAAAGTTATCATCATAAAAATATTCTGTATGTACCCATCGAGATATATGTACGTAGTACATACTATCTCTATGTATGTACCTTGAAAATTTTACAATGAACTTAAAAAAGTTCATTGTTAAAATGTTCAACTTCTTATACATTTTTTAAACTTAAAATATTACTCATTGTTTTATTATTCCTATACTTACTCGAAATTTTTATTTAAATGATCATTTAAATTTTAATTATGATACTAAAATGTAAGAAAGATAAAAAGTAAGCTCTATGGTAAGTATGTATTCAGTTTCTATAAGGTTTCTACACTACACTTAATAGGTAAGTACATGTACATCTTATCACTACATAGTATAAAACAAAGTCGCTTTCTCTGTCCCTATTTCCCTATGTCCCTATTTCCCTATGTCCCTATTTCCCTATGTCCCTTTGTACGCTTAAATCTTTAAAACTACGCAACGGATTTTGATGCGGTTTTTTTTAATAGATAGAGTGATTCAAGAGGAAGGTTTATATGTATAATAACATCCATTAAATAGTGGAGAAGTACTGTTATTTTGAGGTTTCTAATGTGATGTCGTAAATTTTTACATTTTTTCCGCTTACATTGCAAACGCTGGCTAAACCCTACGAGTTTTATCAAAATAATGTACTAAGTATTGTACACATTGAAAAGGTCTACAGAAAAGTCCGCGATGGTATATATGTCTATCTCTTATGGATAACCCAAATTAACTTTTTTTTGTCATTTACTTTTTACGACAAATAATGGCTAATTTTCGAAGCGATTTTAACCAATACAGCATTAATCCTTAACCAATTAAATACCTTGAATCCATGGTTCATTCAATATAGATCTATATGGCCCTTTACACCGTATGATTTAAGTGAATATTTTCGAAGATATTACAGATTTAAAAATTGCGGGACGTAGCGTTTGCGGCGGTACCGGCCGGCCGCCCGGTGCGGCAAGAGCGTGTTCACAGTTTTTCTGTAGTGTATTTAGTATCAGCTGTGGTATCAGCATTGCACCCGTGCGAAGCCGGGGCGGGTCGCTAGTATTACAATATAACTAAACCACACACATCTAGACACGCGGCAGCGTGTCAAGCCGAGTTCAAGCGAAGAGAACTGGCGAGCAGCAGCCGTGTGTATATTTACACGAACCATTTGGAGCCACTTTTCACCCCCTTATAACTCGAAAACTATTTAAGTTAAACAAACCAAATTTGGTACATATCAAAAGGACCTTAAGATAAACAAGAACCTTAAATTTCATAAATACAGATTAAACAGTTGCGTAGATATTAATATCCAAAAATCGCAATTTTTATGACTGACTGACTCATAGATATATACAAAACCTAACCCACTTCCAGTTGGTGGTTTGTGTGTCTACAAAGGAAAAAATCAGAAAATACTGAATTTATCTCTATTTAATTTTTTTTTCAATGACATTAATTTTGTTTGTATGGAAAAATGGAAAAGTTATTAAAAATAGAAAATATTATATTCACCATAATAGTGTTAAAATATAGATCAAAACTAATCAGTGGCAGAAAAAAAATTTGAAATCCATCAATAAATGACTGAGATATAGATTATTGAAGTTTACATATTTTAGCACGAAACATCTGTGGATTCGATGCGCCTCTGACATCACAGTTCACACCACAGTTCACACTCACTCGCGTTAGTATCGCTAGGGCAGATTACTTCGATTGCATGATTTCTTTATTCAAAACTGTTACATATTAAACGTAAAATAAAAGAAAATTGTAATAAAAATATTGCTCATACAGTTAAAAATAATAATATATAATTTTACATATTCACATTTATTTATTCTTTATATTTTATGAGTGTTTAGTTTAGTTTTAATTTCAGTGTAATAGAAGAAGGCTTCGTCAAAGGTAGACATAATTTAATTTGCGTAATATTAATATTAATATAAGTGAAACATCTTTAGGCGCGTTTAGAGTAAAATTTCAAGATCGCGTCATGGCAATACCGTCACGTCATGGAGTAAGGCGACGATTCTTCTTCAACGATCTTTGCATCTTGGTACAGTACTCTAAAATTAATAATGCGCATGCAGATCTTCGCTAATTATCGTATTTTCAGAAACACCCGAATCACCCCGAATCATTGAATCGTAAGTGCCCTAAACAATGCACTTGCATCTTGCACCTTGTTCGAAAGAAATAGGAGTCAATTCAGAGTCATACACAATCGAAAATGATTCGGGCGATAGGTGACGGTAGCCTGTCAGTCAAAAAATTCAAAAATCCGTCAGTCGTCTTTATATATTGGTGGTGACCGCACGTATTATCTCTGTATGAAATTATATAGAGCTGCTGTTAGAACCTCACAAAATATAAACAGTATGTAAAACTAGCCAAGTCAAATTATGAGGTTCAATAGGTCATTAGTTGTTTGCTTTGTGAAAATAATTATATTATTCAAATTAAAAAAGTCATATTTTGGAATAAACGTTGTTCTCTAAGGGAAAATAAAACAATTGAGTTTTCAGTTCACCTAAGAACTTAATACATCTTTGTAAATAAATTTCTGGACTGTCTACAGAACTTGGCAAACATTTGGATCTCATTTCTTTTTTTTGGCAAAGATTGAACTCGGCTCCAATTTTTACATTTATGTTTTTGGTGGGATAGACTATATACTTAATACTACATATTTAACAACTAGCGGTGCTCCGCGGTTTTACCCGCAGTGCTCCGCTTCTGTTGGTCTTAGCGAGATGATATAAAGCCAGACTTCCTCGATAAATGGGCTATCTAACACCGAAAGAATTTTTCAAATCGGACCAGAAGTCCCTGAGATTAGCGCGTTCAAACAAACAAACAAATCCTTCAGCTTTATAATATTAGTATAGATTCTCACAGTATCAGTCTGTATTCTTCCATATCAATTAGTTTTCCATAACAATAAAGATATATTAATATATTTAAAAAAAAACATCCATTTGCGTAAATCCAAGCTGTTATCGTATTATTAACTATTAGTGGATAACACCTCGTCTTGCTCAGCCGGTTTAAATTGACTGGCAATAAATAATACACGTATCTAATACTAGCTGTTCCGCGCGGTTTCACCCGCATTGCTCAGCTCCTGTTGGTCTTAGCGTGATGATATATAGCCTATAAGCCTTCCTCGATAAATGGGCTATCTAACACCAAAATAATTTTTCAAATCGGACCAGTCCTGAGATTAGCGCGTTCAAACAAACAAACAAACAAACTCTTCAGCTTTATAATATTAGTATAGATTTTAGATTAGGTATATCACAGTTCGGTCATAAATATTAATAATGTGTTTATTTTTTTGACCAATGAACTATTATGTCTAGATTGAATTGGGATCAGAATTATGATGAAATCTTTTGTCTGTTTGGGCTGAAACGGGATTTTATCTATATAATTTACTAGCGATCCGCCCCGGCTTCGCCCGTGGTACATATTTCGCAAAAAGTAGCCTATGTCCTTTCTCGGGTATCAAAATATCTCCATACCAAATTTCATGCAAATTGGTTCAATAGTTTAGGCGTGATTGAGTAACAGACAGACAGACAGAGTTACTTTCGCATTTATAATATTAGTATGGATTACCAAGTCCACCCTTAGTCCAAAATAATCCAGGGCAATTTTCCCCAAGGGGAAATGCGTTTCCCAATTGAAATAAATTTTGTTTCATCGGTTACTGTTTTGTTGCCACCATGTAATTCTAATTTAAAGTACATCCATACTAATATTATAAATGCGAAAGTAACTCTGTCTGTCTGTCTGTCTGTTACTCAATCACGCCGAAACTACTGAACCAATTTTCATGAAATTTGGTATAGAGATATTTTGATACCCGAGAAAGGACATAGGCTACTTTTTATCCCGGGAAAATGACGCAATCCCGGAAATCCCACGGGAACGGGAACTATGCGGGTTTTCTTTGACTGCGCAGGCGAAGCCGCGGGCGGAAACCTAGTAATATTTACGTTACTGTAAATGGAAACAAAAAATTCCAAAATTTTACGTTTGTAATAGATATCGATATTTTATAATGTAGGACAGAAGGACAAATGTTATACAATGCAGGTATTCTCTATTTTGTCGATGCTCTCAAAACCACAAATAACTTGACAACAATATTCAGTTCACCACAGAACATTTCATTTTATATTGTGTCTTCTAACCTCATTCTAAGAATAATTTAATATTTTGATCCATTATGTGCTCGTTCGAACTATTCATCCTCGTTTTATGTAATCGAATTAATGTTAATTAATATAATTTAAAGGTGTGTTACAAGTATTTTTTTAACGTTTCAGGCCTTTTATCATAAATAAATATTCTACAAATATACATTTATTTTTATAATAGCAGTAATATTAGTACGAGTCTATATTCATAATCTATTCATTGGAGGTTCGTGCTTTCAGGACATTTAAGCGTAATCCATCTGTTTTTTAAAATATAATAGCCGCCCAATAAATCATTTTAAATGAAAGAAAATGAATATTAAGGATTTATTTAAACGATTACACTAGTCGTCTATTATGATGTTAAATTATTACAAATGCGTGAATTATAGTCAGTTATATCGTGAATTGTTTGTTTTTACTTTTTAAATTAAAGAGTTGTAGGTCATCATCATCAGCCCATATACGTTCCCACTGCTGGGACACGGGCCTCCTATGAGGGTACAGGCCATAATCCACCACGCTAGCCAAGTGCGGGTTGGCGGATGACACATGTCGTCGAACTTTTGATTCTTCGACATGTCGGTTTCCTCACGATGTTTTCCTTCACCGTTCGAGCAGTGGTGATGTTACAACATGCGCAGATAAATTGAAAAATCAATTTATTTCCTGCGCGCTCGCCTGGTCTCGAACCCCGGACTTATCGATTCGAAGTCCGAGGTCTCACCACTGAGCCACCACTGCTCAAGAGTCTGAGTTGTAGGTAATTGGCGATTATCCAACACAAACTTTTTGTTGCATTGTTGGCGTATTATGTTTTGCGGTCAGAATATCTCATTCATCGTATTTTATCTTCACTTTCCTTAATCTATGTTATATAACTCTTATATATTTTAGGTATGTATATTTGAATGATCACTTTCCCTCTCTGAAACGTCACGGTTGACATAACATTTAGTTTTTTTTTGTTACCTGTGATTTAATTTTGCGACAGATACATAATCGTTTGCGCTGTTTTAATTATAGGTCTACCAGAATCTGATGGCATATTTATATTAAAGAAATAAAAGATTTTCATGTGGCAACTTTATTTGACAACTATCAAATTGGTTGTCAAATTATTTGTCTTCTTCGCAGTTGATGAATAATTTTTAAGATTCTGTCTAAAAAATCTTCGAAAATGTCGAAAAAGCCGCTGCCATCACAAGCAAGACGTGCTGTTTCAAATTCAAATTCAAATTCAAATTTCATTTATTTACAAGAATGTAGTTACAAAAAAGGTGTTATTACAATGTTAACGTGCTAATACATTCTACCCACTTTCTGGGTGTGCAAATATTTAAATGGAAATAACATAAATTACACTACACCAACACTACACAAATTCTTCGCGTCACTAATCACTATTGTTAAACGTCACTAATTCTTCCTTGTCACAGATTCCGCAATGTAATAAGTTCTTGAATATCATAAAATTGTTTCTCCATTAACCATTTCGTCAGTTTCTTCTTACTCTTTCATATTTACTGGGAGATCCTTAAAGTTATCCGGTATTTTATTATATATTGTAATAGTCATAAATATCACACTATTTTTTGCTTGATTTATTCTACATGTTGGAAAGTGCAGCTTATTTTGATACCTCGTTAACATATGCGAATTTACTTCTCCTTTCTTTTTAAAATATTCTGGGTGGTATTTAACAAATAAACATACTTCTCTTATATATATGCAGGTCAGTGTAAGGATACGTAATTTACCGAACATTGGTTTGCAACTGTCCCTTTGATGTAATCCGCACAGGGCTCGGATACATTTCTTTTGTGCCACAAATACTTTCCGCACCTCGCAAGACTGTCCCCAAAGAATTATTCCGTAAGATAGTATCGACGATATATATGCATGGTAGGCATTTATTGCAGCATTCATAGATACAGTATCTCTTAGGCGACGTAATACATAAACGAAACGATTTATCCTATCACAAATATATTCAATATGACTGTCCCATTTTAGACCTTCGTCTACCAGAACACCTAAGAATTTATGGTATGTTTATAATGTGTATAAAAAAATATTCGATGAAGTAGGGTCAAACACATCACAATTTTCAATTTTGAAGATTTTATTGGTAAATTGGACTTACCCGTTTTAATACTTTAAATTAAAAATATTATAAGTAGGTACAGTACTCCCAAACTGATAATGCGCATAGAAAAATTCGTCACTGTTCGGCAACTGTCATATTCCCCGAGCTTCCGAAGACGATATGTATATAGAGTGGTTAAATGTATTTTCTTCATGCATAGTTTATTAGAATTATGAGTTTTATTGTGATTTTATGGTAAAAGAGATAAGTAACGAAATTTGTTTCGATAATTCAATGTAAATTAATAGCGAGGATAAGCCACACGATTGCGAATATATACTTGTTGTATTGATTTACTTGGAAAATTCTATACTTAGAACTATTAAAGTGTCTTACTGAAGCTGACGTGATGATGGATGTATGGAAGGTTAAAATAAGACAAAGTTTATATTTAAAAAAATATTTTCAAACACTGGTTTAAGTACATTTAAATTGTAGAAATCTAATCATTAAAATCTCAGTCCAAAGGATTTACAGAATCAGGGATTATCTCTATTTCTGATATCGTAGAATGATCAGAACTTTCATTACGCTCTTATTAACTTTCACTTTCCCCACTGCTATCTGCTACCTGTGTAAATAATCATTTTATCGGAAAATTCAACTTTGAAACAAAACTAAGAAGGGTATGTAACAGCAGCTCTATATAATTCCATACAGAGATAATACGTGCGGTCACCACCAATATATAAAAACGACTGTCGGATTTTGAATTTTTTGACTGACAGGCTACCGTCACCTACCGCCCGAATTGTTTTCGATTGTGTATGACTCTGAATTGACTCCTATTTCTTTCGAACAAGGTGCAAGATGCAAGTGCATTGTTTAGGGCACTTACGATTTGATGATTCGAGGTGATTCGGGTGATTCTGGAAATACGATAATTGGCGAAGATCTGCATGCGCATTATTAATTTTGAAGTACTGTAACTACAATATTGTTTGTTGTTTACCAATGATATTTTATGTATAGATACGTTATATACTCACAATATATCCCAAAAAAATGCTTCATATGCAGTGTCAGGCACACACAAATACAAGTTTCATTTTACTTAATTTATTACATTGACAGACTGTATAAGAGAGATGGCTCTAATAAAATGATATAAACAAAAAAGACAAAGATAGTTTGTCACTTCCGCGCAGGTGTAAGCAAAAGTCATAAGAATTCACCAATTAAATATAAATAAACAAATAGTTGCCATGGTAATTGGCATAGACTAACGACACAGAAGGTTCAATGTTATAGATGTTACGTTTCCTGCACAAGTAAACAAATGTGACAATTTCATTTACTATTTAATTATTATTATGATGTTGTATTAAAATGAAAAAAACTTTTTTGGAGATATAACTGTATTAAGTATTTATTACTAGCTGTGGTGTTCGTTTTCGGTCATCATCATTTCACCCGATAAACACCCACTGCTGAGCATAGTCCTTCTTATAGAACTCCATAACGACCGATCTTACGCTATTCGTTTCAAGGCAGTTCCCGAAACCCGTACACGGTCATCACTCCAACTTGTAGGATATAATAATAGTGGTGCCTAGATGAAAAAAAAGGATGAAATAAAAGAAAGGATGAAGTATAAGCCTTTTTTATTTAAAGCACAAATAAAATTTATGTTCAATAGCTATTTACAGAAAAGCAAATAGCATTTTTCGTCAGTAGCGATAATCTTTTCTTTAATGTATACGTATATTCAACATAATTTTTGCAAACAAACATTTTTGCCATCACGATTTCATTGTATATAATAAATAGATATATTTGTTAATTACATGCACTGTGTGGATTTAAATATAAAAATAATCAAGTATTTACCCAAATCGAAATTAATAAAATAACCGTTCTATTTTCAATAATCGTATCTACATGATAATCTTTGAACACAGTGTACGCTAGCTTTGTCACACTAGTGATTGAAGCAATGTTTTATCCCTTTCATTATTTCAATACAAGTGTCAATCAAGTGTCATTCATAAAGAATTGTAAATTGTTATTTTTACTCTTAAACTGTAATAATTTAATATATTTTCCTGTGATATGATATTCCTTTATCTTTCTTTATTTTTTTGCACGAATACGTGCACTTTCTGAACACACAGGAAGGCATTTTCGACAACTTTAATGTACCTATCGGCACATGCGCTCACTGGGACCAGTCACAATCTGACTGATTGCATTGGTCCCAAATAGGACCAATTCACGGAATCAGTTTTGGTGCGTTGATGACGTATTTACCTCTTGTTTCTATATATATAATATCATTGTTGTTTACAATATAATTTTATGAAAACTTATTACAGGAGTTTCCAATACGGCTATTCGTCAAGTCCAAGCTGTCCAAGTCAATATTATAATGTGTGTATCTGTTAATACTTACGAAAATAAACATAGTTTTATTTTATTTTTATTTTATTTTATAAAAAACTAGCTGTCCCGGCGAACTTTGTACCGCCCTGTCAATGAATGTTGTGTTACCTTTTAGCTGAACTAATTTAGGCTTTGATGAACGCAATACAATGATACAAAATAAATATTTATATGGATTGATATGTAATAGTATTTTAATTTATTACTTCAAACACGTCTCAGAGAAAAATGATTGAATTTTAATAAGTTGTGCAGCATGGATTAACTCTTTTCATTCTTTAACTGTTATCAACCACGCCATCGTTTCGTTTCACTTTAGTTGTGATAATAATGCTATCATTATCATTGGGCGATCGACGCTGATACGGTGGGTAACCATCGTTGCCTGTGATGGTCTCTGCCATCAATTTTCGTGGATACCTTTTGGTACACTCGCTGTCAACCATGCATGGTGTTTGGTGGTTGATGGTTTCACACGGTCTATGAATCATATTCGTGATAACAACGTCATGTCGGTCTGGATCGGTTTCAGGATTAGCAATCCCCGCACACTCATATATTTTATCTGCCCGAATTCTTTCGACTATAACCAAATTAAAATGTGTGCATGCTGCAAGCCAGATTTTCGTCATTCGATTGAATACATCCATCATTGAATAATCCCAAAGATCGGATTTTTTGCTTGAAAACACGTGTGGTGATGTCGTGCCGATCACTTGATATTTGTCCGGGAAGCAACAGTTGAATAATTTCCATCCATTTCGGATTACATATAAATGTAATGAATATATCTGGCCGACCATAATGACGAACATATTATTATGTCATTGCATCTTGCACATATTCACTTGGGCTACCTGTGTATGTCGCCGGTAAAAAAACCAATAGACCAACATTTTCTGCATCTTCTTCTGTGCTATTTGCATGGCGTAAATGGATGCAATCTTCAAAACGCAATTTAGCTTGGTTCGAACCAATGAATCAGGGGCTCCGTTTCAATTTTAAAGTTATACATAATAATAATATTATGTCAACGCAATATTGGTGGTTGAAGCAGTCGACGAAATTGCAACAAATTATAATTGTCAGAATTTTTACATTTTTATAGAATTTCTTTTTAATAATTAAGCGAACTAACCTCCTTGGTTAGTTTCCTCACCAAAAATACATTATCAATTTCTGAAAACACGCGTAAACACAAATATTTGAGGAATTTTTATGTATCTGCTTTTATTGTACTTTTTAATAATTGATTTAAAAAAACTACAAACAATATTAATTATTCTCCCTTTTTACTTTTTAATTATTTTACACATAATACATTTTTGAACGCATGGATGTCAAACATTATTTTCCGTATTTGACAGGATTGACAACTAATGATTGACATGTACGAAAATCAAAATTTTTGGGAAATATTTATTCGTCTAGTTTTTGTTGTTTTTATGATTTATTCTGCTATTCTGGACGGAGACAAATCCAACAAATCTATAACCGTGAAAATTGGTTCAGTAGATCTCGAGTTATAAGTGTTGGAACATACACGACTTTCTTTTATATACAGGGTTACTTGTAAAACACCAGCAACCTCGCAGGACAAGATAGCTAATATCATAAGTAACAACATTTGTTCTACGACTTTTGATTATTTGTTAGATTTTATTTTCATACAAAAATAAATATTCATTTAATTTTCCGTTTGAATATTATAAACTCTACGCGCATCCCAATAATTACGTAAACAAGAAGCGAACGAGAGGGGGAAGGGGGCGTCGCGTCGTCCTTTCGATAATGAATAGAACATAGACTTACAAATGTTAGGAGAGTACAATAAAAGCTTAAAAAATCATTTAAAATTAATTTATTGCGTTATGCCAAAAGTCGTAGAACAAATGTTGTTACTTATGATGTTAGCTATCTTGTCCTGCGAGGTTGCTGGTGTTTTACAAGTAACCCTGTATATAGATTATAAGCAATCTAGTTTTGATCTGCATTATCATTATATCCATATTTTCACATGGTATAATAATAATGAATATACAAATATAGGTATCAGGTATGTGTAAATAATAATATGTATTACCTACCTACCTATATAAAAGTAATACAGGTAAATTAGCTTGGAGAAATTTTTGCATATGTAGTGGTGTGTATATTACTCAGATCTTAGAGCGCGTTTCCACTATATCGTTCTGGCCTATACAAAAATGTTTCGATATCCTAACATTACTATTTAATTTTATACTTATTCCTAGCAACACTTTTGTTTTCAATAAAAACAAGTTTTTATTTGAAAGAATATGGTTTTGACTTTATAAAAAAAATATATATCATTCAATTTCACGTCCTTGAGCAAACGACAAGACGACTACCGTGAAACAATAAAATATCGTGTCCATAATAATTTGTTTCATAATTAATATTTGACCATAATAATTACGAAACAAAACAAATAAATAAATCGTCACTTGATAGTGGAAAGTGGAAACACGCACAAAACCAGAATAAACCAGTTTACGCTGTCCGCAGGTGCCACGTGCAGTCGTTTGGTACCGTTAGAACATAAAGCACACATTTCATTCAAAAATTATAATTATTACGTATAGACCGGGAGATATTGACACAAAATTTCGAGTCATTTGTAACAGGATGGCGGTTCTACAGGGGTCTTAGTACGCAATGACAAAAAGAAAAACGATGGTGTGAACACTGGTACCGGCGGCTTAGTCGCGTGGGCGTTAGTCGAACTCGTCGGAAAAATAGCGAAGTCAAACAATTTGTAACACAAAAATTTTAGAATTTACCGATAGCCCATAAAAAAGAAGTAGGCGGTAGTGTCATGCCATACTTTTCCGGTGTGACTTACAGCCCGCCATACCGACGCGAATGTGTTGATTTAAAAAAAACAATTCAACCATTTGTACCAGGCTAACTTTTGCACAGGTAACCATCGTCGTGCAGCCATTTACGAAAATCGCCATGCCATACTTTTCGGACGATTCCAAATGGTCGCCATACCGCCGAAAAACTGCAAAAATTTTTTTTTTCGCCAAACTTTTTGTACCAGTATTGCATTTGGATTTTTGGAGAGTATTTGATAAAATGTGACCATTATTATATTTACCATACTTCTAGTAGGGGGAAAAAGTGCTGCCATACTTGAAAAATTAATTTAGTATTAATTTATATAAGTGAAGATTTCCACCACCTAGATCTTTGAAATTTTGTATTTATATTCGATGAACCTCAAACTTACAGGAAAAATTAGTGCCATACTGTTACTAATCGTTCAAAATACGAATAAAATCTTACAATAAAAAAAAATCTTATACACATTCGCCACCTCCCACAGGTATGACATTCTCACACTTCTATTTATAATCATTCAGGAGTTGTTGAAAAAAAAAATTTAGAGTGGTAAATGGTTCGGCGAAAAAAAAAAAAATTTGCAGATTTTCGGCGGTATGGCGACCATTTGGAATCGTCCGAAAAGTATGGCATGGCGATTTTCGTAAATGGCTGCACGACGATGGTTACCTGTGCAAAAGTTAGCCTGGTACAAATGGTTGAATTGTTTTTTTTAAATCAACACATTCGCGTCGGTATGGCAGGCTGAAGTCACACCGGAAAAGTATGGCATGACACTACCGCCTACTTCTTTTTTATGGGCTATCGGTAAATTCTAAAATTTTTGTGTTACAAATTGTTTGACTTCGCTATTTTTCCGACGAGTTCGACTAACGCCCACGCGACTAAGCCACCGGTACCAGCGTTCACACCATCGTTTTTCTTTTTGTCATTGCGTACTAAGACCCCTGTAGAACCGCCATCCTGTTAACTACAAATGACTCGAAATTTTGTGTCAATATCTCCCGGTCTAGTAGTTTAATTGTTAAATTTTGTATTTGTTGATTGTTGTTATTATTTGTATTGTTATAATATTTGTTGAAGTGTTTAATTTGTGTGTAAGTGTTGTAACTTTATATTGTTAATTCAAAATGGCTCCAGTGTTAAAACATGGTCGTGGCAAGCCTTTGACTTCTCAAACTAAAGAATTAAACTTTAAATGTCGTTTCTTTTTCAGGTTAGTAAATTTTTCATTTTAGTAACATTGTTAATGTAAAAGTTATACGTATGTTAAATGTGCAAATATTAAAATAAAGTCTCATCTTTTTCAGAGGAGAAACACATATAGTTTAATTTAAAATCCCTTATATATATAAAATAAAAACTAAAAATAAAATGTTGTTTTATTTTATTTGCTGACCATACACTACTACAAACGCAAAAATTTCTCCAAGCTAATTTACCTGTATGTATATTATACATGTAAGTATATACCTACATAATATTAAGCGGATATCTCATTATTGAGTACAGTATTGTCCACTTACGTAATGTGACTAATGATATTGAGGACAAAATAAAAAATAAGCAGTATCAAGATCGTTCAATCCATTTTCCCTAGGGTTGCACACTAAAAATTTTGATTTCCCTAATTGCCATCAGATTCTGGTTTACCTATAGCTGTTCCAAGATATTATCTTGTTTACAACTTAGACACTCGAGTTTCACAATATTTTTGTAGGATAAATTCTTTTACACAATATTACTGTAGTAAACTAAAATATCAACATTGACCACTAAATATATAACGGGTTCTGTTATCTGTAGAAGCATTCACTTTCACAAGACTTTGCAATGCAAACAAGTGGACTGGAACCATACGGGTCACTTGACATATGGATGCTATGTGAAAATCACATTTTGTACATTTGCGTTAAATTAATTAATAATAATGACCCACATAGAGGAAGGTCACCAAATATGAAATAGTATCCTAATATGGAATTCCTTCATTTCTCTAAGACTATAAGCACAGTATTACAATATTATTTCCTACAGTAAGGAAACGCCTTTGATGTCGCGCGGTGCCGCCGTCAGCGTAGGTACTTACGCTGCCACACGAAAATACGCTAGGGTTGCAACAAATGGGAAATAAAACAATTGTGATTATTAATATTATGATGAAATCATTTATTCATATGTACATTCAAAATAATTGCGATTATTAAATCTGATGTAATTTTTTGTTCATAAATATATAATTACAGATATTGCACTGCTAAATATTATTTACGTGGACACTTTATTTTTGGATGTTCTTAATTGTATATTATAACATTTAACTAAGTAATGCATTCGCATTGGGATGTACAATCTGATTAGAAAATAATGAGGACAACATATACATAGCTTTGATTTTAATTCAACAGATACAATTAATACAATCTTTCTGAAATATTGTTTCCTTCTGGGATTACAATGTAGATTTACATCCGTAAACGGAACAGTTTGTGCGCGCCATAATAGATATGTAAGTACCTATGTATAATAAAATTATTACACAAAAAATACGACTGCGTCGTCCTTTCGCGCTAGGTAAGGCAAACTAAGCGTGTTTGCCTTACGCGGCCCGCGTCGCCCGACCCCCCGCCAGTTCCCCTCCGTTTCTCTGCACAAGTACATTCGTTTCCGTACTGTATAGATATTGTAATACTGTGCTATAAGTATGAATCGCAACATTCGACCATCTTCTGTTTCATTCGGTCTACTAATTATCGCACTAACACCATCGAGTCAGTTGCGCGAACGCTCTAATTGTGGCAGGCGTGTTTTGTTTTGTTGCCGTGCAGAAAATTTTTAAGGTAAGAAATAAATAAGTATTACCGGCTGTTATGTTTGTTTACATAAATGTTATACAATTGAGTATATCGGTATTATGTTTATTTTACCATTTTGTGATCTTTTGTCTTTAAAATATTGTGAATTGAAAAAATATTTAGAAGAGTTTGAACTAGTATAAAAATCCAAATATGGACAGTTGTCGGTGTCTAATTATGGAATATTATAAACTTGCTATTATTTCTTTAAAATCTATAGGTAATGTTTGTTTTTAGAATGTCCGGTTCACAATCAACCTAACGAAAAATCTGGGATGAAGAAAAAATGGCACAAGCTATAAAATTCGTCCGGGAAAAGAAAATGGGGTATTTGAAAACGGCACAGCATTTCCAAGTCCCTAGGACAACTTTATTTCATCATTATGCAGGGTGTCCCACTGTTGGTATACTAAGCTCAAAGGAGGTTATAGTTTTGCATACGGTGAGTACGTAAAAAATACTTACAAAATTCCAGACGCATTTTTTTTACAAATAGATGAATTCTTAAAACTCTATGTGTACACCCATATCAAGCAACGCGCCCAACTTTGCCACCAGCACGTGAGCTATCGTTAAAGATTATGTTTTCATAGACAAAATGCTCACATTATAAAAGCAGTATATGCCGGTTGCGCGAGCTAGAGAAGAAAACATGGATTTTCAGGAAAAATTTAGCAAAACATTTTTGACGTAATTTTGTTGTTTAAGTATTTTTTACGTGATCAGTGTATGCAAAACTACAAGTCCCTTCGCACTTAGTATACCAATAGTGGGACACCCTGTATATCTATTTCTTCTTTCAACGTTATTAACTTTATTAAGATAAACAAACAAACGAATAAAAATAAGGATGATAATGAAGAAGAAAACTCTGAGGAACTAGACGTTATCCAGTTTGATGAAGGTAGTGAACATGATGAGTTGATAGACCAAGTACCTTCTGACTCTGCTGATGCAGAATGTAACATACAGTAACAAACTCTGCATCAGCAGAGTCAGGAGGTTCTGTTCAAGACTTTTTTCCATGGATAAAAGTGGAGAAAGCTGGATTAAATGCTTGATGTATGGGCTCTGAACACATTATGATTGTGGTGGTCCAGATGGATCTGGATTTGTACTTTTGCAATTAATTATGTAACTTCTTTCATTTATCACAATATTTTATATTCATTTAATTGATCTCAAAGATATTCATTACATTTTTGTAATTGTTATGTTGATTTATGCTTATATTCCATATATGGGTACCTTTTTTTTTAACGTTTTAACGTTTGGCATTTACGCATCCCCCTCGGCAGTTTTGCTGTCCAAGGGGGTATGTGGGACTCGCACAAAGCCATACTCACTAAAACCCAACGGTGGCCGTCTTTCGTCCTGAACGGCCGCGGCGGGGGTTAACAGCCAGGCCTTATACCCCCGCCGACCGTGTGGCGACTGCCGCTTCTACGCGGCCCTTCGAGGCCCGGGAGTGTACAATGGCCGCCGATATTAAATAATATCGCCGTCCATTTCCGGACCTACCCACCTTACGACGCGAGGGGATCTGGTTTCCTTGCCGCGAGCATAACTATAGTATGCGCGTATCTACGGAAACCTCCCCCCGCGTTTTTCCCTTAAGTACCATGTTACGGCTGGCGCTGGTCATATAGACGCCTGCGCCTACCTGGTCTGCGCCGACGCAGAGGGTCCGCCGCTGGGTCGTTTTCCGGGCCGCGTTTCTCTGCGTCCTCCTTTCTTTTCATTACCGTCGCACAGAAAGTGACGACGGTCTTCCATGAATGGACAGTGTCGCCAGTGACCATTGCCTCTACAAGACCTTGCAGTGTCAGCTGGGTGTCTGCTCCTAGCAGGCTCTGGAGGGACCTACGTTCGTCTGTCCAGGATGGGCACTCCACCTATCCTGTTCAGGTAGCTGCCGAAGCACCCGTGCTCAGACAGAACCTGCACTAGTCGGTAGCTGATCGACCCCTATCGCCTTTCCACCCATTCTCTGAGTACTGGTCTGATTGCATTCAAAGTCCAGGCCCCCACGCAAGACGAGTCTAGTTCTCGTATACGTCCTAGCAACTCTTATGGCTACCACTCGTTGTGACCGCCGCAGTACAATTGTATTGCGCGTCAGCAGTTTGTCCGCCCATATCGGACACCCGTACAATGCTTGTGATCGCACAACACCAGCGAAAAGTCGGCGACACCCCCAACTCGGCCCTCCAATATTTGGCATAATGCGGCAGAGAACCGCTGCCGTGGTGCTGAGCTTGGTGGTCAGTGCCGAAAAGTGAGCTTGGAATGTCCATCGCGGATCGAGCACCAAACCGAGGTACTTCAGTCTGGGCCCAATTCGGATGGGCACTCCGCTCACTACCATATTTGTTTACGCATTTGTGATTTTGTTTTTTGTGTAAGATTTTAATTTGAAAACTGATATATTTGGTTAAAGGCTGTTAATTACTATTTATAGATGTATGACTCATCAGTAAAAACAATAAACTGATTTAATTTATGTGAAGTTTTATTTTTATATCCCAAAAACAAAATGGTATTCGATATTTGGTGACTTTCCTCTAATAATGACAATGGTTCCAACACCGTTGATAAAGGAACTTCTTATTTTCTGTCTTTTCGGCGTAAATCTGATAGTTCCTAACTAAATATTTAGTAATTTGTGGTACCTGGTAGGTATCTATAAATATTGTATTATCTGTGGCACTACTAACATTTTATGATTGTACATTTTATGATTCCTAATCTGTGTTTTATGAACAGGATCAGGATCGACTAGACTATATTTTTTTTTTTGTATCTATTATATCTAAATTTTATAAATACCATGAAAATTCCAAGTTCAATTACTTGGGATTTTCCAGTTAATATTTATATATTTTTAAATCGTACATACATAATAAATAATAATGTCCATATCTGGAACAAAATTGTTATATGGACGCCGAAATAACTCTTCAATATACTATATATGTTAACGGAAATGTATGTAATCCGTCATTGTATACAATTCCTAGGAAATGTATGTAATTCCTAAAATCGCACGGAAATGTGTGAAATAAATTATTTTATACACATTGCCTAGGAAATCTATACATTTCCTAAATAGCAATCGGAAATGTAAAACATCTAAGATATTGGAAGGTACGCGGGTCGATGGGGGGAGGGCCGAAAATTCGTAATCAGAATTTTTGGTTTGGATAAGGGGGTGGGTTAGGTTAGGTTCGTGTTTTTTAAAACTAGATAGAAATAGGAGCCCCACGAAGTGGGGCTCCGTCGGCTCACGACCGTCTTTTTGTAGAATTTTGGAAAAAGACGAATTTCGGCATATTACAAAATGCCGGCCGTTTGTAATACGGCGGATTATACAATCCGATTGGGACGTGTACAAGGGGACAGCGGGACGAGGGGACTGATTACTAACCAAATGAAAATTTGATTTGATTGAATATAAGTTTATTTAAGAAATGTTAATAATTAGTAAGATAATATGAACATATTATTATTATTTTACGGTAAGACTGTTACCCGATACAGTGTTTTATTACAGAAATCATTTATTTTATACATTTCCTAATACGATATTGGAATTGTATACAATTCCTAGGAAGATTATACATTTCCTAGGAAATCTATGCATTAAATAGTTTATTTAACAATATTTTATACATTTCCTAAATGGTATCGGAATTGTACACATTTCCTAGGATTTGTATACAATTCCTTGATTTCATACATTTCCGGTAACATATATACTATAATATCAAGGCTGACGAATCAAGACGCAATAAGAGCTAATATATTTTTTCCTTGATGAAGAATGACCATCGTGGAATAGAATCACTGTATTCATTCTAATTTGTAGTTAATTGATGACATTGTCACGCTTTAAAGAGGTACGTAAGTTCATTATTCTTCTTTTGTTTTTTTGTTCATAATATCACTTGCGTTGATTGTTCAATGTCATAATTTAATTGTTCTAAATTTTCTAGAACATATTGTGTAGGAAGTTGTTTTGACAGTTAGATCCAGATATATATCTTTTAACAAAAATATTTCATACACCCGCCAGGTGTTAGGTCCGAACTTTCAATTGTCATGGAAGTAACAATTATTGTTCTAGACTCTAGACTTCTAGAGCTATGCAAGATAGATTACAATGATGCACGAACTAAAAGACCACATTACCAAGTGAATTTTATAAATAGAAATTCAATATGAAGACAAGTAGTAGATATATAATTTATGGGTAGGTAATATTATGATGATTTAATAAGTACTAATATAATAATAAGATTTTTTAATAGGTACTAAGTGGTAGGTAATTTTAGAACGTTACTTGCTCTACCGAATGTATTTTTAATTTTTGAACGAATAAAATTGTTTTTTTTTTTATTGCATTTAAAAAAATATATTTCATAATATGAAAATCACGGAATGAAACCATACCAGACATTTGAGACATTCAAAAGCTTTTTTTTCAATCGAATTACTGGATCACTGGACGACAATAATGTAGAATTGTAGAGTGCTCGGAGAATATTATCAGAGATTCTTTTACTTTTTTTTTATACGGTCTTTAAAATAATCTGTAGAAATTAATATTTCAACATAAAACAATAAATAATTATTTGTAGACAATAAATCGCATTTTCTTCAGTGACAGCAGAACATTTCCTCTAACCTTCATAGCCTTATAGGGAATGGTGGAAGGTTCTGCCTTATATTATGTTATTGATGATACTTACAACCAATAAGAAATTAATAGCATTTATGTAATAAAAAGTAAGCAGTATACTTGCTTAATACTTTTAAAGTTATAAAAGTTTTTCGACGTGAGGTTCGATTCCTGTGACCCTATGAAACATATTTTAGTTACAGAGTACAGACAAAATAAATAAAAATAGGTTAATTATTTATAATACAGACGCATTCGAAAAATATCTCACCATAAACACAGGGAATTAAAAAATAAAATCTAACACAGCCATGCAGCTTTAGCGTGGAGTTGCCATAAAAGTTAAATTTGTTGAAGTATTATTGAAGCTTGTTTATCGTTACGGCTCTACATTTTAAAGACCTAAAGAATTTTTAAAAGATTTTTAATTATGTTTCATATCATCATGCGGAAATTATCTTCACAATTATTATTGAGTCCTGTAATTGGATATGTTAAAAAAATAACAAGAAAGCAGTCAAGTTATCCATATATTTTGGAATGCTCTAGAAAAATAATTAAAAGTTAATTGCAGTAGCCGCAATTATCAAACTGAGATATATTATGTATCGTAAACAACAACCTCGACCTTGAGTTACTTCATATTACTTTGGTTAAAAACTTGTTTGAACATACATAAGAAAATATATAAAAAATATAATCTAATTTTTTGCATCATATAAATCGTTAAGTATAACAGAATTTTTTTGTTTAAATGTATCATATTATATGTACTTATTTATAATGGTTGTGGGAATAACTTACTTCTCAAAGCTTTTCCTTCTGGCGTACATCTCAGTCCATTAATTAAACAGTCCACATAATTTCTCACTAGTCTCTTATTATTAAAAATTGCATCTACATCTAAATAATCATAACGGTCGTCATATTTGGGCATATTTTTCATAGCCTCTAAATCTTGTCCTGACACTGCGTTCCACGCACTGGCACATAAGCACAAAACAATTAAAAATAACATTTTGAAAAAAAAAGATTGTGACTAAGGTTTGAAAATTAAATTCGCGGTTTCCCGCGCAATTGCTGTTCGCAACATTCGAGCGCTCGCGGCAAGAAATAGTATCGTTGTGGTGCGCGTGCAGGCACATTTGATAGTATTAAACCGTGTGAGCGCCTCGCTGCGACAAGATCTATCAAGGGCACAAGGAGTAGCTCTCAGTGAAGGGTTGCTTCTGATCCTTTCGATTTACAAAGCGCTTGTATACCTCGAAAATAAATTAAAAAGTAGGTTAAGTCAAACATTGAACGTATAACCATACTAGCGACCCGCCCCGGCTTCGCACGGGTGCAATGCTGATACTAAATACACTACAGAAAAACTGTGAACGTTGTACAGTACTCCAAAAGTAATAATGCGCATAGAAATCTTCGTCACTGTTCGGCAACTGTCATATTCCCGGAGCGTCCGAAGATGATATTTATATAGAGTGGTTAAATGCATTTTCTTCATGCATAATTTAGTCAAATTATGTGTTTTGTGCTAAAAGAGATTAATATTGATTTGAAAGTAACGATTTTGTTTCGATAATTCCTTGTAAGTAAATAGCGAGGATAACCCCACGATTGCGAATATATCTTTGTTGGATTGATTTACTTGGAAAATTTTATAGTACTTTTAAAGTGTCTTACTGAAGCTGGTGTAATGATGGAAGAAAAGAAGGTTAAAATAACACAACATTTATATTGTATAAAATATTGTTTTCAAACACAGGTTTACATTAAAACCATATTTAAATCTAATCATTAAAATCTCAGCTCAAAAGTATTTAAAGTACTAATCATTCTTCAATATTATGACATTTACAAAAAAATAAAAATAAAAACAATCAAAATCAGGGATTATCTTTATTTCTGACATTTTAGATACATCGGAACTTTCATTATGCTCTTCTTCATTTTCACTTTCCCTACTGCCATCACCTGTGTAAATCATTTCATCGATTAATTCAATTCACCTTTAAAAACAAAACCAAGAAGGGTATGTAATAGCAGCTCTATATAATTTCACACAGAGAGAACACGTGCAGTCACCACCAATATTCAAAGAGGACTGACGGATTTTTCAGTTTTTTGAGTGACAGGCTACCGTCACCTACCGCCTGATTTGTTTTTGATTGTGTATGACCGTGAATTGACTTCTATTTCTTTTGAACAAAGTGTAAAATGCAAGTGCATTGTTTAGGGCTCTTACGATTCAATGATTCGAGTGTTTTCGGAAATACGACAATAATTAGCGAAGATTTGCATGCGCATTATTAATTTTGGAGTACTGTATATAAAAACATAGCGGCCCGCTCCGGCTTCGCACGAGTATAAAATATATAGCCGGGCGGCCGGCCGGTACCGCCGCAAACGCTACGTCCCGCAATTTTTAAATCTGTAATATCTTCGAAAATATTCACTTAAATCATACGGTGTAAAGGGCCATATAGATCTATATTAAATGAACAATGTATTCAAGGTATTTAATTGGTTAAGGATTATTGCTGTATTGGTTAAAATCGCTTCGAAAATTAGCCATTATTTGTCGTAAAAAGTAAATGACAAAAAAAAGTTATTGTGGGTTATCCATAAGAGATAGACATATACCACCGCGGACTTTTCTGTAGACCTTTTCAATGTGTATAATACTTAGTACATTATTTTGATAAAACTCGTAGGGTTCAGCCTGCGTTTGCAATGTAAGCGGAAAAAATGTAATTTTTTACGACATCACGTTAGAAACCTCAAAAATTAAAAATAACAGTACTTTTCCACTATTTGATGGATGTTATTATATATATAAACCTTCCTCTTGAATCACACTATCTATTAAAAAAAACCGCATCAAAATCCGTTGCGTAGTTTCAAAGATTTAAGCGTACAAAGGGACATAGGGACATAGGGACAGAGAAAGCGACTTTGTTTTATACTATGTAGTGATAGTGATTAGTCCATTGAAAAGTTACATTTGGGGTTGCGTTTTTTAGAGGACGCAATTTTATTTTTTTGATGTGTAGGGGGAGTCAGTGTGAAGCTATCACCAAGTTTGTGGGGTCGCCACCCTTGTCCCACGGCCGCCATCTTGAAAATAGCGGTTGAAATGGTTTTAACGATATATCTCTTAGACTATTTATCTGATAATAAAACAATGTTAACATTATTCGTTGCAAATTAAATTCTCTACAACTTTGATTCAGTAACTTTTTGTCGTAGAACTATAAACAAAAAAGTTATAAGCGAAAATGTTCAGAAATTAGAGATGTTTATATTTAAAAAAAAAACTTTTTTTTATAAGTTTACGAAGAAATTATATCAGACCATTTTTGTAGATTGTTTTTCGAAGAACGACTTTTATTTACAACATTTTTTCATTAAGTAAATAGCTAAGGTTTTACAGCCCTCCGAAGTGAGTACTATTTTAAGTTTTCTTTACTATACAGAATACGGATATATTATGTGTGTACTAATAATAATTTGTCACCAGTAATTATTTTTTTTTGTTATTATAATATTTTTAATAATAAATTTTACAATATTATTAATAATTAATTATTGAATCTTTTCCCCACCACCCAGGAGGTAGAGTCTGGAAGTGTGTTTTTTTACGTCGAAAAGCAGGGCTGAAATGTTCTGCAGTGTGCTTCCATTGTTGTGGAGTCTGGGAAAAGAGCCAATAGCCAATATATTATGTATAGTTACTACTGAAAAATAGTACTCACTTCTGAGCGCTGTAAAACCTTAGCTATTGACGTAATGAAAAAATGTTGTATATAAAAGTTGTTCCTCGAAAAACAATCTACAAAAATAGTCTTATATCATTTCTTCGTAAAATGATAAAAAAAAGTTTTATTGAAAAATATAAATAGCTCTAATTTCTGAACATTTTCGCTTATAACTTTTTTATTTATAGTTCTACGACAAAAAGTTACTGAATCAAAGTTGTAGAGAATTTCATTTGCAACAAATAATGTTAACATTGTTTTATTATCAGATAAATAGTTTAAGAGATATATCGTTAAAACCATTTCAACCGTTATTTTCAAGATGGCGGCTATGGGACAAGGGTGGCGACCCCACAAACTTGGTTTTAGCTTCACACTGACCCCCCCTACACATCAAAAAAATAAAATTGCGTCCTCTAAAAAACGCAAGGTCAGGCCTAAAAAATGTAACATTTCAATGGACTAGATAAGTACAAGTTCAAAGTAAAATGCCAAATAACAATAAAAAAACATTTTTAAATAGGTATGTACACAATTATTAATTTTCGTAAAATTTCAATCTTACCTAAATTATATAATATTATGAAGACGTTACAAACCAGCTATCATCAAAAAAATTGAGAAATGCAAAACATCTATCATTACGCCAGATTATGCCATTGCTAAAGTTTTCGCAAACTTTCGATTTTCCGTTTAAATGATCATACATCACTTGGTCCGTCTCTAGATGACAAAATAATTATACGTAGGTACCTACGAGGCATATGCTATTAAGTCTAGGAAGTTGTACTAGATCAGCCATTCGGAACAACAATCAGCCTAGTACCTATCTTTTGCATTAGATTGCAACACAGTACGTTCAATGTACTAGTAATTGCTATTTTTAATGTCATGAGTTTTTTTTTTACTTGTCCCTTAAGAGAACCAGATAAACTCGTCCATTGCTTTAACATTATAAATATTATGTGAAGTATATTTTATTTTGTTTGTATAATTTACGCATGCATTAGGTTTAAATGCGTTGGCTGCATTTTTTATTTTAGTTTGAAGCTTTTTATTAAAAGAGGACGTTATCATAAATGGATATCCTCTTAATAATATTAAGAGGATATCTATATAATAAAAAATACAAGGCTTAGAGGATTTAGTAGCCTTTATGATAATAATATACGGTTGGAATATCTATTGTCTACGTGACAATAGATATTCCACCCGTGCAATCAGGACACCTTGTGGCGGGGTGTCGGGGAGTAGCGACCCCGCGGGAACCGAGTGCTCCCGGGGGAGGCCCCTGTCTTCATCTCCGGCTTGCCTTCACCGGCCGGTCGGAGTGAAGCCTGACAAGGACAGGACCCCAACCTCTGGCTTGCCTTAACCGCCGGCCAGAGTGGAGTCGCGAGAGCTTTTAGCTCGAAGGGTGGATGCGAATCGTAAGTGGCGAGTGGGCACGTGATGCTGGACCCTCAGGGAGCGCGTGATCGTAGTTTAAAGTCCAGGGACGCCTCTCCACCCTTAGCTGCTCACAATATGTTGCCCCCTTGTCGCACTATTGCAGCGACTTATTTCGGGGGCCCATACAGTGAGAGGGCGAGTCACCACCCTGCCAACATATTTTTACTTTCTTTTAGTAGAAAGGCAGGTGCCATAGTTCCCAATAGACCCCAATTACCGGCCCATTTAACATCCCACTCCATAGCCCAGTTGATTTTGTTTTCCATACCTCGAAATAGTCCTACATCGGCCGCGGACTGCCCAGGGCTGTATCTCTATAGTGCAGTCATGGGCAGGCTGCGGCTGGTGTCCCACAACACAGTAAAGTTCTCTAAAGGGCCTCTGCGTGTTGGATCCGTGTCCCCACGTAAGCCTTCCAAAGGACCGGGTGCCTTCCTTATGATGGTACCCGAGTATTATGGAAGTGATATACACATAATAATAATTATAATTACCAGGCAGAATATTTATAATTCTATATTTTTAGTATAAAACAATCCGTGAAAACGAGGAAATAATTACGATAATGTATTCGTGATTGTTTGAGCACACTGCACACATATTGAAGTTTTCATGGATTTATTATTTAAATTAATTATAATTGTTTCTTAATATAAATTAGTTATATTCTCATAGAAAAACTCGTCATAGCTTTTTATAGTCTGTCAGCTTAATACAAATCAGTTTTTACAAAATATCTTATCTTAATATATATAAATCTCGTGTCACAATGTTTGTCCTCAATGGACTCCTAAACCACTTAACCGATTATAATAAAATTCGTACACCATGTGTAGTTCGATCCAACTTGAGAGATAGGATAGTTTAAACATGTAGGTACCACGGGCGAAGCCGGGGCGGACCGCTAGTAAAATGATAAATTTAAAAAAATAATTAACAGCATAATAAGGTTTTACTTAGTGAAAAACAACGGTATTTTCAGCAACGAATCTTAAAAAATATTAAACGTACAAAATTAACACACTAACCTACTTTGTTATGTATGTTTGTTAAATTAAAATTTAGTACCTTAGTTTTATTATTTGTTAAGGTAAATTAATACACAGTTTCGGAGTTTCATAAAATAACGGTATCCGTATCTATAAGAGGGGTTATTTAAATCTATACGTAATATTATAAAGCTGAAGAGTTTGTTTGTTTGAACGAGCTAATCTCCGAAATATTTTTTCAAATCGGACCAGTAGTTGGTCCGATCAGTTGGGCTATCTAGCCCATTTACCGAAGAAAGCTCTACTAACAGGAGCGAAACACTGCGGGTAAAACCGCGAGGCACAGCTAGTTCTATATCAAAGAAAAAATAATTTAGTGATTCACCGAGTTTGTGTACAATAATATTTACTTTTATTTAGCATATGTACGATAATACGAGCTGGATGTTTAGAAAGTCTACTATTATCTGTATATTTGTTTAAATACTTGACATTACCGTGTATAACCTTCTGACCTAGTGACTATAATATGTATAATATACATAAATATGATTTACTGTTATCTATTGACTATTCTATTGAAATATACGTATGTCTATTAAACTGAACTGATAATGTTGATTCATTTGAATTTATTTAAATAGTATAAAACATGTGCACTGCATTTAATTTTATACGGGATATAAGCCAATTTTTTACTTTTAATTAATAATTACCTGTTTTTTCAAAAACCTCCTCTTTTTAGTGTTAGAACATTATAAACTCAGTGCCGCATACATTTCGTAAAGTATAAAAAAAAGACGTGTGGCACTCGGGGACTGCCGCGGTAAAGCTATTGCATGCTATGCCTTCAAGCCACACCTCCGCCCGTCGGAGTGGGGAGTGTGAGGTTTTTTCGTTACGGAATTTCTCGATTCGGTCCCCGCGCTCAAGGCCCGCGATAGAAGCTATGCAATAGCTTAAAAAAACTTATTTTAAATCTGCGAATAATGAAAGAGCAAGCAAAAATAGCTAAAAACTATAATCTACAAAACTGTTTCAGGTCTTGTGGCCTTAATTGTGTGGTCACATTTTTCCTTCCCGTCATCTTTTAAATGTTAATACACTGTTATGACTTCTGATACACCTTACAAGTTACACATCTTTTGTTTAGTTTTTCTTTGCGGAACAAAAAAGCAAAAAAACTCATTGATATTTACACAAACACATCATACACAATATGTTGTTTTTTATAAGTTGACAGAATAATGACGTCATATTCATTTTTGCGGGTTTTATTTTTTCACTAGGAACAAAAGTATGAATCTAATCCATTATTCGATGTTATACTACGTACACAAAAATATTTTTTTGTTAAATGTACCTAGCAAAGTTGGACCTGTTCAATGAAAAAAATACAAGAAGGAAAAATTGATATTAATAAATCGCTACATAGTATAAAACAAAGTCGCATTCTCTGTCCCTATGTCCCTATGTCCCTTTGTACGCTTTAATCTTTGAAACTACGCAACGGATTTTGAAGCGGTTTTTTTTTAATAGATAGAGTGATTCAAGAGGAAGGTTTATATGTATAATAACATCCATTAAATAGTGGAGAAGTACTGTTATTTTTGAGGTTTCTAATGTGATGTCGTAAATAATTACATTTTTTTTCCGCTTACATTGCAAACGCAGGCTGAACCCTACGAGTTTTATCAAAATAATGTACTAAGTATTGTACACATTGAAAAGGTCTACAGAAAAGTCCGTGATGGTATATGTCTATCTCTTATGGATAACCCACAATAACTTTTTTTTGTCATTTACTTTTTACGACAAATAATGGCTAATTTTCGAAGCGATTTTAACCAATACAGCATTAATCCTTAACCAATTAAATACCTTGAATACATTGTTCATTTAATATAGATCTACTAGCGACCCGCCCCGGCTTCGCACGGGTGCAATGCTGATACTAAATACACTACAGAAAAACTGTGAATGTTGTATATAAAAACATAGCGGCCCGCTCCGACTTCGCACGGGTATAAAATATATAGCCGGGCGGCCGGCCGGTACCGCTGCAAACGCTACGTCCCGCAATTTTTAAATCTGTAATATCTTCGAAAATATTCACTTAAATCATACGGTGTAAAGGGCCATATAGATCTATATTAAATGAACAATGTATTCAAGGTATTTAATTGGTTAAGGATGAATGCTGTATTGGTTAAAATCGCATCGAAAATTAGCCATTATTTGTCGTAAAAAGTAAATGACAAAAAAAGTTATTGTGGGTTATCCATAAGAGATAGACATATACCATCGCGGACTTTTCTGTAGACCTTTTCAATGTGTATAATACTTAGTACATTATTTTGATAAAACTCGTAAAGATCAGCCTGCGTTTGCAATGTAAGCGGAAAAAATGTAATTTTTTACGACATCACATTAGAAACCTCAAAAATAACAGTACTTCTCCACTATTTTATGGATGTTATTATACATATAAACCTTCCTCTTGAATCACTCTATCTATTAAAAAAAACCGCATCAAAATCCGTTGCGTAGTTTCAAAGATTTAAGCGGTACAAAGGCCAAAGGGACATAGGGACATAGGGACAGGGAAAGCGACTTTGTTTTATACTATGTAGTGATATGGCCCTTTACACCGTATGATTTAAGTGAATATTTTCGAAGATATCACAGATTTAAAAATTGCGGGACGTGGCGTTTGCGACGGTACCGGCCGGCCGGGCCGCTATGTTTTTAGACTTAATATTGTGTAACTTAAGGTTTATTCCTAATATGGCGACTTAAATATTGACATCAGTAATG
The DNA here is from genome assembly GCA_029959065.1 of Colias behrii. Lineage (NCBI taxonomy): Eukaryota > Metazoa > Arthropoda > Insecta > Lepidoptera > Pieridae > Colias > Colias behrii. Next base: position 3,205,714 of record JARWMC010000019.1, read on the forward strand.
AGAACACTGATCAAAGATCTGACGAATATCTAGAGTTTCTTGCATGTCACGGATTCTTACCAAGTCACTCTTTACCTACACGTGGTAAAAGCTGTCTTGACCGCGTATTTCCAAACTATACAAAGCCAGCACGCAACGGTGTGAAACTAATCACGTATAGTTTGGAAATAACTTTTTTACAAAGTTCTTCCAATCTATACAACAGTAGTACGCAAATACTCGCGTATACTTTGTAGTGAAGTAAGTAAGAATAGCGCTCCAAAACATACAGCGCCAGTACGCACGCGGACTAATCGTATACGTTTCGGAGTAAGCGCGGCGTCTTTCCATTGCTCACGTTTATATTATTGTATTGCTGTTTTTTTTTTAATCTATGATTACAATGCATACACGAATGTTGCGTACTGATCGTGTATAGTTTGTATCGTGGATGCTTGCGTCTTCGTTCCCGACTATACTACACGACTTACAATGGACAATAGTGCTAAAAAGTAAAAATCTAATAAGTCCAGGAGAGGACGGTTGCGAGGCGACGGATCCCCGCTTCGCGGGGCTCCTATTTTTGTGCAGTTAAAAAAAACACGAACCTAACCTAACCCACACCCTTATCTGTTACCTGTTTATTTGCCTAAGCTTACCTCATAATATTTTTATTCCATATTTGACTGAATCGATAATAATCAAGAAGAATAAAAGTAGATAGATATATCTGTACAAGTCTTTGATTACCAATGTATTTAATATTTCGTTCAAGCGTAACTGGTGTAGTATATAGGTAATTAGTTATATTTTGCGTACTGATCGTGTATAGTTTGGAACGAAGACGCAAGCATCGGTGTTACAAAGTATACGCGATCAGTACGCGAAATTCGTGTATATATTGTAATCACAGACTTAAAAACAGCATTACAATATATACACGAGCAGTTTCGTATGGTTGCGTTCTGGCTATGTATAGTTTGGAAAGACGCGTCTTGACCACTGTTTCGTAAAATCTAATATAAAAGTGGCTACTTTTGTATGTGAGTCTGCAATAACGGATCATTCTGCGATATTTCTTACTTTTTCAGAAAAACCAAAAACTAGTATAGCTAAGACAACATGTTTTACAACCACTATAAATTACTCAAAAGCTTCCAAACTACTGTCATTGTTACAACTACTGTGATTGGCACAATCTACAAATGATCCTAATAGTCTAATGATACCGTTGGTAATATTATAAGCGTTAGTTCCCGATTATTTAAAAAAACTAATAGAAATTCTATTTTACAACCCTGGATTACACCAGGTTTGCTGCGATGTATACGTTTCAGAGATATTTTACACCGCCGAAACAAAAACGATCCAAATAATAAGGAACTTGAACTCATATATAAACGCTATAGGAATCATTGCAGTAATATTTTACACACTTTTAAAAACAAGTATGATAAAATTGAGCTTAATAATAACAGTAAAGATATTAAAAAGTCATGGAAAACTATTATCATAATATAAATAAATATCAAGATAATTATCATAATATTTATTGACGTGTAGCGTTCGCCTTTGCCCTGATTCTGATATCAATCTGATAAAATAATTAAAATGTTAGATTTAGGTCAAACCATAGAAATCTAAATAACAAGGCACTAGAAGTCGTAAGCGCGCGTGACATTGTCGCCGCTCAGGTGGTTACCATGCCACAAGTCTGTTCGTCGCTTGTTCAGTTGTTCCTGACACGTGTGTGAATAAACATGGTGTGTTGCAGCATTTCCCAGTGCGGAAATTCTTCCATAAATTGTAATTATACTAATAAAGGAATAACATTTCACCGGCAAATATTTTTGTTTATAAATATTGCCGTGTTTCCTTAAAATTAAACAATATTTACAAGTATTACGAGTGTCACCATAGTAATCGAAATAACAATGAATGACACAGTCGACCATTCTTATTATCACGTTTAACACAAATTTCAACCTTATTTCTATGAGTTTATGTTCAAAGTTATATCTATTGAAAATTGACAACCTCTGTTGTAGAAAAGCAGAATTTTTTCGTATTGGAGCAAAAATAAACAAAACGTCTCATATACTTAGGGATGTTATTCTAAAATAAACCGTAAATTCGTGCGTTAGGATACATATTCAAAAGCTTAATTTAATATTTAAGTTAGTTTTCACTAAAATCAAGCTGTCCAATAAAAGGCATAGTTTACTTGTGTGTACTGTTTAGCTATCGGTTTAAATGTGTTGAATTTGGCGACAGCGGTTTTCATACGAATTATGACATTATAGCACTTCTATGTGTCTTGTTATTTAGATTTCTATGGGTCAAACAAATGGCTAAGGCCGCAAGCGACCAATGGCTGAGCTCGGTGGGCTCTGATTGGCTCATTTGAATCGGATCAACAAGAGCTAAAACGCAAAAAAGGTGGATTTGTATAAAAAGCACGTAATTATTATTATTACTGATGGTGACACTTGTGGCTCCGTTCGGATCCACACACGGACGGTGGTGTGGCAATGGATCAACAAATACCAACCGGATCAACAAGTGAAAACGGATCAAATAATTACTAACTATATGGCACGTTTGATCAACATAGTGCCCATGGAGATATCTATATATATATATATACACACATACAATATAATATACAATGATTAAATAAATATAAGGATACTAACAATTTATCTGGGAGAAGAAATGGTTGAAGACTAAATTTTTAAATATATTCAGCGATTTCGCACGTCTGATTTCAATTGGTAGAGCATTCCAAAGAAGTATCGACTGTATATGGAAGGATTTGTGGTAGAATTTAGATTTATGAATGAGGAGGAATTTTCAATAGCAAGTTGCCAGTGCAGCGCAAATTTAAATCAACATTCGAACGAAATTCAAATTTTTCCTTAAGGTAGGCAGGGTGTAGAGTAGTGCTTCTGCCCCCAAGGTTGCCAAATAATAAAGTCTTTTACTTTAATCAGTTTTAATCCTCTTTACAATATGTGTTGCTTACTTAAGCTAGCCGTTATGCACTACTGACTCTAATAATTCTAATAAATGTAAAAAGCGTCGGGGAAACAATGTGGACACATACATAATATACCTACAAAAAGCTTTGGTCAGCGAATTGCATATATGTGTGTCCCTACATTATTCCCCCCCCCCCTTTCAAAAAAAATTATACACCAAAAAAAATTTAATAAAAAGACATAATAAACACACAATTACCGTTAAATACAAAATGAGATAACAATGCAATACGCATATTAATTCGTAATATTTCTTAATTTCACAAGAATAAAAAAAGATCTTACATGTAAACGGCTTAGGCTAATTAATATTGATCGGAATACGTAGATAGATAGGGTCACTCGCTCACTCACTCACTAGTCACTACACGAATTTATCCTTATGTTACAACTACGATATTATTTATTTATTTTACGCGTATCCCGCAGTGGGCGGCGCTGGCTGGGTCACTTGCCCTAGCGTCGCGGACGCTCGTCCTTGGTTGGCCTTATCCACCTCGCGACGTAGCCAACTCCTGATCCGGCGATGGCAAAAACCACGCAGGCCCAATAAAACTATGGCCGTAACGATCACAGCTAATACTATCATTACGATGACCATGGTGTTGATGTGATCGTCTATACTTCTGGAGTCTATTTGCACGTTTGCAACTCTTCCCGTTTTCTCTTTTGTTGCGTAGTTACCCATGTTGTTACAAAAAATAAATATTATATAAACTAATTGCTAAGATTGAACTGTCCCCACTTTGAGCTAATTAATAAATGAATGTTATTGAATACTGTATAAATAAAGTTTAATAAAAATGCTAAATGAGTGACCATATTATTACCTATGTAATCCGATATAACTTACTAATCTAGTACAAAAACAGGAAATACTAAATAGGCATCTTCAATCCGTAAAAACAAAACTATCGTATTACTTTATTCTTTCGCAATAGGTAAGTACATAAAAATGTAAAATATGCACAATATAATGTTAATCATATTTATGTAAAACATAAAATGAAATGATTGACATTAATATGAAACAATAAAAACAAATTAAATTACATACTTCAAAACGTTGTATAGTGAACAATTAATATAAAAATTTGTATAAGACGCAATAGCTACATGTAAACAAATATAAACTTACATTCTAAAAAATCTATATAACACACAAGTATAATAAATTGAATTACAATACAGATAATACTTAGAATTAAAGACAATAGCTAATAGTAGGGGAGCCCAAGAGGGGATTTTGGGATTTACTCGAGCGCGTCAGATTACTATAAGGGACGGTACCTTAGCTATTCATTAGTACCTCTAGTCAATATGAGCAGTTATGGTTGGTGGGTGCGCTCAGGGGCCCCGCTGGAAAATTTGAATAATCCATAATTCCCTAAGGTTGAGCTCGAATCGTCAGATTAGCGAAATGGGGACTTCTTATATTGTAATTAACCCCCCCCATATATTAATCTGACGCGCTCGAATAATATTACTTTAATTTTTTACCCTTTCTTCATAGCGATTAAATCGCCACTTAAATCGTCAGATTAACGTATACTTTTTTTCAGTGACGTCCTGGAGCATGCAAAATATCAATATCTAACGCGCTTGAGTATTTCCAAGCCAATTATTTTCTTTTTTAAATTAAAAAAAATCAAAAAACCCTTCCCCACCGCTAAAAGTGAAAACATTATAGGACCTTTTTTCTCGCTATGGTCTAATCTACCAATTCTAATAGGTTCCCGTGACGCTCGAGTAAATCCACATTTAGCATCCTGGGCTCCCCTACTATAAATACTGTGTGAAAGTACTATATCGCAAATCGCACGGGTCGTCGGATTACGCGACCGCTCCTAGTTACGCTTACGGGTGGCGCATGCTGAACCGACTTCGATAAAGAAGTGTTATATGGAACAATATTGTTTTCAACATCAACATCATCTTTTATAATAAAGGCTGGCTTTAACCTGTCAATGGAAACGCGTGCGACTCGATCCGGAAATTGTATTTTAAAAACTTTAGAACTACGTTCTAACTTCTAACACTCGATAAGGACCATCATAAGGCGGTTTTAGAGACCTGTGCACTGCGTCATCTCTAACAAAAACGTGACTACAACTTTGTAAATCGGAATAAACGAATATTTTCTTTGCGTTCGTCTTATCTCTCGTCGGGCGATACTGAGATATAGTTTCACGGATTTTTTCTACCAAACTATAAGGATCGTTTACGTCACAGTCATTTTTAGAACTATCGTAGAACTTGCAAGGCAAACGTAAAGTTTTACCGAAGGCCAATTCTGCGGCACTAACATTACTATCAGTTCGTATTGCTGCTCTCAACCCTACATAACAGTGGGTAATTCGCCTATCCACGTTTTATTACTACGAAATCGAAAGCAATTTTTCTAAAATATTCTGTAAAAATAAGGTCTAATAATATTATTTGAAACTTCGCAATATACTCCTTTTTTACAAGTTGGTAAATATATTTTCTTAAACTTTACATTATTATCGCTATGCCCACCTCGTGTCATATTAGGTAATCAAGTACTCGTCTTTCGCTTGCGAGTCAGCAAGTTCGTTGAAGTCGAGTACAGTCGGGCAAACAATTGTTTCTACGCGCGATAAAGTATCGGCTACAATATTATCTTTACCGCTAATATGCTGTATGTCGACCGTAAATTCACTTATAAAAAGTAATTGTCGCGTCCTTCTAGGCGTTTCTTTACTGTCATTACCTATTTTAGAAAATGCATGACATAATGGCTTATGATCTGTATACCTATATTGTTAAAGGACGGCCTTCAAAGAATTTCCTAAAATATTTTATAGCTTGAAAAATCGCTAGCAATTCCCTATCATAAGTAGAATACTTTTGCTCGGTAGGCGAAAATTTTTTGGAAAAATATCCTAGGGGTATCCACTTACCTTTTACTCGCTGTTGCAATACCGCACCCATACAAGTATTGGAAGCGTCGGTCATCAAGGCTAAGGGAACATCTAAAAGGGATGTGACAATGTGACGGCATTTTGTAGGCCTATCTTACATTGCACAAAAGCATTATCACTAACATTGTTCCAAATAATTTTCGATTTATCATTTTTCTTAGAGTTTACTAAATATTTATTGAGTTCGCATTGATGTGACGCTAAATGAGGTAAATGTGGTCTGTAAAAATTAATTATTCCTAAAAAACGTCTTAAATCTGATACTGTAACGGGTTTAGGAAAGTTAACTATGGCCTCGACCTTATCTTTGAGCGGTTTAATTCCATCTACACTCACTTCGTGACCTAAGAATTCTATCACGTCGGGGTCACAAATGTAGAGTAGTGCTTCTGCCCCCAAGGTTGCCAAATAATAAAGCCTTTAACTTTAATCACTTTTAATCCTCTTTACAATATGTGTTGCTTAAGCTAGCCGTTATGCACTACTGACTCTAATAATTCTAATAAATGTAAAAAGCGTCGGGGAAACAATGTGGACACATACATAATATACAAAAAGCTTTGGTCAGCGAATTGCATGTGTGTGTCCCTACACAGGGGCTTGAGGATAAAAAAGGATTTTGTACAAAGATGTAAGTCATATGTAAGTATATGCATGTTACGACGTAGACGTATGGGGTAACCACTTAAGCCTCATACGGTACTCTGTGACGTGATCATACTTGCGGAGGCCAAATACGAATCTTATACAAACATTTTGCAGCAGTTCGAGTTTGTCCAATCTCTATATTATATAAAAAAAGAACTGCGCTATAAAATAATAATTTATAACTATATGCGAATAACACTGGAAAAAACCTACATTAATATCCAGCCAATATATAAATAAATCTATTGCTCATGGAATTCGCTAGAAAAAACAAATAGGTATTAATGAAAATTTACTAAATGATTTTCCTAGTATTGTAGTACTACCAACTAATATTTAAATATAACAATATCTTCCGCGTAAATATTCATAGTATAAAAACACTCAATGATCTTACAAACCAGGCTAAATTCTCATGGAATTCAAAAGACAAAACCAATTAGGTATGTATTACATTTTAATTATTATGCATGTCATTTGCATGCTTATGTGCTGTTATGTTAGTTGATAATTATTGTTATGTTGTATTATTGCACCTCTTTTATCAGACTTAGGGCTCTTTCAATTTATGCGTTTCGTATCGGACCGCTACAGTGCCGAAGCGGTGCGTTTGTCGTACGGCGCACGGCCGGTCGTTTGTTTTCATACAAAATGCACGGTGCGGCAACAGTGCGGCGTCCGTACCGCGAACGCTCGACAGCAGGACGGCAACGTCGCAAGTCCCATAGGGATGTCGGAAATGCAATAAAGTATCGATATATAATCGTATTGATGTTTTTTGAAAATATCAATATCGATGTTGATATTTTTATTAAAAAATATCGATATATCGGTATGATTTGACAGAGAATATTCGTGCTCTAAAAATTAATTTTTTGGTCTAATCTAATTCAATCATCTTGCATTTCTACGGGTACTCAAGTACAGAAATACGCGCGTTTTGAGGTTATAATATATAAGTCAGTCGTGGTAATAATACGGACGGGCAGTTGAAAAGCACTAACAGTAATGTTTCTTCGTCAGAGTCCATGGCTTAACGGGTGTCAAATAAATTTAAAACAGCACTAGCATACAAACGCACGGCAGTCAGATACGCTTTCAATTTAAGCGTTTGGTAACGGACTGCTACCGTACTGCAACAGCACGGCAGCGGGTTATAACTAGCGGCACGGAAAACGTGCGGCAGCGGTCCGATACGAAACGCATAAATTGAAAGAGCCCTTATCTGTGACAACCACGTGACAACCACGTGACAACGAAGATGGAAACTTAATTTATTCAATTTTAATTTTGCTTGTGTTCATAATCCTTGGAATTTTTTTTATAGCAACTCTAGCAATAGAGCAGGTGACTCACTTGGTGGTAGGTGATAGTTGCCGCCCATGACGATCACAGCATTGGGAACTCTGCAATCGTATTGCTGGCTTTAAGGTGGAAATGGGTTATTCAGGTAAGTGTAGGTTCTATGCTTGAAGGTTCCCATGTCACCATGCGCATCCAGGTGGTAGTGGTGAAATTACCAGAAATAAAAATCGTAGATACCTACTAAGACTGTGCCTATCAGTTTTTTAGTGTTGGTAATGGTTATGTTATAACAGACCTTACTTATCTATACTTAATATTATAAAGCTGGAGAGTTTGTTTGTTTGTTTGATCGCGCTAATCTCAAGAACTACTGGTCCGATTTGAAAAATTATTTCGGTGTTGGATAGCCCATTTATCATGGAAGGTTATAGCTTATAGGTAATATATTATGATCACGCTAAGACCAACAGTAGCGGAGCCACGCGGGTGAAACCGCGGAGCGCAGCTAGTCAGCTATATAATTCGTAAGAACTAACCGGAAATATTTATATCTATCCCTTGAGTACATTGATTTCTACTTAGATAAACTCATAAATATGCATTTATCCATAATAGACCCAGAAGACAAATGATAAATAATTAACACATAAGTTACTAGGCAATTTGCAAGAAACAGCGGATTTCATACAAGTTAACTGGGTAAGTATATCTATCAATTTGCGACATTGCATTGTAATTGTACTGACGTTGTTTATAACGCCTTATAATTATAATGTTTTCATTAATTTCATGTTTAGATTGTAGACTGATGAATGGAAAAAATATACAAGTACCTAGGTATTTTACGAAGAACTCATATTATTGATAAATTATTGCAAATAGTACCTAGTACCTAGTAGAAATTAGAAATTGTTCCTTATTAGTATAAGGAACAATTATTTCTAATTTCAGCTAGAATCTATTCTATATTATTATACATACTAGCTTACCGCCCGCGGCTTCGCCCGCTTTGTCTAAAACCTAATAAATTATATACTAAAACCTTCCTCTTGAATCGCTCTATCTATTAAAAAAAACAGCATCAAAATCCGGTGCGTAGTTTTACATAGGGACAGAGAAAGCGACTTTGTTTTTTACTATGTAGTGATATAATATGGAAGTAAGCATCCATAGAAATCTAAATAACAAGGCAATGTTATTTAGATTTCTATGTAAGCATCTAAGTAAAGAAAGATTGAGAAATACAAATAAATAAAATTGTAATGTTTTTTTTTGTTTTTATAAAATTTTGGGTGTTCTTCACCACGGAAGGCGTAAAAAATAGTCACTCAAAAAATAGATTTCATTGAAACAATATTGATAGTAATAAAAGTTAAAACTAGATTTTTAAGTAAAATGTGACAATAAACTGCTCATAAATCAGGCAAATTACTTATTTAACAATATTTTCCTTGTTCTATGGCGTATTTACGATTTCAAGTAGGAAGATGACAAAATCGATTCATTTGTAGTTTTTATTGTTTATAAGAATCATTGTTGTAATAAATTATTATTCTTGATGGCTTTATATTACTGTTATTTAGATTTTTTGTGTAACCCTATTGATCATTCTTTTAGTTTTTTTCAAACATTTAAGTCAATACTTGTGTAGTGTAGTGACAATTCACTACACTATCACTACATAGTATAAAACAAAGTCGCTTTCTCTGTCCCTATGTCCCTTTGTATGCTTAAATCTTTAAAACTACGCAACGGATTTTGACGCAGTTTTTTTTTTATAGATAGAGTGGTTCTCAAGGAAGGTTGTAGTATATAATTTATTGGGTTTTAGACAAAGCGAGCGAAGCCGCGGGCGGAAAGCTAGTATAGTATAAAACAAAGTCGCTTTCTCTGTCCCTATGTCCATATGTATGCTTAAATCTTTAAAACTACGCAACGGTTTTTGATGCGGTTTCTTTTAATAGATAGAGTGATTCAAGAGGAAGGTTTTAGTATACAATTTATTAGGTTTTAGACAAAGCGGGCGAAGCCGCGGGCGGTAAGCTAGTAGAGGAATAAAACAATAAAATTGTAATATAGGTAACTCGTCTTTTTATCGCTTTTAAAATGAGCTTAGGACCTTTCTTAGGACTTAGGAGTAGGAATAACTGTTCGAGATTCAAAAAAATATTTTTTATAAATGAAGAATTCAAATAAATACGATAAATATTTTTTCATAAATGAGGAATTCAAACAATTACATATAATTCCTCGAAATTCACATTCCCATAAAAATGAATATTATTACGTAGGTAAACTACCGTATAGGAAATAAACATACATGGATAATAATTAGTGTTATATTGTCTATAATTATATTTAGAATATATTAAAAACAAGATATATAGAAATAAATATTAACTTAAAATAGGAAACGTTCAAACACGCATTGTGATTTGCAAAATGATTACTTTAGTAATAAATATAAAAATTCTTTATGAAGTTAGTTTAAATAATAACTTGAATTAGAATATAAAATTCACGTGTTTTTTTTATAAGTGTATTAAAAATTGATATATGTATCTATAAGACAATTGTCTATGTAAAGACTAGAGTCTAGGTTCCCGTGTTTCATATTCTACGAAGTAATCACTTGAAACGACCTTTATTATTATTTATATTTATATTGCACTTCCCTGGTTCGATTTTAACAGTTCCGATAAACTGAATTATTTCTGATAGTATTGAAATAGTTTCTTAGTTATTTTGGCCACTTTTGAATTACCATCAATGTTAAATATCTTGATTTAAATGGAATTCAAGTTACAATGCTATCTATATAAGAACAAATATTCGTAAAATATGCAAAAAGAGCTTTCATTAAAAAAACACAAAATTAAATAAAGAATATTTTTCCTACAAGTAGGTACGTAGGTTATAAGTGCATAGTGTTATCAAACATGTACTTATGGATATTTTCTTTTCTTTCACATCGAAAAACAGAATTTTGCAGATTGCATGGAACACAAGTGCCATAAAAAATCGCGGAAATATGTATAAATCTCTTTATTAATTATTTATTCCTAGAACCACGACCATAGACTACGAAGTGACAGATAATATAATACATTATTCCCGCCAATACATCACTGTCTTGCTTCTACACGAGTTAGCAATGGTTACTAATAATTGTGTTGTTATTAAGGAAATGATCTTGAGATAAAATGCGGCTATTATAGTAATCTTAAAATTAAATATTATTTACTTAACTTATTAACCTCCTTCGTACCATATGTAAAGTATTATGTAACTGATGAATAAAATACAAACACTGAAATTGATGCATTTGTTATGTTTCTACTTTCTACTACATTACATTTTTTTTCCTATGAATCTTTAAACCTCAGTCAAAAATTGTTTCTTATAAGTACTATTTTCAATAATTTATCAACGATATGAGTTCGTCGTAGATTTAAAGTAAGTAGGTACATAATTATCAATCTTCACACCAACGCGAACGACGCAAATAGTCAAAGACTCATCAAATCGGTCAAGTAGCTTTTGCGTGAAAAAGCGACAAATATTTATCTCGACACCCATACAAACGTTAAGTAAAATAACAGTGCTTAGAATAAATTTCAATAGGTTGAAAAACGTTATTGATGAACAAACATTAAAAAAAAAGAATAAAAAGATGCGTTACGAGTTTTGAACTTCCGTATTTTTTTGGGAAAGTCGGTTAATGAATGTACGCCTACAGTGCTCAAAAGAGATACTAATTATTACATAATAGTTTTAGAAAGAATATAATAAATGATTGTGAGGCGAGATTTGAAACAGTCTTTTTTTCAAATTAAAAAGAAAAACATGTAGTGCAAAGAACTAGAGGTAATACAAATTATTATAACCTCGCCGAACTGACTCGATCTACATGGGTAAACTTTCTTTGAATTATAAATTGTTGAATTCTAATTTGAAATAAATTTCTTGTGCAGTTTTAATTACTTATTTATTGTGTCTAATGAACACGGTTGGGACCAAACAAGCCTCTGTTGTTTTCCCGATTAGTCGGGAAAACCTAATGCCTTAAATACTTGCTATAATTTCAAATTCCTATCTTCTGCTACTGAGGAATTTCAAGCAGATTATAATATTTACTATTATATTTGTAATAGTTATAATAAGCGAATAATGAATTCTAAATTGATCACATGCATGAGCCACATGTTAGTTTCTTATTTATGTGTAAATAATAGTAATAAATACTTGACGGTCAATTAATAGGGCGTACATATTACGTAAGCATCGGTTCTCCATTATATCTAATTAATTAAAAGAAATAATTACACATCTGCAAAGATGTGAGTTAAAACTTAGTACGGATAGATTTATTTATTTTCCATTATGTATAAACCTGAGGTAAACATTTGAAGTATTTTTAAATGATACGTGTGATTCACAATTAACATTTTCCTTATAGCTAGATAATGAATTATGAATGGAATGAAGTCATAACGTGATTTGTGAATAGTTTAACGGCTGATAAGTGCTATTTAAAATATGCGATGAGGGACCAAGCTTATCTACGCACAATTTTGAGAATTAACATTCTAGTAAAATTAGTAGTTCAAACACTCCTATATCGATGTACATAAGGATGTAGGAGGATTTTTTTCTCGGGCACATAATGCGGCAGCCCCAATTTGCTTACTATAATTTGTGAAAGTACAGGAGTTGAAATGTGTAGGCTTATTTTTCGTTAAAGGAAGTGATCCTCTGTCCTCGAAGACGTTTTTTTTTGGTGTGGTATCTCTCAATGTTAGCCAGAAGGGCTGTGGGTAAAGGCTCCAAGTAGTCAAATGTGAAGAAAACCCCTACTACTAGTTAATGAAAACGTTTAAAGATTCGTGTTCATTATGTTGACCTAGCAAAGTGCTAAATCAATTAAACATCAAATTCACAAGAGCCGTATTCTCAATTAAGATTGACTTGTTTTTAAATTACTTGATTATTATTCAATTAAGAAGAAACATAACCGGTGATCGTGATTTAAAATAGTTTTAGAGCGTTAGAAATAAGTGCTGAATAATTTGAAGAAGAAGAAAATATCTCTAGAATTTGATATTTAATGTTTTATGGCATTCAGATACTTTATAAATATCATTTTTAGAATAGAAAAAAATTCTATTCTCTCAATCAATTCTATCAAGAGACTTCTTCACAAACTGCAATTATACTACATTATAAAACTTCAAAAATTCACGATCTTAGTGTTAGGTACCTAATTAGTTAATAAATAAATTACTGAGCTCAATGATTAGGTAACACTAAGATCGTAAATTTTCCTAAATTATTCTAATCTTAATATATATATATACTAGCGGTCCGCCCCGGCTTCGCCCGTGGTACATATGAAAAATAGATGTTGGCCGATTCTCAGACTTACCCGATATGCACAGAAAATTTCATGAGAATCGGTCCACCCGTTTCGGAAGAGTATGCAGACTAACATTGTGACACGAGAATTTTATATATAAGATATATATATATATATATATATATATATATATAAGATATATATATATATATATATATATATATATCTTATATATAAAATTATATATATACTAGCGGTCCGCCCCGGCTTCGCCCGTGGTACATATGAAAAATAGATGTTGGCCGATTCTCAGACTTACCCGATATGCACAGAAAATTTCATGAGAATCGGTCCACCCGTTTCGGAAGAGTATGCAGACTAACATTGTGACACGAGAATTTTATATATAAGATATATATATATATATATATATATATTTATATATATATATATATATATATATATATATATATATATATATAAATACCAACCTGGGCACTAAGTTGATCCAGCCCGACTGCCGTGCATTCCTGACTCCACCTTTTCCCCCATATTACTCGACTCCGGTTGCATAGATCTTGCCCGGAGTGGCAACGGCGCAAATTTTTGGGCGACGTTGCCAAACGTATTCATGGAGAAATTGATGTACTCAACATTTTTATTGCTAAGATCTCGAACTTAACCGACTCCGTAACGGCCGAAATTCAGAAACCCATAAACACTTGTTGGCTCCGTTTTATATACCAAATCCAAAGTCGTATGTTGATCAGATCCATATATATTATCAAAATTACAGCTTTATTTGATCCGACAAAACGAAACTGTATATTAAGTAACGTAGATTAATTTTTCGTAAACACTACAGTATTTGTTGGCTCCGTACACAAACATATTATGTTAGGTAATGTTCCATACATTGCTAAATCCGCCTAGACTAGACGAACTCGACTCCGTAACGGTTCAAATTTGAAATGCTCAAACACTTCTTGACTCCGTTTTATATACCAAATCATAAGTCGTATGTTGATCTGTTCCATTTATATACTCAAAATTACCGCTTTATTTGATCCGACATAAAGAAACTATAAGAAACGGAGGAAAAATTTTCGCATAAACTTCAGTATTTGTTGGCTCCGTATAAATAATATTTGCAGTGCTCCATACATTACTGCATCCGCTTTGAAATGTGAAGGGCGCGGGGGCCGGGGCACGAACGCCCCGCTCGCGCGCCGGCCGCCTTTATTTTCATTATGACTCCAGCGGTCGAGTTTTGTGCACCACAACCGAGATACCATAATTAATGAGCGATTGGCACAAAGACTGATAAACGATTTTGTTCGTGGTTTCATCTTTAAGGCGTCTTATTTTTTAAAAAAATTGGGATAAGTTTACGTATTCTACTTTTTAAATCATCTATTTGCGGCTTCCAGTTTAAGTTTTTATCTATTGTTATCCCTAAGTATTTTATAGTATCGACAGGACAAAGAGTATAGCAATCGCAGTTTCCTACATTTAAGCACGTATGCGCCTTTATGGTAAAATTTTGGGGAGGTCTAGTATTATTTTCAAGAGAAAAATTTATATATTTAGTTTTTGTAAAATTTAAAGTTAAAAGATTATGATTTAGCCAATTTATTAGATTCAGCTGCCAAACGAGCAGATTCCCATGTCTCTCCTTGAAAAACAATAACAGTATCATCAGCAAAACTTATTATCTTCGCGTCAGGTATATGTAGATTACATAGGTCATTTAGGTATATTAAAAAGAGCGTAGGGCCGAGTACCGATCCCTGAGGAACGCCAAAATTTATGGACCGCTTTTGACTCTGTACATCACCAATTTTAACAAATTGAGTCCTATTTGATAAATAATCTCTAAACAATTCTAGAGGGGTACCACGGATTCCCATTGATTCAAGCTTTGCTAGGAGCAGAGGGACAGAGACAGTATCGAACGCTTTCGCCAGATCCAAAAAAACACTCAAACATTTTATCTTCCTGTCTAAATTGTTAGCAATAAGAGACACAAGAGTATTGATAGCATCACTGGTTGATTTTTTTGCACGAAAGCCAAATTGATTAATTGAAAGTATGCAATTCTTTTCCAAATAATTAACGAGACGCTTATTAATAAGCTTCTCCAGAACCTTTGATATGGTTGGCAAAAGTGAGATAGGGCGATAGTTGGTTATACTGTCTCTGTCTCCCGACTTGTAAATCGGCACAACTTGAGATTGCTTTAAACGATCAGGAAACACACCCGATGATAAGCATATATTGCATAATTGCGTGATCGGTTGGCCAAATATAGCAAGATTTTTCTTTAAGAAAATAGATGATATGCCATCATATCCTGAAGCATAAGTGTTTTTTAAAGCCAAAATTGTACTATTAACCTCCACTATATCTGTTTCCAATAAAAGAAAAGAATTAAGTGAAATGGTGCCTTGATTATTTTTAGATTTGAGCTGAATTTCTGATAAATTTAGTTGATTTAAAAAATTTGACGCTAATTCATTACCTACATTAATAAAGAAATCATTTATAAATTCAATAGAATGGACTGGAGTGTTCTTAAGTTTTAATAAATTTAAAGCATTTTCAGGGCTTTTTAATGAGTTACTGTTTATATGGCAAATGCGTTTAATAGTTTTCCATGACTTTTTAATATCTTTTCTGTTAATTAATACTTACTGAATGCTGGCTAAAAAATTATGACTTTGTTCCACCCCTAGAGAGCTATCATAGTTACAACACTACAAGACATATAAATCAAAACAGCGGGGTTACTGCGTACATACGTAATAATATTACTGATATCGAAGTTGTTGAATCAAATTTGGATGACGCTGATGGTCTAATTATAACTATTGCAAAACAATATGCTTTTGTTTGTATTTATCGATCTCCCTCTTTTGCGACAATAGACAAATTCCTGCATTCTTTAGACTTAATATTGTGTAACTTAAGGTTTATTCCTAATATCTACATAATTGGCGACTTAAATATTGACATCAGTAATGAGAACACTGATCAAAGATCTGACGAATATCTAGATTTTCTTGCATGTCACGGATTCTTACCAAGTCACTCTTTACCTACACGTGGTAAAAGCTGTCTTGACCACTGTTTCGTAAAATCTAATATAAAAGTGGCTAAATCATTCTGCGATATTTCTTACTTTTTCAAAAAAACCAAAAACTAGTATAGCTAAGACAACATGTTTTACAACCAATATAAATTACTTAAAAGCTTCCAAACTACTGTCATTGGTAGATTGGCACAATCTACTATCTACAAATGATCCTAATAGTATAATTAATTCATTACTTGATACCGTTGGTAATATTATAAGCGATAGTTCCCGATTATTTAAAAAAACTAATAGAAATTCTATTTTACAACCCTGGATTACACCAGGTTTGCTGCGATGTATATGTTGTGGCCATATCGTAGATTTGCTCGCCCGTCCGATTAGGGCCCTTCTGGCCTCCTCCACTCAAGCGACAGCCCAAGCCGAGGTTCGAGATCTCCGTCAAGGGGGGACGCCCTTGTGCATGTCGCTACCAGGGTGAACCTTCAGTTCACCCCCGCGTCCGCGTTAAAATGTAGAAGCCCTTCTGGCTAACATTGAGAGACACCACACAAAAAAAAAAAAAAAGTAGATTTGCTCATTTCATGATATGATCGATCATTTCACGAAATGGTCGCATTTCATGAAATGGCCAACATAGTTTGATCAGATCGTTAAATCGTCAACGTTTCACGATTTGGTCATCCACATTTGGCCAGATCGTATAAAATATAAAGAGTCCATAAAATATTAAAAAAATACAGAATATTCTAAAAACTTGTTTAATGTCATTTAAGTTAGTGCCGCGGCAGCGTCCGGCGAATGCCAGAAGCGAATCGTTTTTGCAATAGAAAACAGTTAGGTTAGGTTAGGTTAGACTATGATAAACAACGTACGAGCCGAGCGAGCAAAGCGAGCGTGCCGCGGCAGCGGCCGGCGAGTGCCAGAAGCGGATCGCTTTTTAAAAAACAAACAATTATAATAATATAGTAGGATATATAAATATATATCCTAAAAGAAAAAATGCGTCTTAAATTATTTTATTTAAGACGCATTTTTCTTCAATACATATAAGATATCCACATTTTCCATAGTACTCGAACCTCTTCGTCGTAAATTCTTTGCTATGACTTTCTTCATATTGTTATTAAACGAATTATGAAGTTTTTAACTGCGAATAATTAAATTTTCGCCAGCGGCCGCCATCTTATCACATAACACAGAGCTTGCAGCGCCTATACCAATGATTAATGTAACTATTTTACGATATGATCAAATAATTTTGATCATTTCATGAAAAAACCGCGCGTTTAGTTGGCCATATCCAGAAACGATTTCTTATCATTGATCTGCTCAAACCACATCATGATGTGGCCAAACTAAATTGGCCATTTCACGAAATGCGACCATTTCGTGAAATGGCCAATCATTTCATGAAATGAGCAAATGTACGATATGGCCACAACATATACGTTTCAGAGATATTTTACACCACCGAAACAAAAACGATCCAAATAATAAGGAACTTGAACTCATATACAGGGTTACTTGTAAAACACCGGCAACCTCGCAGGACAAGATAGCTAACATCATAAGTAACAACATTTGTTCTACGACTTTTGATAATTTGTTAGATTTTATTTTCATACAAAAATAAATATTCATTTAATTTTCCGTCTGAATATTATAAACTCTACGCCTCCCAAAAATTACGTAAACAAAAAGCGAACGAGAGGGGGAAGGGGGCGTCGCGTCGTCCATCCGATAATTAATAGAACATAGACTTACAAATGTAAGGAGAGTACAATAAAAGTTTAAAAAATCATTTAAAAATAATTTATTGCGTTATGCCAAAAGTCGTAGAACAAATGTTGTTACTTATGATGTTAGCTATCTTGTCCTGCGAGGTTGCTGGTGTTTTACAAGTAACCCTGTATAAACGCTATAGGAATCATTGCAGTAATATTTTACACACTTATAAAAACAAGTATGATAAAATTGAGCTTAATAATAAAAGAAAAGATATTAAAAAGTCATGGAAAACTATTATCATAATATAAATAAATATCAAGATAATTATCATAATATTTATAGACGTGTAGCGTTCGCCTTTGCCCTGATCCTGATATCAATCTGATAAAATAATTAAAATGTTAGATTTAGGTCAAACAAATGGCTAAGGCCGCAAGCGACCAATGGCTGAGCTCGGTGGGCTCTGATTGGCTCATTTGAATCGGATCAACAAGAGCTAAAACGCAAAAAAGGTGGATTTGTATAAAAAACACGTAATTATTATTATTACTGATGGTGACACTTGTGGCTCCGTTCGGATCCACATACGGACGGTGGTGTGGCAATGGATCAACAAATACCAACCGGATCAACAAGTGAAAACGGATCAAATAATTATTTATTTATTTATTTTATCATTACATCAAATTACCATTACAGGCTTAACCTAATGCGGTATTGACTTACACTAAAAACTTTACACAGAAAACTAAAACTAATAATAAAACAACTTAAACTAACGAACTAGATAGTAATCTAAGGAATAAATTAACACGATAATAATACAATAATTAATAGCTAATAATATACAAAAGAACCTTTACTAATTCACCCAATGGGCACGTAAAAATGTCCACTTTGCCATGGACGTCATTGAGAATGCGTAGTGCTCGCACGAGAGGAGACTTCGCGAGCAGCATGGTTCGCGCCTGAGGGACGTAAAGTAGCGGCGGCCTGTGACGCTTCTCAGTGTACTTGTCCGGCACACATAAAGAGAGGGATTGCAGCATTCCAGGGTTATGTGCAAATCCCCGCAATAATTTAATTAAATACAGCGCAAGGGAAAATTCCCGTCGCACTCTAAGTTCATTGTACCCTACCATACCCAGTATGAATAAGGTAGGATACATTAATGGGTAAAAGGGGTATACCCCGTAAAGTTTAAAATAAAGGTGTCTAACGAATTTATTTTGAACCCGCTCTAACATGACATTATATTTTTCTTCGTGTGAAGACCAAATAATGGAGTTGTGCTCCATGTGGCTGCGTATTAACGCGTTGTATAGCACTTTTACAGTTGCTACATTTGTAAAGTCCCTTACGTGCCGCAGTAGAAACCCAAGATTTTTGTAAGCCTTTTTGCAAATATTTGTGATGTGCTCACGAAACATCAGGTCCGGTGTGAAGTATACTCCTAGATCACGCACCTTATTCACCCGTTGAATAGGTACGGATCCAAGCGAGTAGTTGTAGTGTATACTCTTATTCGCGCGAGTGAAACTGACTACGGAGCATTTAGCTATATTGAAATGTAGCTTGTTTTGCTGACTCCAGCTGAAGATGTTTAGCAAGTCACTTTGTAGACGCTCACAGTCCGTCTCCTCGTTTATTCGGAGAAAAACTTTCAGGTCGTCGGCAAAAAGTAGGCACTGACTGTACTCCAGAACATCCGGTAAGTCGTTAATCATTAGAACGAACTCCAGAGGACCGAGATTGCTGCCTTGACTTACGCCAGACCTTGTAAAGAAGGGCTCGGACTGACTTCTATTGTAAGAAACATACTGCTGCCGGTCCTGCATATACGATGCCCAGAATTGCAAGAGCTTCGGTGTGCATCCTACTTCCGCCAACTTCCTCAATAAGACATCATTGTCGACGGTGTCAAATGCTTTTTGGAAGTCCAGGTATACTACGTCTACCTGTACTCCTGCATCCACCGCCGGAACTAAGTTCGCCATAAGATTGAGTAAGTTAGTGGAAGTACTACGCGCGGGCCGAAACCCATGTTGTGCATCGCACAGCTGCCCCGATACCTGCTCGTACACCCTGTGATGTATAGCGGCCTCAAAAACCTTTGCAGGCGTTGATAGTACTGCAACAGGTCTGTAATCATGTACGCTGATACACAATTTAGCCTTGGGCACGGGTATCACTCGCGTAGTTTTCCATAATGTTGGAAATGTATTTACATTCAAACATGTATTGAAAATATGCAACAGTGGCTCAGCCAGCACTCGAGCACAATCTTTAAAAATAAAAGCCGGTATACCATCCGGGCCGGCTGAACGTTTTGGCTTCAACCGTGTTAGCGCCTTCCTCACGTCGGCAATGCTAAGAGCATCTAGACTTATGCGCGCGCTGTTGGCTCCGCACTGACTCGCTACCTGGGTGTCGAGAACTGGTGGCCCTTTGTTATAAACCTTTTTAAAAAAGGCTGCGAATTCTTGAGCACACTCTTTATCCGTTAGAGGTATACCTTCTTTCATAATAACATTAGCCCTATTTGATGAACCACGTCTCGACTTTATATATTGCCAAAATTGTTTGGGGTCCTTAGAAAATTGGTTTTGAATTTTATTTACATGTGCTTTATAAGCATCATCAATACCATTTTTTACTATTTTCCTATACAGTGAAAATTCTCTATAATCACAGTCTAATTTTGTTTTTTTATATTTTTTATGTAGTAGAGATTTTGTTTTAATATTTTTTATTAAGTCTACAGTATACCAATCTGGATAATGATATTTTAAGTTGGTGCTCTTTTCTGTTTTTTTGGGAACACATTCCTCTAGTATACTGTTAATTGTAAGATAAAAATAATTTAGAATATCCTCCATATCGTGCATTTTATACAGTGCGTCCCAATTTACCGACATTAGCTTTGAGTATAACGTGTTATAGTCAGCTTTATAAAAGTTCCACCTCGGCCGCAAATCATGAGCTCTCGAATCCGTCGGGTGGCGGACAGCGGGCGCAACGGGCGCTACGGGGGCGAGGCTCACGCGCACTGCGAGCGGAGGGTGATACGCGTCCACCGGCACGAGCGTCTCGTCCGCCGCCGACACACATACCGGCTGCTTCGTTCCCGCGTCGAAACCCGTACACAGCACCAAGTCTAACTGACGGCCTAAGCTATTCTGAACGTTATTACATTGGGTGAATTCGCAAAAGTGTATAAAATATTCAAAATAATTTTTAACATTCACTGAGCACGAATACATATTAAAATCTCCAACAATTATTACTTTCCTATACTTAGTACAAAATTCTTCCAGTATTCTAAATAAAAGTAAATAGTCCCGGTCCGGACTGTTAGGCGGAATGTATACTACACAACACAGAAACAAATAATTATTATTTATAAAAATGTTTGCACAGGCCACTTCAAACTTACAAGAGTCTATAGACACGAACGGTATACATACTTGTATTACTAACTATATGGCACGTTTGATCAACATAGTGCCCATGGAGATATCTATATATATATATATATAAATCTCGTGTCACAATGTTTGTCCTCAATGGACTCCTAAACCACTTAACCGATTATAATAAAATTCGTACACCATGTGCAGTTCGATCCAACTTGAGAGATAGGATAGTTTAAACATGTAGTACCACGGGCGAAGCCGGGGCGGACCGCTAGTATGAACTATATATTCGTGTTTTGATACGATTATACAATCCTAGAAGATCTATATAATATATTGTTTGTACTATAATAAAGCATTAGATACGTGTCCGCAGTTCGCACGAATGCATTCATACCGTTTAATTTGTGTGCGTCATATTGTATGCGTATTATCATTTGATTACATATGTAAGTAGGAATATGTTATATCGCCATTTAAAGTATGTATGTATTTATTTTCTTTATTTACACTTCACTTCTGGTCTCTATTCATTAATAGTTAATATGCTTTTGTGCTTTTTTGAACCATAATTTTTTAAATTTCTCATCACTTAATCAAAGACTAGCTAACGTGAAAATTCTATGCGACTCACAAATATTGTGGCTTTCAAATATTGTGCTTTAGCTTTACATCATAGTCCTACAGGCTACAAACTCTCTAACATTAGCTCGTGTTAATACTATTTTGTTACCTATAAATAGAGTTTATATTTAAATAATTTATTAAAAATAAAGCAATTTCTTGGTTATAGAGTTTGGACGCTAAATACTAAAGCGTAGTTTAGCCTGCATTGCTGTTTAGCAAAACTATTCGAGAATGTCGGCACAATGTCGTTGAACAAGAAACAACATTTTGCACTTGATTTCAATAGTTGTATGTTATAACATAAATCAATGTTTAAAGTACGAATTAACGAGTGTTTATTGAATATGTGAAAGCGAGAGAAAGTTGATCCTTTCCTCGTGAATGTCATCTTATGATACAACCATCGCCTTAATTTTTGAACATAAATATTAAAATGTTTTTTTTATTTACATAAAAGGAATACTAATTTGATAACATTAGGTAATATTATATAAGTTTACGCAATCTAGTTAAAATAAAATTTATTCAGTAAGAATATATTTGAAATGATATGGTATAACTTAAAGAC
The DNA here is from genome assembly GCA_029959065.1 of Colias behrii. Lineage (NCBI taxonomy): Eukaryota > Metazoa > Arthropoda > Insecta > Lepidoptera > Pieridae > Colias > Colias behrii. The sequence continues at coordinate 3,228,424 of JARWMC010000019.1, forward strand.
TGCAAGTTTAACTGTATTAAAAAAAATATTAAAAGTAATAATACGTAGAGAAATGCGTTGTAATATGTGCTGTCAGCACATTACAGCTTACTTTAGGTCATGCATCATGTAACATTAATATGTATTGTCACATTGTACTTCAGTTGGTAATTGGCTGCAATATAAAGAGGTTGTCAAATCTGTTGTTTCATTTAGCTATCCGAACAATATAAAGCCGCTACAATTTGGTGACCCCGACGTGATTTAGGTATGTAGAGAAAGAGCAAGGGGGCGACTAATACAATGTTTAGAAAAACCTAAAAAAATAGTCTTATGAAATAAATATATTTTCGAAACAACAATGCAAACCCAAGTCTAAAAATAAACCGCTTTAATTTTTTTAAACTGCATGTTACAAGTATAACGACATGGCAATGCACCTTGCATTTAAATCTAAATATTTTAATAATTACGTATTGACCTTACTGAAATTATTTCAGGTTTTTTGTTCCCGAACTGGTTTATTGAGTAATAAAATTTGTACTTTCAAACTTAATATATTTAATTAAAAAGTATCAAATAACTGACATACCATAATTAATCAACACAACTTAAACATTGGATCTTCGATATGTTATATAGGTAGGTCTTGTATTTTAATTCCTTGACCTGAATCTCATGAAATTATATTATACAAATGCAATATTTTACCGCCATAAAGTAATTCAACGAATTATATGTTTATTGTTTTATAAAAACAGCATTATAATCACATCAAGTAACATCAATAAAGATTTCCTGTGGCGCGCAAATGAGGATTTAAATATTGCCAATATATTTATTCGATTTCTTCAATTCAGTAAATGGAGTTTGGCAACTTCTTGATAGTTCTTCTAGATAGAGAAGATTAATAAATTATAATTTGATTAAACTTAGAATAATAAAAACACTCAGCAGTTTATAAGGGGTCGTTCTTATATTGTTTAGTTGTTTGGAATTTATTTTGCATCCTACAAGTGTGTTATTTTATGTACTTAACTTACCTTGACCATTAATTTTACAAGTCAAACTGGACAATACCAAATAATTCATTTTATTTCATATCATTTTCACCACTGAGAAAGGTAGAGTTGGTAATAAATTAAGTTTATGAATTATATTATAAACAAAGGGATGCAATAATTTCATTCATGCAAGCTGTATTATAGCGTAGCTTTCACATGTACAAGTGACGTTCATTCGCACATTATAATTCTCTGACACAATTAACTTTTAATTGTATCAACTATAATAATTATAAATCTTAGCGTTTAACTGGTAATTAAATGTGTCGAGAAGGTAAAAAACGAGTTAGGTACTTAATTGAGATAAAAAAATGTGCCTGTACATTGAACAACAAATGATTTACATATAAAATTGCCTGTAGTTATTTTACAATATTTATTTTGAAAACAAAAAAACTGTGGGTTGAAAAGAAACAGTCGTGTAAAATGTTAAACTTATAAAAAAAATTGGTTGTTTGTAAAGTAGGTTTACGATCGAGATGTTTACGTGATAACATAATGCAGTGGCAGCGCTCGAGATGAGACGGGAGATCGGTCCGTCTCTCTCTCGTTATACCTGCGATCGCGCTCGTGAGGTTTTGGTGTGACACAAGTTTCTGAACATGTCACCCGACTAAAACGATTTTAAAAACGTTATCACGTTATAAATAAAGTAAAACAATAGAATTTTATGTAACTATTAATGCTTATAAAGTATAATAAGCATTGATTATTTTTTTTCTACCGAGAGTTTTCTTCATTGAAAATTGACATATAAGCATATTACCTACAGGTAAGGAGTAGAAAAATTAAAGGAAGTACTTTTATTATATTAACTATGCACAATATAAATCAATTTAAATGAAGTAATTAGTTGTGTGTATGAAATATTAAACTGATAGACTTTCTGACGGATGGCTAGACAGCTTGCGGTTTCGTGGTCAGCTGTTTATAGTGTTGCCATTTATACCTATAATTAAACACTGCGGTTGTGGTGTACATGGCACACGACATTCTACACTCATTTATGGTAAGTGCGATTTATTACGTGATAAAATGTATTCATGGATAAAAGTCTGCTTTCTGAGATATGAGTGAGCAAATGCTAAAGATATTGAATTCTGATTCACATTTATAACTTGGTATATCCATACTTAATATAATAAAGCTGAAGAGTTTTGTTTGTTTGTTTGTTTGTAATCGCAAATAATTTGTCGCGCTAATCTGCGATTAGAAACATTCCTTCGGTGTTAGATAGCCCATTTAAGGCTAAAGGCTATATATCATCACGCTAAGACAAACAGGGGCGGAGCAATGCGTGTGAAACCGCGGAGCACAGCTACGCTTATAATATATAAAAGACGAGTTTGTAATTAGGTCCGTTTTAAAATTTATTGGAGAGTATGAAATGTTTGTTATACTTACTTACTTACATTTCTGGGTTATGAATAAAACATTTTAATGTAAAATGTTAATATAATTCAAGTTTACCGATCAAGGTCATCAAAAAATGTATGCTTTCCAGTCGTATAACTATAGTCCTTTCCACCTAAGATGATTTCTGTGTCACATCGATTTTTGACACGTGTAGAGATTGCCTTTACTGAAATCGTATCAATTGTTTCCGATAATCGATAATATTTTATATGGAAATGAAATCGATTTGAATAAAGTACCAAAATTAGTTTTTTCGGCATTTCGCCAACAATTAACTAAGGAAACTTAGCAAACAACAGCAACAAAAAGTCAACAATAACAATTAGTAACAATAACAGAATACCACGTAAAGTATCAATATAAAAATGCAACTTGTATACAAGGCTGACGCACTCGTACAGACGATTGACTCGTTTGACAAACGATCACAAGATGGGCGCCGATTATATGATTTTCCAACTCTATGATTTTTTAACGATCCATTTCATGTACACGAATTGCGTAGGTATTATATTTTTGTGTTATTTTATTTTATTTTTCATTATGTTAAACTAAACAATACTGTTTTTGATTTATAAGCTTAAGATGTTTCATTTTTATATTTTTGGTAATAATGCCGCCATAAAATAAAAATAATATGCACTAAAATTATTTTGGCGTTTTAAACATAAAATACGTAATTCGGAACACGATGAAGTGTCACAGGAATCATCATATGTGAAAAGGACTATAGATATTAAGCGATCTACTTTTGAATCGATGTGATAATAAATGTGGAACAACTGGAATAATTTCGACTAGTAATAAATATCAACTTCCAATCGAGAAATGGACTGGATTCTCCTTTTATCTGTACTACTATTTACTAATATAAATGAGTATATTGTATAAGCAAAACCTAAGTCCTTCGTTGAAATGTTTAACAGTAGGTACCTCATTAAAGGACAAACGTTCTAAAGCAAAGAGATATGAAATAAGTGCTCTTTAATAAGTAAATAAATTTAAGGAAACCTATAGTCCCTTTTTTGATGACTCTACATTTTATGTATTTCATGTTAAATTTATTTTAAGCTACAGTAAGACTACGGAACGCTTTTCTCTATATAGTTCGAACTACTCTTATCACACGTGTAACTTGGTAAGCATTAATGGCAAATATAATGAGACAAGAGAACAATAACTTTACTAACCATTAATTACTCATTATATACAGACCTCTCTCTTGAGGTACCATCAATTTAAACTGTCAATTATATAATAATCTATCATCATCAATAGGTTTTCCATCGACGACGTGAAACCGCAGCGTCTGAATCACGCTTGCTTCATGGATATAAGTACAAAAAGAAACAATAAAACATCGAAACAAATGTCTATGTGATGAATGAATTTTAGTGCTAACTTTTACTTATAGACCCATAGTTTCGTGTGTACTCCTGGACAAATGAAAGTTGAAAATCCCAAAGCTTTTATCATTATTTTTTCTGTTCTGAGAAAGTTTCCATGAACTTACAAAGATATGTGATGGGAGAGTAAGATTTTTCTTTCATGGGTGAAAAGCAATGTTAATATAAGTACTACAAAGAAATAATGCATTTATAATAACAAACATGGAACATAATTTTCAGTGAACAAACCTTGACATTCTCAAAAGTAAGGAAAATTTGTATAGATAAGATCTTTGTTTTTGTATAATGTTGTATTCAATCATTTAATTGCATCATACTGCACTTAATGAGATTAAATTGTAAAGGAGCCTTGAGAATATGACTCTTTCCTATACCTTTAGTCTTGTTAGCATAGCAATAGTAAAGTACCCAATGCCTCCCATAAATCAAAAAAGTTTTTGAAATACTTATATTTCAATAACAACTGAAGGTGGCATTTTCGTTCCCAGTGCTTCATATACTGCCGAAACTGTGCGATCTTTGTATGCTTGTGACAATCTTTCATACTCTGCCTGCTGCGATTGTATTTGCGCTCGTACAATATTATAATACAAGCACATTATTACCAGTTACCTACCTGTTTTAATTAAGGTGGCAAAACAACACATACATACAAAAAAGGACAAAAAACTTTGATGATCTTTTCTTAGCAACTGAATAACTCAATGCGGAAAATAGAGGCTTATATTAAAACCCAACGTAAGAAGCCAATCTGTACAATTCCAATATTTAATTGATAACTCTAGGCAGCAACTCAGTAATTTCAATTGAAAATCCAGGTATCCTTGCCATTTATACTGATTGGGGAAGAGTGTTTGTTTGTCTTTTACGTAGCAACACAGCGATTTTAAATATTTGATGGTTTTATCTGAAATAGTCTGGAGATTTGTCATTTGAAGGTAACACAGGCTCACTTTCACCACATTAAAATATCTCAATCCCTATGGGAATATCCATTCAATCACTACGATTCCGATACATGACAATTACTGTTTAAAATTATCACTTCGTTTATAATATTTGAACACGCGAGCATAGCCGTGAGCGGAACCTAGTTGAACTATATAAGCATTTGTTTTTGTTGAGTTATAAAGTATTATTTTACGACAAAACAAAGCAAAACATTTTTAAGCGAAATACAAGGTCCAAAGCTAATAATTAAATGCATGCATGCAAAATAATGAGCTTCTCTGAAGCTTGTTTCCTGACCTATACGTGAACCACAGTTTATTAAATTATAATATGTACCTATTATACGTAGAAATATTTACTCTGTTATCTTAAAATTCAACCTCTTTGCCTGTTTTCGGCTTTTTGTTTTTTAAAATTAATTTTATGCATGAATACATCGCAGGTTGAAGTGCAGTTTCTTGGAATTATACTAATAAGATTATTTCAACTATGTTTAAAATCTTGAATTATGTATGAATTCTAATAAGAACTTAGTGATTACTTAAATTATATTGTGAATTACAATAAATTAAGAAACCAGCAGTTATTATTAGCTATATTTTGAAAAAACACAAACTTTATCCTGCAGATGCGATTTTTGGAAATAGAGAACATTATTATGTTAGAAACATTGTTGTTTTTCGCATTAATGTAAATATAATTTAATTTAAATAAAATTATGATAAAGGTAATCCTTGGTAAGATAAACCTCGATGTTTATCTCCACAGCTCTTTTGTTTTGAGAGAAAAGTTGAATCCCTTGGCGACTTGAAAAATAATGTCCTTTCGTGAGTTGCTCTGAATAGAGAGAACAAGTTTAAGACCTTGGGTTGTTTATTTATTTGCGACGTCTATTTTTCTAGCCACTTCTGGTTTTCAGTAGATAGATTAGAATAAATCAGATGCGCTAAAGATTTTCGACAAAGTGAAAAAAAGATTTGCACTCATTAAACTTTATAAAGTATACTAATTGATACTTTAATTAGTTTCAATTGTAAAAGGCTGAAGGTGATAAGTTTCTTTCTTATTTTCTCAATAATTAAGTTCATAATTATTATAAGGCTTAAGAATAGTCTTATAAGTAGAGGTGCTTCAACGTATTTTCTTATGTATTTCTTTGAAGACAACACTAATGATATGTAATAATGATAGGGTTGCCATTTTTAATATTTGAGTTCGAATAGTAGTTTAAAGATATATTTTTGCAATAAGAATGATGCGTTATTCACAGTAAAATCAATATTTTGTTTATTGTATTGTCACTATCACAATTGATAGTGATTGAACAATGTCCGATATTTGTTTTTCAGTCACAACCCTTAAAAAGAAAATATTCTTATAACATTAGGAATACCTACTAAATGACTCTATGTAAAGTTCATACACATGAACTGAAGTAAAAACGTATTATATAAAAAGAATTACAGCGTGTGTTTGTTTATTACTTTATCAATTCCAATATTGGCAATCCTAATCTGTTCTGTACATTTCCAGTAAAAACTTAAATGCATTCTTGATAATGAACTTCAGTGCCCAAGGACGTAATAATGTCGATCTGCAAGTACCCTCGCAGGCATGCAACTAGTTACAGTTGAACTATTATTAGATTCCAGCTATAAAGTTAGCTCTATATAGCTTTGTATATGAATAGGTTATTGAACTGGGAATAGGGTCGATTCTATACGAATTTTAGCCCTGATTATTTATCAAAAGCCAAGGACCATGAAGGTCTTAAAACGAAGAATTCTAATTCTATCTTCTTTACTCCGGAATTATATTGTTATTTCCAATGAATTATAATTTAACTAATTAATATTCATTACCTCATGTACGTTATGATCGCATGTAATATCCAGTTACAATAACTTTATATGCCAAATCAATACTTTACGAGGTGTGTGCAAATAAAACCATATTGAAAATTGCGTGTAAAATTATTACAGATGTAGAGTCTTGTCTTCGTAAATTTGCCTGAACATCGTAAAGAAATCAGCTTTTAATTTGGCAACACTTTATCTCATTCATATGCTTTAATTTATTACTTTATTAAACAAATATGAACTTTCATTTTATATCATATGTCGAATCAATATAGTATTTAAGGAACAAATACTTATAACCAAATATTGTATTATGTTTTTATTATCTTATTTTTTATGGATTTTAAATATGTATTTTCTTATTTAATGAAATAGAAAATTAATTACAAGGAGCATAAGTAGAGATTTATTAAGATGTTTATGAAGAAGACAATTTTTAATAACTCATTTACGTTACTTATTAAGGTATCTTTGAAATCATGAATATTTCATAATTATTGTACCTTTATAGAAAAAATGTATTTATTTGTGTGACTATATCTTATCACTTATCTATCTTTTGAAAATAAATCAGAATTAGTCACAATTATTTAAGTTGCAAAAGGACATGAGTTAAAATAAGCATTTAATGTGATTTTAAACTACACGTCGTCATGATGAATCGATCCAGAAGATACACGGTGATCCCTAATATGGCAACACCACAAGACTTATGTTAAAACATACATACATGAATCGATTTGTAATGTTTATAATTCACATTGTAATTTTTTTTAATCGGGCATTTTTATATGACTCGGTAGCTACATTACGAGGTGAAGACGATTTATTCAGTAAGTACGTAATATTTCGATAAATATTTACTTAAACGAAGTGAGAATTATAAATTGACGGAGTTTTCAAATAAATTAAGGTATACCGCCTACTGGGCTCAAGGTATAACTATTTCACAATCGATTTTATGTAACATTTTTTACGTTGATGCTTTCTTTAACGAGGTATGACTTGTTATACCAATGTAGAGTGTTTTTGTTTAGTTTAATTTTAATCAATTGTTTTCAAAATATCAAAACCTTTACCAATACAAAAGATATAATACTATACTACAATACCTTTAGAGCAGTTAGGCGATCCAATAAAATTAAAACTATCATGCTATACTAACGATTTACATGACTAATGATACGTAAATTATAATATTATTTTATTTAAATATTTGCATATGTAATCGTTGCGGTCATTAGCTTTTACTGTACATTATTTTTTTGTTTGCATAACTGTCGCAGTAAACTTATATTATACCTACAGTGAAATAAAAAATACATAATTTTAAATGTTCATTAGCCTCATTTAAAACTTTCTTTGATAGAGATAAAGTTAGATGTCACTCACGTAACAAGCTCATGTCATTTATTGAATTACGTGACTCTCAAATCTGAGTACCAATGTGAAAACCTTACTTTCCCAGTCTTATCTATACAGGTAACTAGCCACTAGGCACTTAATTTTAGTAGATATTTACCTAAAATGCATTTATTTTTTTTAACTAAAATATTAATTTCATCATCAAAATATACCTCTGCAGATAATAATTAATATACCTCAGCTCTAGCCTCTACATTAATCTCTGACTATATAACATTTAAGTATTTAAAATATATTAATTTGACATAATGCAATAATTTCTATAATTTTGACTACAGGTAGATTGATGATTTATAGGTATCAATTCTGAAACACGTTATTTTATTTCCTTATCGATATTCTCAAGACGAAGGATTGTTTTTTACTTAATAAATATTTGGTTCTGTGATTTCTGTGGTTTTGTCTCCTCCAATAGAAGATGCTATTTGTGCAAGTGTTATGAATAGCTCTGAATAAGTCTGCTTAAGAAAAAATATGTACAGTAGTAACTAATGTATCTACAACGTATAAAATCATCGCGCATGTCTACCATCAAAATAAAACAAATATTAATTTCAACAAATTTATTTAAAATATTTAATATTCACAGCTCCTCTTATTCAAATCATCTTACAGATTGCTAGACACAACTTTAATAGGCTTTACGCCAATTCTTTCCGCCATTTTATTATACGAATCAATTTGTCCCTGGGGATATGATATCTTGCCACTCACTCGTGTTAATTTTTCGTTTTTCTTTTCTTTGTCTCCCGGAGCCAGGACTGGGAGCGCTGGGTCGATCTGAAATTAAAACAACTGTTAGTAAAATATATAATAAAAATGTAAATTTATTTAGTAATTTAATAGGTCCGATTAAAAATGCGGTCACGGATAAAATCATGAGTAATGCGACTCTATCACTGGGAAAGAAATTCTATATTTTTTTTGTTTGAACCAAAGTCAGTTTAATTGTGTATCTTGAACACAATTAAACTGACTTACTTTGTTCTTAACGAAGACTCGAGTATACGTATGCGTTATTTGTACATTTTCGTTTTAGTTTATAAGTTCTATAATTTTGAGCATTTGACATTTCACAGCTTCGCAACTCATCCTCGCATGACGCATTTTCCTCGCACAGCTTTGGTGGAAAAGCACCCTTAAACTTTAAATAAATATACATTTTCATGTTTCGTAAAAAGTTCGTAATAGATTATAATTTATATAGGTAGATGCAAAATAAAGTGTAGAACCTTTGGTTTCGAATAATTAAATATAGTAAACAAAGTTTGTTGCAATACTTCCTTGAATTTTATAGCTATTCGATGTGAATGTGCATAATGTATTAAAATAATTTACTCATTTATTATTAAACCTTCGATCAAGTTTCCCTTGGCCCATAAACGAGATGCAAACTTTAGGTTTTTTATGCCTACCTACTTATTTAAATTTTGATAATTAATTTATTAATTTCGTTTTAAATTATAATGATCGGAAAAATTAATGCCGTTAATGAATGATCTTTTGTTTGTGTGCAAAGTCTAATAACAATTGAATGAATATTAAGCATTACTTTAAACTTGTATATTTGTTTTGTACCGACATTATAATATGTAACACAGCAGTACTAGTGAAGTCATAGGTAATTTTAAAGAGAAATGAACAAAATTCAAACTATCAATTGGTTACTAAACCCAATTGCAACCTCACTCGCTGTTTTTGTTGCAAACTACGAAATAATTTGGATTTTTCTTATCACGAGAAAGCATCCTAACCTCACCCAACTAAAATATAATGAAAATATGTAGGTGTATTGTCTATGTGTACAATTATGGAAAAAGATGGCGCATTTCAATGTCTTTAACCCTAGGTCACGATCCATCACGGACCTTAAGAAACAGTTATTCTTTGAGGACTTGTGCCAAAAGAAAGTTGGCAGCAGCATGTCATTTGTGGTTAATCCACACCAATGGTTTACAAGTTATGAATAATTCAATTGTTTTCTACCCATTGACAACTCTTTGTTGTAGACATCAATATGTATCACGTATTTGTATATGACGATATTGAATGGCAATGTATGTGTGTTATTCGGTTATTTAGTACTAGTCGCTCGTCCCGGCGTCACTTACGTTGACCCGGAATAAAAATAAAATATAGGGCTTATGGGAATAATGCTCAGGAATAATGTTGGTTTGAGACGGCGAACTAATTTGGTAAACTCAAACTTAAACATTTATTTTTCAATTAGACTTCTTCTAGAAGCACTTTTGAATCGTCATAAAAAATATATAAACAACATAGATGTCATTGTAAGTTACAATATGCAAGCCAATATTAAGTTTCATGGGCCCTCTTCACAATAGGCAGCGTTGGGCGAGTAGAGGCAATCACGATAGTGTAGAGGGCCTAAATGTTTATGATCTATACCCTCCATTAAGTGTTTATTCACAATCGCCGTAATGACGGCAAACATCGACGATCATTTGTTGGGCCAAAGCTGCCCATTGTGAAGAAGCCCTATCATATATTATAACTAGCTGTGCCCTGCGGTTTCACCCGCATTGCTCAGCTCCTGTTGGACTTAGCGTGATGATATATAGGCTATAGCATGCCTATAGCCTTTCTCGATAAATGGGCTAACTAACACCGAATGAATTTTTGAAATCGGACCAGTAGTTCCTGAGATTAGCGCGTTCAAACAAACAAATAAACAAACTCTTAAGCTTTATTATATTAAGTATAAATTTCAAGTACTCCAAATACTTACAGGATCCAAGCTCCTATAATGCTCAAGACAATTCTTTATCCTGTCCGCAAATCCTGGCGCGAATCGTTCCGGGTCCACCACTACAAAACATTGGCCCAGGTTGGGAGGCTCCACTTGGGTGTATGACCATGATGGTACATTGTGGGAGGAATTGGAGCCTGGGAAAGAGAGATTTTTTTAAGTTGTTAGAGCCTAAAATATTATTGTTATATAAATTTATAAAGAATAGAAAAAATTCGATCACGAGGCGGGACTCGAACCCGCATCCTTTCGCGCCATTCCGAGTCCCGCCTCGTGATCGAATTTTTTCTATTCTTTATAAATTTATATTTATAAAGCATTTTAATGCCATAAAACCAAAATATCAATTTCAATATTATTGTTATGTTAGAGTGGTAAAATGGTGACTATCACCGGCTATGTATATAATATGACATGTTATAATAAGGACGGAATTCACAGCTACTTGATATGTTCTACCAAGCTTGTTTAAATGTCTAAATAAAAATGACAAATAGTGCTTAAGTCTACGTCGAAGCTTTTCAAATAGACTATCAGACATTATAAAGCGCTGAAGAAGACATTAAAGTATTGATTATGACGTCTTTTTACGAGGTGAAAGGTTAGATTAGGTAATTTTAACTATGTATAAATAAATTGCATTGGTTTTAAGATATTTCATGATGCTTTAATGGTCCACGTGAATGAAGTATTGGACTGGAACTGGTATGGTACTATAAATACGTGTTTGCAGTAAATACTGAACATGTTTAAAAAGCACTTACCAGATAGCCCACTGCAAAATACTTCAACCATTGTACTAAGAGCATATCCTTTGTATCCGCTAGTTTTCTCTTGACCGCCTAACGGCATCAAACGACCAGATTCGAACGCCTGAAATAATTTTAAGAGCAAAGTTGTTTATATGGTTATTTATTTTAACAAATCTGTAGGAACAACAATTTACATAAATATGACTCAATGAGTTCTATTAAAAGTGAAATTTTAGATCAAATTACAAATTTAAATCATGGCAAAAAGTAATAATAAAAATATTTTTCACAGGTCCTATGGTCATACCTCTTGAGGATCCGTTGTTGGTTTGGAATCGGAACCGAGAGCCCAACCTTCTGGAATCTTCTCTCCTTTTCTTAGTTGCATTTCAACCTAAATCCAGAAATAATGAATCCTATTGAAATACACACATTATTACAGCATAATGAATTATTATTTATTTATCTAAATTACACCAAAATAACGTAGAACGTTTTTAGCCTTTCAAATAAAAAATAACTAGCAAATTTAAAACTTTAATATATTAACTAGAAAATCAGGTCGAAGTACTTCATTGTGATTCAAATTTCTAACAAGAAATAAGTAATAAACGAATATTTTTATCTCACCTTGCCCATAGCCGCCGCCGTAGTCGCCATGTCAACAACTAGCGAGTCTCCACTTGATGCTGGAGCTGCCATTGCTATGGGATTGGTTCCGTTTGCACTCTGAATATAATAAAACGTGTGAAGATATTGCAAAAAAAAAATACAAAAAATGAAATAAAATTTTAGGTAAGTAACTCTGTGTAAGAACGTCTATATAGAAGAAAAAGTTAAACTCAAAACATTTATTTATTCAATAAGACTTCTTCTTGAAGCACTTTTGAATCATCATAACATATTTTTAACATTTACCATCGATTCGAAAAGCAGTGTCTATGGAGATGAAGACGTTACATCAGCTATCCTTTTATATACTTACCAATTTACTATTGTATTTTAATTACAGTATGTTATGTTTTATGTAAAAAAATATTACAAAATTTATTAACCAATATAAATAAAAAGCATTTACTCACATTTTTAGCTCGTGTTGGTGTCATGATGGGTGCAGAGTTCGTATACGCCATACCAATGAGACCTTCGCGTTGGGCTTTCAGCGCCCAATACCCAGCCATACCGAAGTGATTACAACCTGATAGTTATAAATAGTAAATATAACTTAATTGAACATAAACAGTAGGTAATATTATTTATTATTTATTAGTCAGTTAATCTTGATTCAGAAATTCAATGATCGAAATACATATATAAAAAGTCACCGGATTCTACCCAGAACAAGACCAGAAGTAGATAACGATTTTTATAAGACTTCCTTAACAAAAAGAAAAAATAATAATAATTTGATCGTTACTGCTCTAAGTAGGTACTACCATGTACTACATAACAAGATATTTCTAAAGCATTGTTCTAAAGCGATATCTATACAATTTCCCTTCCATTTACTGTTCACAATTTATCGTCGTAACCAGAAACGACGACTTTAATGTCATTAAAATTTCGTTAAACCATTTTATATTTTTTTAAGTTTTATGCATTCATGAAATAAAGCCATTATTTAAAAATATACAATATAACAGTATCAAGGTCTTACGTTTCGCGGAGACCCATCCAACGCCGCATTCCTTCGCTTTCTTCATAGCGAGGTCCATACAAAAGTTCCCCACAGTAGCCCCTAACGCATCAACCCCGTCGACCCAGGCGGTCGCTGGAGATTCCTTCAGTATAACGGGCTTAGCGCTCGGCTTGCATCCACCGATCTTCATATCGTTTATGTATAGTTCTGAAATAAAATATATGAAAATTATTAATTTAAATTTAGTATTGAAAATACTCTAAGAAAGAACATGTAATTTGGTATTGTTATTGATAGATGCTAGTTATATTAAATGACTTTCTCATCAATAATCCTTCTTATTTTATTTGCCATTGGAGTAGAATTTGTAATATAATTAAATTTCTACTATGATATTATATCAATATCATCATAATATACGTAATTACGTATTTCGTTATCTCACCTAGTTAAATATTGTAGGTATCTAAGAGAAAACACATCACAATTCGCTTATATAATCATCAAAAAAATAGTGAAATGAAACAATTGATGATTCTTAAAAAATATAACTATAATATGGACTCTACATTCTATAATCTATGTAAATAAATTAAATTCATTCTATATACAACACCTCTGCACTAACAATACAAAACAGTTATTCCTTACCCAATCTATTAAGCCCATGGCTGAAATGTCCCACAATATCAGCATGTAACAGCAGATCAGTCTGCGCCTTTGCCTCCGAGACGGGAGCCCCTGCAGCCACCAGACTATCTTCCATGAACCTCTTAATCTCCTCAATACGAACAGACGGCATGATGACTGATCACTGACAGTAATTTAATCACAATCTTATTTATAAACCATTGTAACTAGATAACATTATTGTTTGGGTTCATTATGTAATTCTGTTTGATTTGTCTAATTTGTTTTGCAGTGGCAGTTGTGGTTTACATACTGGTTTTGACTAATTACTGTTATCTGATTGGTTACTGTTATATTTATAAGATTGAAGAGAAATCAGCAGAAAATAAACAGATACGGGAATAAATAACGTACACCGGATATAATCAAGACTGACTTTTATTTTCCAAATACCCACATAACAAAATAATTTATATGATCCACAGATAATGCATAATGCAAATACACTACAGTTACTTATAGTTTTGAAGTCAATTACGTATTAAATTTAAGTACATTTTTATGAGCAATTTTTCCATTTCTCTGACTGACATTATTTTTAGGTATTAAATTAAGATGATCTATCGTCGCCTTTTTACATACCAAACAAATCAACTTTAAAACACGTGATTAAAATATAATTTACTGAAATGAATCCCCAAAAATGTACAGCCAAATTCGAACGAAATGTTTTTTGTCAAGTGCAATTACTAGTGACCTTTACAATCGCGAGATTCGTTTCCTTATCTCGAAGTAATCTCGTGAAATTGAAATTACCTCATATTAGTTCCAAAAAAATAATTAAGTTTATTCACCGAATTCTGAGACACATCCGCACAACGAGATGAAGTGTAAATACTAAATAATATTATGATTTGCGATAAAGTTTCCAAAACAATTGAGATAATTTATTTCGTGATAGTAATAAAATGGCTTATTTTTGCAATATACATACAATACCTGCCTGTTTCTAGTCCGGCGAAAGACCCAAGAGCCCGACTAACCCGACATTTCACCGAAGATATCCCGGACATCAGCCTGTACGAGATTAGGATAGCTCTAAAACAGCTTAAGAACAACAAGGCGCCGGGTGAGGACGGAATCACCTGTGAGCTTCTGAGAGCGGGTGGTAAACCAATCCTTAGAATGCTACAGAGGCTATTTAATTCCGCCTTACTCGAGGGCACAACGCCTGAAGCATGGAGCAGGAGTGTGGTTGTTCTGTTCTTCAAAAAGGGAGACAAGACCCTATTGAAGAACTACAGACCGATATCACTCTTGAGCCATGTTTATAAGCTGTTCTCCAGGGTTATCACGAATCGTCTCGAACGCAGGTTAGATGACTTCCAGCCTCCCGAACAAGCCGGTTTCCGTAAAGGCTTTAGCACCATAGACCACATCCACACGCTGCGGCAAATTATACAGAAAACCGAGGAGTATAATTTGCCACTATGCTTAGCGTTTGTGGACTATGAAAAAGCCTTCGATTCGATCGAGACCTGGGCCGTGTTAAGGTCTCTCCAGCGGTGCCGTATTGACTATCGGTACATCGAAGTATTGAGAAGCTTGTACGAACACGCCACCATGTCAGTCCAAGTACAAGATCAGTGTACAAAGGCAATCCCATTGCAGCGCGGTGTCAGACAAGGCGACGTGATCTCGCCCAAACTTTTTACCGCTGCTTTGGAAGATGCCTTCAAACTGTTGGAATGGAAAGGACTTGGCATCAATATTAATGGCGAGTACATCTCTCATCTTCGTTTTGCCGATGATATCGTAGTCATGGCAGAATCCATGGAAGACCTTAATGCAATGCTCGATGACCTCTACAGAGTTTCACAACAAGTGGGCCTTAGCATGAACATGGACAAGACGAAAATTATGTCGAATGTCCATGTTGTGCCCACTCCAGTCTCTGTTGGAAACTCTACTCTCGAAGTTGTTGACGAATATGTCTACCTCGGACAAACCGTCCAATTAGGCAGGTCCAACTTCGGGAAGGAGGTCAATCGTCGAATCCGACTCGGATGGGCAGCGTTCGGGAAGTTAAAGAACATCTTTTCGTCCAAAATCCCTCAGTGCCTGAAGACTAAAGTCTTCGAGCAGTGTGTGTTACCAGTGATGACTTACGGAACAGAGACGTGGCCTCTAACCCTGGGCCTTGTGAACAAGCTCAGCGTCGCCCAACGTGCTATGGAAAGGGCTATGCTCGGAGTTTCCCTACGAGATCGAATCAGAAATGAGGAGATCCGTAGGAGAAGCGGAGTCACCGACATAGCTCGCCGGATTAGCACGTTGAAGTGGCAATGGGCGGGGCACATAGCCCGTAGAACCGATGGCCGTTGGGGCAGAAAGGTTCTGGAATGGAGGCCACGAACGGGAAGACGAAGCGTGGGACGACCTCCCACAAGATGGACAGACGACCTGGTCCGAGTGGCAGGGAGCCGCTGGATGCAGGCCGCCGGTGACCGGTCGTACTGGAAATCCTTGAGGGAGGCCTTTGTCCAGCAGTGGACGTCCCACGGCTGATAAGGAGAAGAAGAAGAAGAAGACATACAATACTATGTGCCACCTTTTTTGATAATTTTAATTTTGGTGCATGTAGGTACATAATTTATGAATTCTATCTCAATTAATTTACAGAATGAAATAATAAAAATTAATATAGTTTTATATAAAAATGTTTTTAGTCAAGTATATAAAACTATATTAATTTTTGTTAATCGTATTGTCACAGATCCTTGATGAGTGTACAAAGTTTGGATTAAATCGGTCCGTTTAAAGTGGGTCAAAATCGAGTCTAGGGGTTGACAAAAAAGGAGAAGCTAATAAAAGCGTGTTAAAAAGATAAACTAGCTTATTATAAGTATGAGTGATTTACATATCAAGCTACAATGAACGCAATGTAAAACGTTGCACTTAAGTATTATTTTTATTAGAAATAGTAATTCCTTTGTGTAGTTTTCATTAAAATATCGTTATAGTTCCTTCAAAATTTCTCACAAAATTAAGTTTTAAAATTCAGTTTTTATCATACATATTTAAATCATAATCATCATTCAAATAAAAAGTATAGTCCATGTGAATGAAGTCGCCTGTAACAGTATTCAGTAGATTTACTGTTATATGAATTAGTTCCATTTTATCAGCCTCAACTCTATCTTAAATATAAACAAACAATTTGTAAGTTCAAATAACTCCATGATATACATTTAAATAATTACTTAATAACTATTATTATTTACGTAGTAAACTCAGTAATCTATACAATAAAATAAGTGCATTGCTTTTTCTTCGTAAGATAAAAGATAGTAAAAGTTGCATAATATTATTTTTTATGGATTAAACAAATAAACAACATAAGTTTATAGGATTTTAATCTTTAAGATAACGAATAATTATCAGTGTTATCGTCTTAATTATCAAATATTTAGATACTTACTTTAAAAATATTATGGGTTTTTTTAACTTCCATACAAAAAACTTTTTTCCAGTTTCCATCCTACCTATCTCTATGTTTTTTTTCTTTTTGAAAATGCGATCAACGTAATAATTGTTAACTTTCTTGTATTATTTTATCACCGATATGGTACTTTCTCTATCAATGTTTTTTCCATGGGGTTTAGTCAAATCGCTCTCATTTACTTTTTATTTAAATTATTACTATGTAGGTGGTTACGTTTTATTTCTACATTCTCATATTCTCTCTTCTATTTTTTTATAAGGACAACATAAGGATTCTGAATGGTTTTTGGTCTGGCGTATCTGCCCTTACCTGTGGCCGTTTCATATATTCTAATATTTAATTCTTTTTAACAAAAAATTAAACTGCCTTCAAATGATTAGAATTCCAGACAAAGTTTAAATGTGACCAACGGAATTCAAGCCCAATTTCAAATATAAAAATAATCATCAAAATTAGGCCACTCAATCGAAAGTTCAGAGGTAACACCCAAAAAATTTAAAAATACAGTCAAATTGAGAACCTTTGTTTGAAATCGGTTGAAAAATCTGTAAGAACGCCTTATCTATTGTATTTTTATACTTTGAAGTTTGAACTAATAATTATTTTATTTATTGTCCTGTTTCAACGTTTACTTGTCTCGTTCTTAACGATTTATAATTATGACGGAAAGTCAAGAACTTATCTTATAGATAACTTATACCTTATGATGAAAATATTTTCCATATTATAACCATTGCAACGCTTGCAGTGAAGTAGTGTGGTACTTATATAGAAAAGCTTAATTAGTAGCTTTTTTTATTCATTTTAAAGTAAAACTTTTGTAAAAAATCAGACATGGATAACGTTGGTGAAGGTAAAGTGTTATTTTTTTTATATGATAAATGAGTTGTGACATTTTTGTGTATATATTTATGTGTAAAAAAACATTATTTTTAATTTTCTACTTATTATATTTTTGGTAACAAGAATCTAATGCGAAAATTGATGCGCCTTACGTTATTTATTTCATGAATCAAGGAGCTGTTAATTAGATTTTACAAGCAGGCGTTTAATTTTTCGTAGTTTCATATTTTACACATTGCTCTAAGGAATTAATATACATAATTATTTTTTACAAAAAAGGTCACCGACTTACTGAAAATGAAATTTCCAGAATCTAAAATGGAACCAAGTGAACCAATTTAAAAATTCAAAATTAAATGCTTTAACAATTTATTGACATTATTTACTTATTAATTAAAAATTTTCCTTAGCCGCCGTTCTTAGCTCCGAGGTTCTTAGTGAATTTTTGTAAAAATCCAAAAAGTATAATAAATAACTCCGGTATACAGAGGCGGCGTAAGGCGTGGGCGACGTGGGCCACCGCCTACGGCCTCGCGGTACAAGGGGCCTCGCGCCTCAAAATTTTTTAAAGCGAGAATAAAATAAAATAAAAATAACTACGTTAAAAACAACCGACTTCAAAAACGGAAAAGCAAAAAATAAAAAAGATTTGATATTATTAATTACTACATATTATTATTGCACGCCTCATAAGCGAAGCGTTGAGGTGGGTACTACTGTCACTTCGCGCAAAACATCTGATTTTTCAAACTTAAAATGTCTTTATGTATCATACATTGCACTTGTAAGATAATACATACACACACATATTAAGAAAAAACACTATTTTTAACATTCATGATATTTTTGATGTCATTTTTGTTATTTAAACTAGTTAAAAAACAGTTTAAAAAAGTTCTGTCTTGGACGTCCGTGTGTCTGTATGTGCGGAGGATTTTCTTGGATAGCGACCGAAATACTTTACTAATCGAGTCTTTTTTTTTCTCTTACGCTTGAGTATGCTCAGGAATAGAACCCTTTCATTTTTCAGGGTCTGATTCGATGTGGTTTAATTGTTATTAAATAAACAAAAATAATAATTAATAAATAATTATTAAAAAAAAATTATGAGGCGTGCACTTTTGGATTTTCCAAACTATTTTAGATGTGCTATTTACTAAAAACTAAAAAGGTTTGATGTCGGTACACGGGCTTAATACTAAGTGCTTAGTGCTTGGCACCGACTTCAAACCTATTTAATAAATAGCACATCTGAATAATATGTAGTAATTAATAATATCAAATCTTTTAATTTTTGTTTTTTCGTTTTTGAAGTCGGTTGTTATTAACGTAGTTATTTTTATTGCACGACTCATGATGCGAAGCATCAGAGAGTGCTTTACGATCGAAAAATTTTTTTCGCCTCATTTTTGCAGCTATTCTTATTATTATAGCCTTGTTAGTTCACGGAATCAAGATATTTTGCATACTATTGTCGAGATAATTTAATGGAGATTAATCCCATACTTTTTAAAAATTGATTTACTTCAATAGAATTGGAAAAAAACACCGAAATAGGTCAAAAAATTTTCCTGTCCGTCATGTGTGAAACCTGAAAACACTATAACTTGTGAAAAAATCCATCATTTGAGTTAATTTTTTTTTTAAATATTCTAATCGACGATTGTAGGTCACTGAATGCGAATGATTAATTAATTCAGTGTCGTTTAATTGCAATTAATAAAAAACGAAAACTACAAGACTGTATATCTATATATATATATTTTTTTTATTTTTTATATTTCATAATTAAATGAGCATTATGAGTCGTGCACTTTTGGATTTTCCAAACTTTATTTAATACTTTTTAGTGTATTTTTCAACACGAATCAAACGAGCCCAAACTCGATAAAATGGCCACCCTCCGATTCCATCATCAAATCAGCTCTATGTCATGATAATGTTTAATCGCTATCCAATTTATACACGTAGGTATACAAAATTTCAGCTCAATCGGTTATCGGGAAGTGAATCAAAGTTGGGCCTATCTGAATAAAATTTTTATAGGACCAAATCGACAACATTCCGTATCAAACAAAAAAAGAATCGGTTCAGAACCCTCGGAGTAGTACATACATAAAAAGAAAATATACCGGCCGAATTGATAACCTCCTCCTTTTTTTTGAAGTCGGTTAAAAAAGATATAAATCAATTTTGTTGTGAAACATGGTTTCTTAGTCTGGCAACATTTGCCGCCGACCGACCAGAGTTCCAATGCCTTAATAAATTAAAAAAAAAAAAACAACCAGAGTGCCGGGAATCCCTGGTTTTATTTGTTTACTTTCTTGACTAGGAAGACAACCAATCAAATCAAAGTATGCAATAAAAACTTGGCAGTGTTAATTGTTTTTATTATTTTATAAAATCCGTCTTCAGGTCGCCATAGAACAGGGCCTCGCGAAATCTGTCTTGCCCACATCAAATTTAGGTCTTGCCCCGCCACTGCCGGTATAGGTAGTATAGGAATCGCGGGCTCATTCACCTTGATTATCTAATTCAGTTTAGAATGGAAATGAATCGAGCGACGAGCGCCTCCGGCCTCAGTCGCGAACACAGAGTACATTATTATGGTCGCGAACGCGTGCTTTCGCAGGACGAGCGCGCTATAAAATTTTTTATCTGTTTGTTGTTTGTTTTTCCTTTATTTTACTTATTAAGGTGAGTTATGAAATTTTATTTGTTCAATACCTACTCATTTTGTTTTTATCTTAATGGATAGGTATATTCAATGAGCAGTATCATAATAACCTATTCGTTATAATTCGCATATTTACCGGTTAGCATCAGATGTTTTAGTAAAATTTGTCATTCATTCTTATGTACCTATATGGTATTTAGTTGTTTGTATATGTTTGACAATGCTAATCTTTAAAATTTATTTTTTTAGTAAATAGTCATTATTAGATAGTATTAAGTATATCCTTGTTATCTTGCTAATTATATTCTAATATTAGCGTTGTAAACACAACATGATAATGAATAATTTAATAATAATAAACAAAGACGATGACTAATCTATAATTTAAAAAAATAATGAACACTTGTTATTATACTATGTATAATTTAGCTATTTGTTAGTATGTATATATGTTATTAGACACCGTATAAATTAAATAAAAATACGCTGTACCTCCTTGAGTGTAAGGAAAAACTTGTTTTAACAACATTTTATCAATATGTATCCTATGCCTACCTAGTAGGTACCTAGGTTAAGAAATTTATTTAGTACATTTATTTATTTAATATTAGTTAACTTAATTCTTTATACTACTACTAATAAGTAGTCACCCTTATTTAAGTTTTACGATCGAGAGTAAAGTAAGGTACCTACCTATCTCACTCCCATCTATTAATTTGAAGGAAAAATAATTTTAAAAAATCCTTTAAAAATTGGTTTAGCATTTCAAATATAACATTTCTACTGGCTGAAAGATGGAATAAATAATGCCTAGATAATATGCTTTATTTGCACGCCTCATAAGCGAAGCGTTGAGGTGGGTACTACTGTCACTTCGCGCAAAACATCTGATTTTTCAAACTTAAAATGTCTTTATGTATCATACATACATAAGGTTATGGCTTATAAGATTTGATCTGTTAGGTACACTTTTATTTATGGTACTATACGTGCCTATACTTACTTAGAAATTAAAACATTTTTTTATTAATAGTTAATTTCATATTTCTCCTATGCGATCATAGGCACGTCATAGGTACCTAACCTATATAAATTAAAACATGTACATAGGTATACTCACAGAAATAAACAAGTTCTTCATAAACAGGTTTATCACGATAAAACACCGCAATGTAAAATATTCAAATTTAATTTAATAGTTATATAAACATTATTTACTAATTTATTGAAATTACATGGCAGTAAAAGAGTATCTTTACCATAGACATTTTACATTTGCTATACTAAACACTAATCATATCTTTTTGGCTTTTATAAATGTGGGTAGCTTACGTAGGTACATATTATAGTTTTGTGGGTATTTTAAATTATTTACCTATACCTTTATCTCAAATAATATCTCTATTCTCTATCACTAATTTCGTAATAAAGCTGTTTTTCTGAGACACAAATAAATGCTAACAAAACATCTTTCTATACGATAGGTACTTGGATACAAAAATACATTACGGACAGTTTGTTTACAAATAAAACTGAAGTAGCAGTCGGCAGTTAATTATAATAGTAGTCAATGATTACTCGATTAACAGGCAATAAACACAATATGATTAACGAGGTTTTTAACTCGCTACAAAGGTTTTTAACTCTCTACAAATTACAATGCAATGACGTACCTAATTGATAACGTTCAATAACCACATGATGGGCAATAGTGCGTAAACATGTATTATTATACTCATTTAAATATCATTATATGTTATTTTTCCTGATTTATAACGAAGTAATGTAGGTATATTTGTCATTTTGTTTGTGATCATATCTATGTTTGTGATATTTTAGAATCAATAGTTATTTTTTATGAACAAGTAAAACTGTTCAAGGTTCATAAGTAAGGAATATTTTTATATTGTAGTGACAATGTTTGTATATAGAAAACGAACTAACTAGCAAAGTAACTTCGCCTGTTTGCAAAAGGAAAAACTTGAAATATTTTTCAAGCGTGATGTTTACACCATAATACTCTTCAGCTACAGAAACTTATAGTATAGATTTATTCACATAGATAAAAAAATATATTTTCAGTGAAAATGGCGCGAGTTGCCACGCGGGAGGCGTTACGCTTCATGACGGACTGCCTGAAGGCAGTTGGTGCTGCTTCAAGAGCTGCTCAACAGCAAGCAGAACTGCTTATACAAGCTGATAGAATGGGACATCCTAGCCATGGGTTAAATAGATTGGGTAAGTAGGTACTCATAAATGCTAGTGTTTATTTTCCTCAAAAAATAAACTGATCGTGGTTGCGCAAAAAACAATTTTAATTAGTAATTCTTTTATTTTTTCTAGAACTTTTCTTCACTTTAACTGATAAAACCTGTGTTAATATTTAAACTAGATAATATAAAAATAACTTACCTTATGTATGGAGTGAGGAATCTAATACCGATTATTATTATTCATCATGCATTTGATATACTTTATTAACCCATTGAGCCCCGGCCCGATCGGTCCACGACACAATAGATTTTCTATCGTGTCTGTGATTCCGGGGCCTGAGTTATTAAAGTAAAATTAACAATTTAATTATTTTTTTGCATTTTAGAACTTTACGTCAACGATATAATATCCGGAGCATGCATGCCCAACAATGAACCGAAAGTGCTAAAAGAAACCGCGTCAACAGCGTGGGTTGATGCTAACAATGTTCTTGGAGCAACAGTCAGCCATTTCGCTATGGACATCGCTGTTAAGAAAGCCAAAGAAACTGGAGTCGGTTGGGTCTCTGTAAAAGGTACTGATTATATTTGAAATTATGTTTTTACTCAGTGTAAAATTTCCTATACCACAATGAGCTAATATTAGGTATGGTATATATGCTAATCTTGTGTTTTCCTGTGTTAATTGTAGATGAGGAAAGCAAAATTGAGCGCACGGATTAATTAAATTATGTGACTTTTCTATATTTTTTTATAAAACGTATCAAACATTTGTAAATTTATTTCTTTTAGGATCAAATCACAATGGAATGGCTGGATACTGGGCAAGGAAAGCATCCGAAAAGGGGCTAATCGGCATGGCGTTTACGAACACCTCACCATTACTTGCACCCACGAGAAGTAAAAAGGTCAGTATTTTTTATCTGTTACTCTTACACACAAAAATTACACCAATTAATTCACAATTTATAACCTACTAGGTTTCCGCCCGCGGCTTCGCCCGCGCAGTCAAAGAAAAACCCGCATAGTTCCCGTTCTTGTGGGATTTCCAGGATTGCGTCATTTTCCCGGGATAAAAAGTAGCCTATGTCCTTTCTCGGGTATCAAAATATCTCCATACCAAATTTCATGAAAATTGGTTCAGTAGTTTAGGCGTGATTGAGTAACAGACAGACAGACAGAGTTACTTTCGCATTTATAATATTAGTATGGATTTAATTATAACAATTAAATGCTAAATTATATGAAAAACTAGCTGCCCCAGCAGTCATAGATCTGTCCTACCTCTTTTTCCTCTCCACAAGAACCTTTCTTATAAGAAAGATTTCCAAATAAGTCGAGCCGTTCTCAAATTTTACGCTTAGCAATAACAATTGGCATTTTTACATAGTTTAGTCATTACCTACCTTATATTTTGTATCCATGACGAAAAACAGCATTTTAAAACTGGCTTTCTCGTAAATAAAGTTAAATAAATTACTGTAACAAACTTGATGTGTTATCTAAACATTTTCAGGCAGCATTAGGAACGAATCCTCTATCCGTAGTCGCACCAGCCTCCGATGGGGAAACTTTCTACCTGGACATGGCAACTACTGCAGTCGCAGTTGGAAAGGTAAAACAATCATTTTAATATTAGGAATTAATGATTTCATTTATCATTACAATATAATTTACCCCGACGGAATACTTTACAGCGAGCGTAACATTAAAATTATCACAATATTGTTAAGAGACTGATCGATTTCTGGAGACAGTAAAACGTAATAATTTATTTTGTTTACTTTTCCTTTTCAGATTGAAATGCAAATGCGCAAAGGAGAAAAGCTTCCAAATGGTTGGGCACAAGATCCAGATGGGAAGGAGACTAATGACGCAAACCTGGTATTCATTTGTTTTCTAATTTTCACTAGCTCCATCCTAGCCTATGTTTTACTACCTTCTTCATCGCGATGATTCAATCAAGTCAATTATATTAATGCACTTCAGATCGATCTAGTTTTCCGTTAACTAAAACATGCAAATACTAAAAGGAACAAAATGTGTTAAAATTAAAACTCACTTTATAAGACTATTAAGGAGAATTGATAACCTCCTCCTTTTTTTTTGAAGTCGGTTAAAAATTCGATTCCTATTTTGCAATAATTTACTGTTTGCTTGTTTCTCTAATTGTAATACTTTATGTAATATTTTCAGGCCTTTAAAACCGGTTGTTTGATGCCCGTGGGAGGTAGTGAGCAATCATCAGGATACAAGGGATATGGACTAGCTGCTATGGTGGAACTATTCTGCGGTATATTGTCAGGTAAGTTATATATGACAATATAATTAATAGCTATAATAGCCAAAGCCCCTAAAGCTTATTTATAGATTTAAGAATAGATTATTTAAGGCAAATCTACTAAAAAAGCATTTACGCTTAAAATAAGGCTCGGATTTTATTATGTATCTATTATATAGAAAATAGTAGTGACTTTAAATTAGAATACACGTTAGAAGGTAGAACAATATGTACAATTAATATAACGCATACAAGATTAGACGTCGACGGTATGATTTAATTATAATTATTGTGAGAAAAAAAAAATAACTGATGTAAGTGGCTAATTAGCCTCATTTCAACATTCCATTCCCGGAGGATTTTTAACCAATTTTCTCCTTTTTACTTAGAATATCATTGATGAATAAAATGTTAATAGAATGACATTTGACACATCCTCTTTTCCAGGTTCCAATTACGGTCACCACATTCGGTCATGGTCACACAGCGGTCACGGCGGGCCGGCCAATTTGGGCCATTGTTTCGTGGCTTTGGATCCAGAATGTTTCGCTCCTGGCTTTGGAGATCGTCTTACAGATTGTATACAGCATTGGAGGGAATTAGAACCGGTATAATATTCAATTTACCATTAGCTAATAGTCTTGTATCTGTGATACTGTATTTCTTGCTATTTATGTTAGCAATGTTTTTTTAATTATTTCTGTGTGCATTTTTTATGTATTGACAATTGCCAATTTTTCTTATTAATTTCAAATATCAAATATTGTAATTAAGTAATTTATATTCCGTTATTTTATCTGTGAATAGTAGAACTTTGTAACGGACAAAATCCAAGTACAGTCAGCAAATCGATTGCATTTCGTTATCAACCAATTAACAGGTGATAAGAATTGGCAGCAATGGAATATTCAAATTAACGTTGATTGAATAAGCTTATTTACATTGTCGAATAATGCTCGTACTAACTCAGAAATCTTCGTGGGCTCATGCACTTTGGAGGTCTTCACATCAAATACATAGTTTACAATTATTAAGTATATAAATGTCATATAGACCAATGGGTATTAATTTTTGTATTTATTATTTATTTCAGGCGGATCCAACTTTGCCAGTTTTAGCACCAGGGGATAAGGAAAAGAAACATGCAGAAATAACAGATGCTAAAGGAACTGTATCTTACGTCAAACAGCAGATTGAATCTAGCGCAGCACTTGCTAAGAGACTGAAAGTTACACCAATGAAAGTTGAATCTGATGTATAGAGTATTTTTATAGAATATAACATATACAGTAAAAGAAGTTAGGTGTGTTTAACAATGCTTTCTGTTACCCAATTTAATTTCAAAACCTTCTAGTTGATTCTTTTAAATTATCAGTGTTTATGCACCTATACCTAGGTTCATAGGTTCATTATTTATCGAACATTTTTCGTAACCTACCCACATAATTTTATGTAGGTAGGTTACTAAAAAAGTTCGATAAATAAATTGCAATTAATGTATTAGAATTATTGTTGTTAAAAATGTAAAAGTGATATTCAAATGTTTAATCAAACGAGGCATTTCTTTTCACTGGAACAAATGAATTTATAACTATACTAGCGGTCCGCCCCGGCTTCGCCCGTGGTACATATTTACGTTTTCTCTACATAAAAATTAAAAACCATCCTCGTACTTCAAGGAATATAATAAAAAAAGAATTATCGAAATCGGTTCAGCCGTTCTCGAGTTATGCGCTTACCAACACATTTTGCGATTCATTTTTATATATAAGAAGATTATAATACACAAAAGAGTAATTAAAAATGACTTCAATTTATTATTATGTGATGTTATAGTATTTAAGAGTATTATCATTGTATTATACTTAGTTATCGTAGTTTTTGTATTCTAAAATATTTTTACATTTTGAACAGTGTATAAATTATTAATTTGTATATCGACTATTATTTTATATTAATTCATGTTAAAAATCATAGATACAAAGAAGAATTTTAAGCTTTATTTCGATTTTTCCTAGCACTAAGTATAATTTTTACTGTCTACCTAAGTACTATACCTACTGTCTGTAGAGTGCTTCTCGTTAGAACGCAGCATTCCGAAATAAGTATCCTAATTTAATAAAAATACATTGAGGTACTAACTATGTACTACACAATATGAATAAAAATTTTACTTACTGGCGTTTTTGTTTCATTTTTAATAAGAACCTGTAAATTTTTTAAAGTTTATAAAATATTTTTTTAAAACAATTCATATTTATTTATAAATATAAATTTATAAAGAATAGAAAAAATTCAAAAACGAGGCGGAACTCGAACCCCCATTCTTTCGCGCCAATTCCGTGATCGAATTATTTTCTATTCTTTATAAATTTATATTTATAAAGCATTTGAATGCCATAAAACCAAAAATATCAAATTCAACAATTCATATTTATACACCTAGGTACTACTTACTTAGCTTAACTTAGCTTAGCGTTAGCTACTATTAATTATTAAGTAGCATAAATTCGTTTTGATACCAAAGCAGGTAGGTAAGTACCTAAGCGATTATAATAACCACAATAACTATCTTATAAAAAATACAATTCTTATATTGTTTTATACTAAATAAATGAATGAAATCTGACTAAGTAACTCTTTATCAAATATAGGTAACTAAGTAGTGGATAGTAGTTATTACTTACGCGTTTTTAGTTACTTGAATCATAAGTACCTAGGTATATCTTTGAACCATTTAACCATAATATTATAACTTAATAATTACGCTTTTGAGCTTAAATCATTAAGTAAGCTTTTGAATCATCCTCTGAGAACTGCGCTGAATGGCGTGATAAAAAGTAATCCGTTCCCTAAAAACTGTTCTCAATGTGTAGAATATATACCGCCCTATACGTGTATCGTGTAGTCTGTAGTCAGATGCATGAAAAATGAAAATGACGCTAAGCACTGCTACGGCACGCTACGGTTTTATTATATCTCATTTCCAAATTCGAATTTTGAGCTTTATTGCGCGAAAAGTCGCGAACGATTCATTTTAAAAATATATTAAACTTACTCAAGGTTTTACAGCGGGACTGCTAAATCTTTGAAGTTATTTAATTAAGGTAGGTTAATTAGTACAGAAATAGTAATATTAAAAAATACAATATATTCTAATCTCAGTTATCTACTATGAATTTTAAAAAACTATGACGAGAGTTTTATTCAAGAAGCTTATAACTAATACACTGGAGATTTCGGTATGAACATTAACGTGTAACAAGAAAATATTGCCCAGTTGTTGTTTTTTATCACTTTCACACCTAACTTGGTATTGCCACTGTTAATACGAAGTTTTCCCAAGGCTACTATGTATGCTGTAATATTCTATGCAAACGGTTAGTTTTTGTACATGAGTTTGTTGATAAATTGCCAACAACGTCATTCAGAAGCATTGTTGGATGAGACAATTATTATTTATGCTAAATAAAATAAGTATCTGAACCAATTTATTCAACATTCCATAGATTAAATAAATGACTGTATAGTCTATGGCTCTAGCTGTCAATGCTAATAATAGTATTAACCACAGATCTAGTACCACTAGATCGTAGAGGGAGAATGAACTATAGAGACGACATCGGCGTATACCCGAACGAGATGGCGAATCCTTACGTCAATGTTGCCAACTATTACAAAAACTTTTTATCCGAAAAACTGGCAAAATATCTATAAATGTTTGGGTATTTTTTTGTAAGATAGGTTTATGAAGAAAAAGACAGATTTGAAAAGATTTTGTTATTTATTAACTTAACTAGCGACCCGCCCCGGCTTCGCACGGGTGCAATGCTGATACTAAATAGTAAATACACTACAGTTTTCGACTGTTCACTTGTATTAGGTAGCTCAACAACATCCTGAAAAGATTAAGTTAGTTGAATCAGATAATACTAAGAACATCCATGTACAAAATAAAAGGTGTAAAAAAAAACGGTGACTAATCCAGGCTTCACACATTCATATGAGCCGTGTACACACACAACAACACCACATAAACATCCTCTCCAAGGTATTTCGTGCAGTTCTAAAATAGTGCAGTGTCGTTGCTCGTGGGAAAGTGCAATGAAATTATTAATTTACCTTAAGACCTGGTCCATGGATTTTTGATTGTTGGGCAGTACTCAGTCGCTCAACAATAATATCCTAAAAAAATAAAATTTGATTAAGTAGAAATAGAAAATATACCCCTATAAAAATAAATTAATAACTTGTTTTGTTTATTATGTAGACGTAGCAACAAAATCGGTCTATGAATATTTAAACTACAACATTTAAATCCAAACTAAACGCATCACAAAAATTACTCACTGTTGTAAAAAGTGTTGGAATTGCATTGGGCATCAAATAGGTTTTTTTTTTCGTTTTTCGAAAATAACGCGACTCAAAATGTATAGAACATATTCTGTGACTTTTTCCTGGTAACCAGTTCTTCCTTCCGGTAGCTCGAATCCATCTGTTTAATGTACTTGTTTGTTTTGGAAACCTGAAAAACATATTTAATATTAAAAAACATTTTACGATTTTGGGGAAAATTTTACCCTGTACTGGTATCCCTAATGTTAATCACATGATTATACCATAAATTTGAAACTACGTAAAAACAAATGGCGTCCTGAACAACAAGAACACTTCGTAATTTAGTCGGATAACACAAAAAAATGTTTACGTCTATTTCGATGAAAATATTATATATTTGTAGATAATTTCACATTAGAGTTAATGAAAATGTATCAACTATATCCAGTTCTATAAAACAATATACTTCAAATAAGTTTACTTACGTGTGAAAGGTAATATTTGGTAATCTTCGTTCCGGCCGATTTTTACAACCAATCACACTACAACGCACCATATTTTCACTTAAAGTCGGATTAAAACAGATCACTGTCAACGTTTATTAAACTTTGAAGTCACTTAACAGCGAGAAAAAACAGAAAACTAGCAAAACAATGGACTGTAGCCGCTTGTTTGGGACAAACTGCCTTTGTCCCCAACAAAAGAAATCGCATAACATGAGAGAAACAAAAAACAATGTTTCTGTCTCGCTTGCTCTTGGCTTTATAGTCATAAGTGTATTTCTCTCACGCATTACTTGTCATTTTAGTGCCTCCTCTATAGTTCATTCTCCCTCTACGCACTAGATTCAGAACATGCGTGGCCACCTCAGTGCATTTCGCTCTATCTTCGAGTGTTGCCATTTTATAAACTTTCCTGCATTTTAGGGAAAATTTTCATTAAAAATACGTCCTCAAATTCACTCTTACATTAATTATTTATTACAATTCAGTGTAATAAATAAATAATGTCAGGTGAATTTGAGGACGTATTTTTAATGAAAATTTACCTTTGTAGTTTTTATATACATAATATACATTCGAGAAGGGAAGACCACAAATAAAGGAATATTAAATTCAGATACAGTTTCAATGTGTTTTATTATCATAGGTTATTTTACACAATATGTATAAATTTCTGTGCTAAGGGCCGATTACAAATATTGGAACATAAAAATCAAGTAGGTACAAAATCTACGTAGCCCGATGTCGAATGTTTTTCGTACGTAAATGTACGCTTTTGGGCTTATGAAATTTAGACATAAGGAAAAGTTGCGTAATTGGCTTGAATATCGTTTCCTTGAGTTTTAGAAAATCTTTATTTCCGTTTTCGATGCTGCGGAGAACTTCTGTTTCTTCCATATTTATAAGCATTTAACAAGCAATTTCTTAAGACGATTAGCTGATATCTGTTTTTGCTTCTGCAACTGAAAAAATAAATTTTAGAATATAAAATATTTTTTGTGTCAAGGCCATTATATTAATTATTTTAATACCAATGTATTGGTATCAAAGTATAACATTAATATACATATATAGCAAATAATTAGAAATAAAAATACTTCAATATATTAAATTTGAAACTATGGCATCAAAACAACTCTGCTTTTAGAAATAAAAACATTTTTAAAGAGAAATGCTAACAATTAATGGCAAATAAAATGGAATTAATGCTTAATTTACTCCGGTTATAAATTTTTATCCATTATTAACTTTGTATTACCAAATAACTTGTTATTTTTATTAATAAAGATGTATTTCTTTAGTACAAACCAGTTTTCGAGTTTTAGCACCTGGGGACACATTTTAATCATTTGATTTCTGTCTATTCCTTTTAACTCCTCTATAGCTCGTTGATGGTATTGGAATTTGGATCATCATTTTGTGTTGCCGATACTGACTGCACAGATTCAAACTAAAAAATATAAATTCTTAGATTTATATTTTACTTTTATTTTACTAGGGAGTTAATGTAAAAAGCAATTTAATATGTAACAAAGTTTAATAAACGCATATGAAAATAATCTATCTTAGGGTTATAGGGAAATCTAACAATGGAATTTGATTGTGATTTAAAATCAACGGCTCGTCTTTAGTACGATTACGTTTCGCTAGAGCGTTGATTTTTTTTTTAGTTATAGTTCTAAGTTTGTTAATTAATTGTGGAAAGTTTCAACTTGCGGAAACCATTACTTTTCAAGATATAATTTTTTGAAGTTCAGAAAATTTGGTTATTAATTACGACACATTTGACAGCTGACGTTTCGTTCACGTTAATATTTACGACGTTTTTGACAGCTGACGTTTCGTTCACTGTAATTAATGACTGATTCCTTTAATAAATGTGTTTTTACGGTTAATATAAAAGCGCAAATTAAACAATTATGTATTAAATCAAAAATATGATATAAATATGTATATTTTACTTTACAAATCTAATACGGTAAATATCAAATATAAAAAAAAATTATATGCAATAACGAAACGTGAGCCGCCATTTTGTGTTAATGTCATATCGTGGTGTTTCATTCGCTGTTAACACTCGCGTTGAGAGCATCGTTTTTGTAATCACGCTTGAGAGTAACCGTCGAATGCCATGGAGTCTTCATCCGAAGCCCCGAACCTGCCATCTGAAGATACCAGTGCAAGAAAAGTGATGCGTGTGTTGGACTCAACAGAGCCGCGCGCTCCTTTTGTGCCTTGTTCTTCACGTGAAGAGAGCTTAGCGTTGGACTCTAATGAGCCGCTAGCCTCTATTAGTGCCCCTGTGTCGCGAGTGTTAGACTCAAATGAGCCACTCGGCTCAAGTGCCCCAGTGTCGCGAGTTTTGGACTCCAGTCTGACTGTTTCGAGGAAGCGACCCACTCCAGACGATGAGCAGAACGCTTCATCGTCTCATGAGGCAGTGGAACCATCGCCAGGGCCATCACGACCATCGACATCTGCACCGCCCACAAGGAAACACTTGTATACCTCTGAAATTCGAGGGCAGTGGAATTTTGAAAAACTGCATACACACCTTCGCACAAATGAGCAGTGTGTGCTGTTTGCAGAACAAGAAGAACTGTTACTCACACAAAAAAAATGTCAATACCATCGTGTACCAATGAAACTGGTGGATGTTGGGGGCCCTGTTGGCAGTTTCCGCTGCTTTAAAAAGAACTGCAGAAAACCAATTATATCAAGAGCTCTGGGTACTTGGTTTGAAGGTGTGAAGCTGCCACTCTTCATAATCTTCCGATTAATGTACTGTTTTGCAGCAGATTTGTCATATAGGCAGACACAAAGAGAGTGTGCCAGTGAAAATGTACAAACAGCTGTTTCACAAGCAACAATAGCCGATTGGTTCAACTACTGTCGAGAGACCATAGTTGTTGATTACACTGAAAACAAGTATCAAGAACCAATCGGCGGCCCTGGCAAAGTCATCCAGATCGACGAGAGTAAATTTGGAAAGCGAAAATTTAATAAAGGAAGAAGAGTTGAAGGTCACTGGGTGCTGGGAATGATTGAGGATGGCAGCAACGATTTAAGAGTGGTGGTGTGTCCTGAAAATTGCAGAAATTCTGAAACATTAATACCAATAATAAAAAAACATGTACGAGAGGGGTCGACAATACATACAGACTGCTGGAGAGCTTATAATGACCTCAATAATCATGGGTACATCCACAAAACTGTGAATCACTCCGATCCAGAAAACCCATTTGTCGGCCCCGACGGGACACACACCCAAAGGATTGAAAGCCAGTGGCGTAATTTAAAAAAACGATTCCATAAGCAAAACTACAAAGAGAATTTTGAGGATTGGTTGATTGAGTATTGTTGGCGCAAAGATATAGACAATAAGAATATTGATCCATTTAAAGAATTGATTGAATCAATAAAAAAAGTTTATAAAATTTATTTATTTTGTTTTATTTCTTCATCATATCATACATACATGCTATAATGTTTATACACATTTTATACAGGTTTAAGTATCAAATTCGACTCAGTAGGCTAGGTTAGGTTTGAACTGAGATCCTCACGTACGAGCCCAGCGAGCGAAGCGATTTTAATTCCTAACTTATTTATTTGTTTTATTTCTTCACCATAATATCATACATACATGCTATAATGTTTATACACATTTTATATAGGTTTAAGTGTCAAATTCGACTCAGTAGGTTAGGTTAGGTTTGAACTGAGATCCTCACGCACGAGCCGAGCGAGCGAAGCGAGCGTGCCGCGGCAGCGGCCGGCGAGTGCCAGAACCGACTCGCTATTGTTTTAATTCCTAACCTCAAAAACACATTTTACAAAAAAAAAAAAAACTCGAAAACTATGTATTTCCGCAACTTCCCCCCTTCAGGGGGGGATATATAATCCCCCCCCTAACCCCCCTCCCCCTCCCCCCCCAAAAAAAAAAGTAATTATACTAAAGTCCTTCCAAATCAACTTCTTAAAATGTAGATAAGTAATTACATTCATGCTGATTGTTGGCGTAGCATTTGACTCAAGGAGAGATTATTTAGGTTTGCAAACAAAAAAATTGCGTTAAAATTCTTTGAACATATTCTCGCTTTTTAGATGGTACCCAATTTTACCGACTAGCATCAATCCATATATACAAATGCCATTATACGTTGGAAAACTATGGGACAAACATTTTTTTGCAATTTTGTGGACTTTTTTTCCCATTTGCAGGCAACATTGTGATTGAGGTTATCTTACACTTAAAAGCTAAAATTACCACGAAATATTAACAATAAGAATGATCAGTTGATAGGAAACAGTCAATTATAATGATTCTGATATTATGTATCTTTATTTAATTGTTTACTTACGAATGAAATGAAATTCCATCGGCGTTTGTTTCCGTGCGGCTGTTATAGCCTAATACGCTGCAACCACCCATAATTATAAACACTCAGTACACGTAGTACATTCAGAACACTTTTATAATTAACTTCCAAATGTATTTATCACCAAAAAGAACATTAGACACAAGAAAACTAATTAAATATCAGATCTGCTTTGTTTGTTTGGCCCAGGTTTGACTACTGTCAAACCTGGGCCAAACAAAAAAGTGGCCACGCAGATAAGGACAAAAAAAACGTATCTACATCCCCTTCACTCACATAATGTAAGCGTAGCTATCTATCTCTTTTCACCATAGCATTGCATATCTACTGGTACTAGATCT
This sequence comes from Colias behrii, assembly GCA_029959065.1. Classification (NCBI taxonomy): domain Eukaryota; kingdom Metazoa; phylum Arthropoda; class Insecta; order Lepidoptera; family Pieridae; genus Colias; species Colias behrii. The sequence goes on from JARWMC010000019.1 coordinate 3,263,401, forward strand.
GGTGGTATTAACAGACGTTCGAACTTGGTGCGACCGGACCACCGCACTCGTGCGGTGCGATCGACTCGCCACACGACCGCACCGCACCAATCGGTCCAAGGGCTGCCAGTATTTGATTTAAGGGTTAACAGCATCAAAAATACTAGTTTTAGTTATTTTTTTACGGGAGACAATTAAAACAGCAATGTTAAATAGAGAAAATTTATTTTTGGCATTTATATTTGCTGTTGGAAGAAACAGCTTTTAATAGCTCTTCATTTTGTAAAGCGAATTTATAAAAATCTTTGCACGATAATTTAAAACTAGCTTTCCGCCCGCGGCTTCGCCCGCGTTTTCAAAGAAAAACCCGCATAGTTCCCGTTCCCGTGGGATTTCCGGGATAAAACCTATTCTATGTGTTAATCTAAGCTACCATCTATATGTGTGCTAAATTTCATTGTAATCGGTTCAGTAGTTTTTACGTGAAAGAGTTACAAACTTTCGCCTTTATAATTGTAGTAGGATTACATTTAATTAATTTGCAGCTCCGCCTTTACAGTTTCAATATTCAATCGGTTTCGGCTATCCGTCCAGGCCTAAGGTCCAGGCATTGCCGCACAAAGAAAATATTCTTTGTTTAAAAATTACGATTAAATTTTAAAAAAACATTTAAAATATTGGGATTTTCGCGGCCGACTGAGCTAAATAAATTCGTATAAAAAAAATAGATACACTAGATAATTTATTATGTTGCTAATATATGAAGTGATTAAAGGCGCAAATTAACCCTTTTTGAAATTTTCGATATTGTCGATAGAGGCGAAAGTATTGTAATTTTTGCTGATTTTCGTTTTTATATTTTTTATATTATATGCAGGCGTTAGTAGAAGCTCTGTTTAGTACCAAAAGAAACCTTGAACTGAGTTCTACATGTGACAAAAATACCACATTCTAGCCACGAAGTTATTACGAGATATAGATTTTCAAAGAATTCAATGTCAGGGTTGTCCCTAGTAAACAAAATTATATATATCATCTATTTATTACCAAGTTTTTGTTTATGTTTTAGTCGTTAGTTATAGTCGATATTTTAATATTATTCAATATATTATTATAGGTAGGTACTTAATCCTTATATGTAATAAATTAACTGAACAAAAAAAATATCTTAGATTTTTAAGACAATTCAATATTATCAAATTAATACAAATTAATCTCCTTTTTTTGTAAATATTTCGAGCATTGATCATAGTAATCTCATTAAAAGTCAAACCGAATTCTTTGAAAATCTATTTCTCGTAATAAATTCGTGGTTAGAATGTTGTATTTTTTTCACATGTAGACCTCAGTTCAAGGCTTCTTTTGGTACAAGTACAAGTACAACCATTGAAAAGAAGAAAACGAAGAAAGAATGGGCAAAATTATATTTAAAAGACAGGGATTCGTTCAGACATATGCAGTCATATCATAAATCTTTGTAGAGTTCTAAAATTTAAGTGTATATTATTAATCTTTTTTCAGTAATAGCCACGTCATCCGACGCCATCGCCATTGATGACGATCGACCGACGTCCATTTTGTTTGGCGGTAGAACTGTGACTAAAGCTGTAATAAGTATATAGTCTATGACTAAAGCGCTGTCCGGTGCGATCGCCCGGCCACACGCGCGAATTTGGTACGGTCCGCACCAAGTTCGGAAGATAAAACCATCGAACCGACCGTACCATCAATAATAATAATTATGTCCGGCGGACCACTGTACACATGATCGAATATGGTCCAGAGCGCACCAAGGTCACGGTGCGGTCCGTACCAAATTCGAACGTCTGTTTATGAGTATATATTACAGTAGTATAGAGCGCGTGTATTGCACAAATTGCTTAGTGCACATCGTAGGCAGATGAGCTATAGATACTATATAGATGTGTGTGTGACCAATAGGGATGGGTAGGTATCAATTGCGTGTTGAGCTATCGATAAGTTATGTAAATAAATATGTATCATAAGTAAATTTTATGTTCAATAAGTTATTAAAGGAAAAATATATGAATAAAGTATTAATATGTAATTTTAAATTTGTTTACCAACTGGATAAAGTTTGTTTATTCCATTTGAATATTTCTTGTATTAATTATTATAAGTACTTTAAAAAAAAATATTTAATTGGAATATCAGAAAAACGTGAGTACTTTTTAAATAATAAAGTTAGTTTTAAATAATAAATAATAAAGTGAGTACTTTTTAAATAAAAGATCGGGTTTAGTGTTATTTCTTTAATAATAAATCAAACAATAATAATAATGTTTTAAAAATGTTAAATAACTGGTAACGCCAATATAATTAAAATTAGTAAATGTAGAAATTAAATGTTTATTGTTTCGTGGTGTGTTCCTTCATCCTTCCCTACATACGAGCACAACCAATCACCGCGCGCTATTTAGCGCTAACGTCGTATTAGACGTGAACGCGACGTAATATGTCGCTAATGTCAGTCGAGTTCGCTCCGATCTCTCACGGGGATCGGGACTCAACAACCGCCGGAGAGCTTCCACGAGGCTCTCTAGATCTCAGGCATTGTGCTTTTGTAACACGCCGGGGTATCCCGTGCCCCGGCCCTTGGTCGCGCTCACCGCCGCGTGTGTGTTTGTGTGGAGTGTTGGACTGGACCCGTTCTTCCCTGCCGCGAGCTGGAGGACCCTGACCGCGTGGCGCGGCGCGTGTTCTGGACGCTACTCCCTCCGTCGAGGTATGTGCCGTGTGTTCCCGTCTCTCCCGTCTTTGCTAACACCACGTAGATCAAAATACAGTCCACTTTCATATCGAGAATATATTTACGTATATTTTTTATATTGGCGCGACCAATAACAATAAGAAATATGTAATTTAAATTGATAATATAATAAATAATATTAATAATTTTTTTATTTAATTTTATCCATTCTACTATCAAAATCTTCAAAATCAATTTAGCGGTTCAGAAAATATATCGTAACATTACATACTTTACATTTACACTATAATACATTAGCATTCATAATATTAGAAAGTGTATCATACAAAACACACCACAAATTTATTTATAATACATTTTTAAAAGAGTTTTAATTTTAAAGTTAAATAAATAATTTGTTAAAATATAGTTCCTCTAGTAAACTTTATATCGAGTACAGCGTTGGTCAGGTCACATCACTACGATCACGTGGCGGCAGTGAGGTGCGCGAGCGAGCCTGCGCGAGTCCGCCTCCCACCTTCCCTTCAACCCCGCGATGCTAAATTTATTTTCATAAAAATAAGTATAACAATCGACTTACTGATGAAATGTGATACTGGATTTCTATTTTGTGTATTTTCTAGTATCGTTTTTGCAAGATAGAACTGCACATTTCACCATGTTTATTCGTAAATATGAAAAAAATTCCAGAGCAACGCACTTCGACAGCACTCAACCACGACTACAAGCGCTCGCGGCGGGAACGTCGTGTTGTTCTCACCTGTGCCTACTGTTCCCACTTGGTTATTCTCACTCTATAGATAGTATAATATATACTCTAAGGTTATTACTTTAATGTATATATTTTTTCTGCTATGGCAAGAATATTTATTGACTATTTGCCCTTGCCAGTGTGAAGTAAAAAAAAAAGACGGGTTGCACTCTGGGAGTGCCGGCAGAAGTGAAAACTTGATTATTAACGTTGAGCATGTTTGATATTACGTCTTACGCTTTTTCGATCAGGTCACGTGTCCTGACGCGAGTTTAAGATTTTATACCCATTACAGAAAAAGTGCTCAACGCCGCTAAAGAAGTTTTCACTTCAAAAAACCGCACCAAACAATACACCAAGCCACACACCAAGCATTCTTGCAAACGTGTTGCAAACTTAGGTTGCAAACAATACACTCACTTGCACTCAACGATCTGTCAATATGACGGCATTAGTTCCGAATTTCGCCACAGGCCGAATGTTCCGGGTAGCACTGCAATAATGGGGAAGACAACTGTCAAAGTGGCGCTGTATACGATTGTTCCAAAGTATCTGTCAAATTGTATGGCATCATATAGAATTTCTTCACAAATATCATCAAAATGACTAAATGTTGTGTAATTGGGTGTAAAAACGTTGGCGTTCACAAATTCCCGGTTAAACTGTACATTATAGGGCGTGGAATTTGGGGGTGGTGGGGGGTGGAGAGAGGGGGGGTGGGTACTAGGAACTTCCCCTGTAAAGGGGGGGGCGCGGAAATTAATAGTTTTCGAGATATTTACAAATGAAGTTTTTAAGGTTATGTTGGATTGTTACCACTTTTTGGCAGGCAAGGATGCAAATTAACATCAATTTATAACTAAACCATGTATTTTTTTCCAGTTCCACATTGATCTGAAGCAATTAATATTAATTATTACTTTACAATAATAGTTTTCAATACTAGTAATATTGCATTAGCTCTTTGATTTGAAATAAGACAGATTTAATGTAATAGACATTATGGTTAAATTTTTGAAACATGCTCCCTGAATTTCATTATTTTGAGGTGTCTAATCGATAAAGGGACTTTTCATAGTAAATTGCTTTTCTTTTAAGTTTCTTAACCTGTAGTTTTTTTTTTTTGTTTGAGTGGGAATCGCCCTAAAGTCACTTCTGGCACTCGCTCAGCTTTTCTTCCTTTTACAGAGGCCCCTCTTCTCTTTAACTCAGCTTTGAGTTCAAGCACGCTCCAAGTAGCATACAGTTTCGCATCCATGTTGTCGAATAATCGACAGTATAGTCTCCCCAGAATGTGTTTTTTTTGCTTTGTTTACACGCTTCAAGATTGTCAAACTGACGCCATTAAGAACAACCGTACGCAGCGCCATCTGAGATTAGTTTTATCTTGCCATCCTCATTGATGTGAGCTGTCAATTTTGGCATAAATTCATTCTGTCTTTATTTGGACATGGACATTTCATGTTTTGTAATTTGTTGTACTTGTAAAATACGAATAGCAGTTAAGATTTAGCGATTGCGGATTAGTGTTATTCAAAAGAAATCGCTAAATGCCCCAACGTTATTTGGAGTATTTTGAATATTCTTGCAATATTTCTACCCTGAGGTTATAAGCTTTATGTCATTAATCTCGAACGTAGTGCTATTGTTTTGTTGTAATTTATTTTGTATTTGTTCATTAAAAATCTAACTTTCCAAACTGTGGTGTAGAATATTATTTGTTTAATATATTTCCAGTACAAATTGTATTAGATATGTGAGTGTTAAACATATAGAACAGTTCCTGTGCTCAATAGGTGAAACATTATTGTTTTCAAAGTTTTGTTCTCGTTTTTACTTTCTATAAATATAATATAACAGACTGTACTTAGTGATGTGGTGATAATATAAAAAGTATTTATTGAAAAATCGTTGGATTATAACATAATTATCAAGGTAAGAGTAAAATTATTGCAATACTGATAAAAGGTAAGATGTCCAGATTTTTATTGTGCTTTTTCTTTCTTAGAATATCTGTTGTTCGATTTATTGCTTTTCGTTAAACCTTCTCAGTATTCTTAAGCAATATTTACCATTCATTCAAAGTAAGGTGTAATTTTTCTATGTACCTACTTATTTATTGTTTATGTATTTTATTGTAATATTAAAATTACTAAATTTATTTATTTATTTATATGCTATGTATTAAATTCCTTGAATTATCAATGAAAATTAAATTTTTAATATTATACAACATATTAATTGGAGGCGATATTGTACAATACAGAAAATACATGAATTAAGGCATGCTTTTTAGCTAGGGTTGTTAATGCAGTTCTCAATTTGTTTCCTGTTTGTAGAAATTTAATAATTTTTTAAACTTGATATTAGAACTGGTTAATTTTATCATCTGGTAAAACACACTTTTCTATAAACTTATTAAATAATTATTTAACTAATTACTCAATCTGATTGATACATATTAATTTTAGTATAATAATTTTCAATGTCATATAATTAAAAACATATTTGTTGCACTCATTAAAAATCTAATGTTACATAATACAGAAGTAATTGCTATGATAATGAGTGCTGTCAGCCAAATGATAAAAAATTGTAACTCGCTCATCATGGTGATAAGAACAGTACTAGATGTCAATAACTACTGATTATTATGTAGCGTTCATGTTGTGCATATATATATATATATATATATATATATATATATATATATATATATATATATTACTAATTAGTAGTTCTCCAATTGATGGGAAACTAATTGAAATTTTGAATGATAAGAACAAAAACTGTATATAGTTAATAACATACAAACTTATCAAATGATACAAAAACCATATACTGCGTTTAAGTTTGAGTCTATTATATTATAGTTTGATAGTGTTGCTTCTCCTTGGACCTTGTAAAAAGCTCAAATTTTATAAAATACAGCCACAAATACGTTCATTTGTAAACCCAAAGCTTTTAATCATATCTAACTATTGAGTTTCTGTAATGAATTATACATAGAAATTAATATGTTATCTATATTTATTAAATTCATAGTTAAGAGAGTTATACCACTCTAAATTTGTAGTTCTTTTGCAATATTTTAACCATATTGCCGTTGCCATAAATAGTAATCAATATTATGTACATTATTAGTAAAACTATGCAACAGACTTTTAACTTTTTCGAATATGGCAAATCTTTTTGCTGCATTTAGTAGATAAAAAATATATAAACTTCTACATATAAATAAGGAAATATATATGAACAACATTTCTTCCATTGACTTGGTGTAAATGATGCTTTGTAGAATTGTACTTTACTCGCAGCTACTCATACTTGAATAGGAACACAATTTTAATAATTATTTCTTTTAAAAGTGAATAATATAAGCCTTTGTAAAAAACGATCTAAATTTTCTTTCACTAAAATTCGACAAAAGGTAGGTATCCATACAATGTAAAACCGTTAGAATTAACTCACACCCATATCCAAGCCAAGGCTTATTGGCTCATCGAAGTAATACGATTAGCGTACCTACTACCTAATCATAGAAAACGTTGGCGGGAAAAGCGATATGTTTTTGACATTCGTGTATTCAGCAAACTATCAAGTATAAAGTTGAGGATACACGCCGCGACACTTGAGCACGCCTCGATTGTATTCTTTTCAACAAGCCGACATGTGATTATTGATCATAGCACAATTATGGCGATGTTCATTCATAGTGGCCAAGAAGTCATCGCAATTATTGTTAAGTAGCGCGCTTTATTGCTAGTGTCGTGTTCGACGTGTAAAGTCCGTGTTTCTTAATTTATATATAATCGTATATTGTTTTTCGTATTTATTTGAGCTTCCAAGTTCCTATGTTACTCCACAATTTTTCTCATTTGCCAAAACCATTCTTAACTTCAGTTACTTACAACTTAATAAATTATTATTGACTTCCAAGAATTCGCGATGACCTCAACATTATTTAAAGATTTGTGACACCCAGATGTTGCGTTCAAAATTATCTACATATAGGCCGGGAGATACTGACACAAAATTTCGGGTGATTTGTAACAGGATGGCGGTTCTACAGAGGTCTTAGTACGCAATGACAAAAATTTTCCGGTGTGACTTAAAGCCCGCCATACCGACGCGAATGCGTTGATTTAAAAAAAAACAATTCAACCATTTGTACCAGGCTAACTTTTGCACAGGTAACCATCGTCGTGTAGCCATTTACTACGAAAATCGCCATGCCATACTTTTCGGACGATTCCAAATGGTCGCCATACCGCCGAAAATCTGCAAATTTTTTTCTTTTCGCAAATCGAGAAACACCACAAAAAAAACCAGCATTGAAATTCCTATTTTATGGTTGCCCAACCTATTTGGGTTGTAATAATCTAACTATAACTTATCTAATCTTTAACTAGTAATCCTTGTCATCGTATCGTATATTAGCAATCAAAGTTCTCTTTATCATAGAGTGCTTACGTCAATTTTATCTATTTTATTATTTATTTAGTAAATACCAAAAATTTTAGTGTAGGTACCTACCAATATCGCAATTATCATATCCTACTCATATTATAAACTAGATTTCCGCCCGCGGCTTCGCCCGCGTTTTCAAAGGAAAACCCGCATAGTTCCCGTTCCCGTGGGATTTCCGGGATAAAATCTATCCTATGTGTTAATCCAAGTTACCCTCTATATGCGTGCTAAATTTCATTGTAATCGGTTCAGTTGTGTTTGCGTGAAAGAGTAACAAACACACACACATCCTCACAAACTTTCGCATTTATAATATTAGTAGGATAGGATTAGTAGAATAGGATGCGAAAGTTTGTGAGGATGGATGTATATGTGTATGTTTGTTACTCTTTCACGCATATACTACTGAACCGATTATAATGAAATTTTGCACACATATAAGAAATATTAGAGTTATTTGGATTAACACATAGGATAGGTTTTATCCCGGAAATCCCACGGGAACGGGAACTATGCGGGTTGTTCTTTAAAAACGCGAGCGAAGCCACGGGCGTAAAGCTAGTTTGTTTCTATCTATTTTTATAAAACTAGAAATTTTATACTTAAATAACAGCAATGGGTAGTAAAATTACTGTTTGCAAACTGAATAAACAGTAATTTAATTCGTATTCAAAACAAATGAAATCGATTGTGACAAATTGAAAGGAGTTATTGTTAAAATTACTTAATAACAAGCATAATAATTATTCCATTGATACAACCATGTATCAATATTTATTAATTATACGTTCAATACTGAAACAATAGAGAATTAACTTCGGAATTAATAAATTGTTTGAACAGATTATAGATTATTTCTTAAAAAAAGATATTAATAATGGATGTACCTGATGTTCTTCATCATTTCTTTCTATAATTTAGGTAACTAAAGAGGATAAATTATCTAATACTCTTATTAGAAGTTGCCTACATATAAAATTGAATAAATAATTACATTTTCGCGCAATAAACTATACTCATTATGTTTTTGTATTTAAATTAACCGCCATGTATGTAGGTAATAGCTGTAATAGCCGGCATCGATAAGAAAGTCTGCAAATAAAAATACCATTCAGCATTAAGCCTTAGCATAAAACCCTACGTAATAATTCAAAGCTGCAGTTAAAACGCGTGAACATAGAAACAACATAGGGATTAATATTTTCATGCACAATTGATTCTTGAAGTTGTGCGTTACGACTCGCGACTATCGGCACTCGGCGCTCTATAAAATGAAGTTTTATTGCTTTTCCATCATAAAAACGAAATGTTTTCAATAATGAATGCACGAAAATGTACGTTAATTGGAAAAAGGGTTTGAAAACTATGCATTTAATTGTTTTTACTTTATATGTAGTTATGTTCCCATGTGCATTTCACTGCTACCTTTATTGTCAATATTGTGATACTATGACTGTTTTTCTTAGTTTGTTTATAATAAATAAAATATAAATAGTTTCTTTATTCTTATTTGTGATCAGACTTGTACGAGGTTACACGGTGATTACAATAACATAATTCATTGCCTTTCATACGTTCTTCACATTATTGGTTTGGAATTCTCTAATTGGATTGGGTTAATGAACATTTGTAGCTCTGCGTTTAAATGCTTTTTAAATATGCCTCGAATAGTCGAGATTTCTATACTGTAGCTATAAGAGAAATCAATTGCAAAAAAATTGGTTAAAGTTTCTTAATAACACAATTTATGTTAAGTTTTATAGTGTAAATTTCAGTAAGTAGATATACCTAATTACCGACTTAAAACATTTAAAAATTAAAAGGCGCTAAACACACATGATAATTGATAACAGTGATCATTAATGTTTTAGAATATACGTATATAGTGGATAATATCAATGTCCTAAAATCATGATACATTTTAAATTACTGAATTCAGGTATTAGAAACACAATATCCAAATTATTTCCACAACCCCGTTCATATTTTACAACCTTGGTACGCCATCTATTGATATTACGTGGAATGACGTCATATCCAAGTTAAACAGTTTCAGTAAGGGTTGATTTCAGAGACCACTACTAGTTCGATGCAAACCCTCTAGGTGGCGCTTTTCTCTGAAACAATACTTGGGTTTTAGAAAATGATAACAAGTATTATTTTTCAGTTTTAAAATAGGTATGGTCTTACCAACAATTTAAACACAGTCTAACTTTAAACCAGGGATCTGTCACTTTAACAGGGTTTAACTTTAAGCGTGGGTTCTCTTTAATCTGGTTTTGTCGTATTTCACATGGACAACTATTAAAGTGACAGATCCCTGGTTTAACGTTAGACTGTGTTTAAATTGTTTTGTGATAAGACCAATTGTGTTTATTTTAGGGATGTAACGATACATGATTTTGCCGATACGATACCGATACCGATATTTGTAGTAATGTATCGGCGATACCGATACCGATACCGATATCGATGGCTTGGTAGAAAAATAAATAGTGAATTATTCATAAAAAGTTACCAACATTTAACAGAGACTAAACTGTTAATCGTATTCTTTTAAATAAAAATGCCAAATCAAAAACAACATAACCATTTATTTTAGTATTATTATTTTACAAAGTCAGTTAAACTTTAAGTAATACACATATAAGGCAGTTCAATAAAGAAACGAATCTTCAATGGCGGCGCTTATCATTCCCTCTCGCTTACACACGGCCGTACGGCATGCAAAAAAAAAATGGAAAAATAAAATCACTAAAATGTATTTGATTTTCCCTATAATAGTTTTTATCATAAATTTACAATGACAATTATGCATTTGCGAAAGTAAATAATATTTTATTGGAATTTGACAAAATATGTTCTTTGGGAAAAGTTGTTCAGTTTTATGGGCTCATTACAAATATTATGGGGATTTTGTTACATTCTGTATACGTAAATATGATAATTCATATAAATACACAAATACCATAACAAAAAAGTTTGTCAACAAACAATTTGAAATAATTAATAAAATAATTATCCATTTACGTTATTTTTATTTTCTTTTTTGCTGACCCTACCATACGTCAGTGTCAGCTTTGGCCGCCATTGAAGATTCGTTTCTTTAATGAACTGCGTAATACAATCAGTACCTAATAAAAGTTTACTATTGGTAGAGTTTTTTCAGAAAACAAAGTGCGCACGCGCGGGCGGCCTTCCGCATCGTTCATTGGGCGCGGTTTTTTGAATTGTTTGATATCGGTATCGGTTGTTTTATTATCGGCGATACCGATATATCGGCTTGCCGATTATATCGGCCGATATATCGGTATCGGTATCGGTATCGTTACATCCCTAGTTTATTTCCATTTTAATGTCAATAAGGACAATGCAACTTAAGGTGCATGACGTGTTATTTGTAAAAAAATTGCACTACAGAAACTTCATTACTGATATTATATGAAGAAGGTATCTGGACGAAATTTTATTCATCGAAATTTTCTTTAAAAAAGTCAAATAACTTCTTATTTAAGTATAATAACCAATTTCCAAACCGATAACCGCAAATAACCCAATTTTAAAAGCCGGTAATAAAACACGAAAAAACTTTGATACGCGATTGGGTAGCAACTATGTAGATTAAAAAGTTTAAAAATGTCCAGACAGCTTTAACTTTGATAGCGTTGCCATGTCGAGGAATTTAATGAGAATAGTGGTTGTCATTTAGCTCGGAATTAGCATAGATTAAAGAGATTTTACGGTCAAACAAAAGGTATATCGCGGTTCACGAAATTCAATTTGAGGTGCAATATTTCTTTGTTATCTAAGAGTTCTGCAAGTACAGAGTACTGCATAATTTTATTATTAAATGTTGAATAGTTAATTATTTCAGAGATATGTTCAGAAATTAAGTTGTTGAAATTTTGCTCATTTAAAATTTTCGAAAAGAACTTGCTAAAATGCTAATAATATAATATACAATTTTTTGTTGCTTTATATTTTGATGTAGGTATTCATTTCGTCATTAAGTAATAAGTACACATCTTTATTAAATCAATGTTTGGATTATTATTTATTAATAATGGTAATTTCACCCTCTAGCTGTAGTTTCTAAAACAATTGCAATCGTGATTATATGCTTCAGTTTTATTACAAAGGATGTTCCCTGAAGTTTTCCGTTTTAGCATATTTATTGAATATTTAAAACAGCTCACACCTCAAGCACCTATCTTATATCTATCGTAACGTACAAGGAACTTGTGTGACTATTATATTTTAAATATTCATAACTCCTAAGACGATTACAACCTAAGCATTTGAATATCTTAAAATTATTTGCGCTAAATAATCATAATTATTTATATACAATAATAACATCTGGGAATCGCAGAGAAATTGGTTTTGTGTATTGCAGAAAGTGTAAACTTATGTGGGAGCATTTGATAAGTCATTCTGTGTGCAGAATAATAGTTTGTTTAAATTAAACAACAAGTAGCAGTACGGTCTAAGTCTTTCTGTACCTGTGTCCTGTATTACTGCCGAGTATATATGAACTCTCAAAGATAATATATATTATATCGAAAATTTTATGTAAAACTCTCGCTCATATTATCTATACTTCTATACTAATATTATAAAGAGGAAAGGTTTGTATGTATGTATGTATGCATGGTTTTCACGGATAAACTACTGGACCGATTTTGATGAAATTTGGCACAGATAATCTTTAGACCCTGAGAAAGAACATAGGCTACCTTTTATTGCGAAATATGTACCACGGGCGAAGCCGGGGCGGACCGCTAGTATTATATACAGTTTGATTAATTTATCTTGTAAAAACAGGATTATCAGCCTTGTATGCCCATCAGACTTTTTTGGAGTGAAAACTTCTTTAGCAGCGTTGGGTATAAAATCTTAAACTCGCGTCAGGACACGTGGCCTGATCGAAAAAGCGTAAGACGGACTTTTTTTTTTTTTAGCCCTTATATTCCATGCGTAAGACGGATACCATTCCAAAATATCAAACATGCTGAACGTTAATAATCAAGTTTTCACTTCTGCCGGCACTCCCGGAGTGCAACCCGTCTTTTTTTTTTAAGTTCAAATCGTTGACAACTTAACCCAAAGCCATATCCACTGCAATTACGAGATAATGAGTCAAACGGAATTGCACATAAAGATAAAAATAAAGAAATTTGTATGCTAAATATTTTTGCAAATAAATGCAAATTTCCGTCTGCACTCCGCTGAGATAATTCAACGCTCATTGTTATTACGTGGTGCTTACTCATATTAAGGCAATTAAAGTAGGTATGACGCCTTTAGACGCTCTCTTATATTTATTAAAGTGCAAACCTTAAGTGGGCACCCACTTAAGGTTTGCACTTTAATAAATATGGCTTTTAATATAAAACTATTATTCCTTGCATACAATGGAATCCTAATTGATGTATGTACAGTAGAAGAAAAATAGCGGGTAGAAAGTAAGGTGATGGTCCAAAAATGTATGGACCAAAAACCCAGAGTCGATTTAGACAAATTGGGTATCAATGGCTTTATTATATTGCACAATTTACCCCACCGAAAAATTAATGCCCATATCCATGGGGTATGAGAGTTTTAGGCTAACAAAGTATATATGGAAAAATCATGAGTAACTTGTTATTTTTACCATTTTTTACAACAGCAGTATACTATTAATCCATCCATCAGCCGAAGGACGTCCACTGCTGGACATTGGCCTCCCCCAAGGTTTTCCACTGCGATCGGTCCTGTGCCACCCGCATCCAGCGGCTTTTTTTTTTTTTTTCCGTTGGGGCGGAAAGGTCCTCGAATGGCGGCCGCGAATCGGAGGACGTAGTGTTGGTAGGCCCCCCACAAGGTGGACCGACGATCTGGTGAAGGTCGCGGGTAGCCGCTGGATACGGGTGGCACAGGACCGATCGCGGTGGAAAACCTTGGGGGAGGCCTATGTCCAGCAGTGGACGTCCTTCGGCTGATGGATGGTTTAATAGTATTGTAAAAACTGGTAAAAATAACAAGTTACTCATGATTTTTTCATATATACTTTGTTAGCCTATAACTCTCATACCCCATGGATATGGGCATTAATTTTTCGGTGGGGTAAATTGTGTAATATAATAAAGTCATTGATACCCAATTTGTCTAAATCGACTCTGGGTTTTTTTTGGACCATCACCTTTAAAAAAAAGACGGGTTGCACTCCGGGAGTGCCGGCAGAAGTGAAAACTTGATTATTAACGTTCAGCATGTTTGATATTTTGGAATGGTATCCGTCTTACGCATGGAATATAAGGGCTAAAAAAAAAAGACGGGTTGCACTCCGGGAGTGCCGGCAGAAGTGAAAACTTGATTATTAACGTTCAGCATGTTTGATATTTTGGAATCCGTCTTACGCATGGAATATAAGGGCTAAAAAAAAAAAAAAAACATCCGTCTTACGCTTTTTCGATCAGGCCACGTGTCCTGACTCGAGTTTAAGATTTTATACCCAACGCCGCTAAAGAAGTTTTCACTTCAAAAAAAAAAAAAAGTCCGTCTTACGCTTTTTCGATCAGGCCACGTGTCCTGACGCGAGTTTAAGATTTTATACCCAACGCCGCTAAAGAAGTTTTCACTTCAAAAATACATGTAATTATTAGTGTCGAATTTTAACACTGCGTCAACCAGTCCTAGACTATGTAAAGCAATAATTTAAAACTAGACAACTTACAAAATATATGCTTAAACATATATATATAACATAGAAAATAATTGTGTGTATTTGCGAGTGTTTGACCGTTTCCAATATTCTGAAGTCTTTATAATGGATTTATATAATGTACTCACTTATCAAATATGTGTACCTATTTGAATAAGTAAATATTAAACGTATATAGTTATTCTTTATGTAGATATCTAAATGACGTCAAATCAAACATATTATGTACAAAATATATCTATTTGGCTATATTTATAGCTCAATATTCGCCTCAGATGATATTTATAGAAGTAGTTTGGTTTATCGCCCTCCGTTCTTAATTTCCGGGAACTAAGTAAATGTAATAAAAACCGTTGCGTTAATTTCGCAGACAAGACCAGCTCTAATCATATTGAGTATACAGTTATGGATATATTCATTATGTCCTTTATATTTATTTCAATTTGTGTTTTTGATTTATCTATTGTCATGTTTCCGCCTAATCATGCCAATGTGAAGAGTATTTGTTGTATAGATAATTGCAGGAAATGAGCGCTATTGTTTGTTTTCAATTTTATATACATTTGTGGTGATATTTAACTGTCATACATTAGTCGTTTACTCTTAAACGCGTTCATTTTTGTTTTTCCTCTACAAGTCGATTTTTTTAATACAATATTATTTGCGTCACTTTGGTATATGAGCGTAATATAAGTTATCAAACCCAATTTGATTGATTGATTGATTATTTTTCAATTATATAGCATGTAAAATACTTATCGATAAGCAATATAGGGATTACCGTAATACTTATCATGATTAATGGTTGATAAGAACTATTTATTTTCCTTCCTAGTTAAGTTATTTATTTTCTTTTATACTTCAATATTTAAGAGCAAACAATCAAGTAAGTATATTATTAGATTATATTTAAATTTTAAAACCTTTTGACGATAGACAACTTTGTCTGCATAATACCATACGCACTTTTTTTTAATGTCACGATCCTAAACAATTAAATATTATATAAATCGTGTTTTATTTTGCAGTTAAATTAACGTCAAAACTATGTTATCATTATGACATAATTTTATTACCTGTTACATATACCTATGATAAATGATAATAATATTCCTTAAACTGGATTTTCAATGAGAATTTAATAGTGAATACCTATAAACTATGTCTAAACTCTTACTATGGCTAAATTTTATTGATGCTTCGAAACCAATATATGGTACCTATTGCTAAACCATTTTACATAGAAAATAATTTTAAATACGATCGTAAGATCTTAAATAACAAGGTATTGCAATTGTTGCAAATATAAAAATACTAGGTTTCCGCCCGCGGCTTCGCCCGCGCAGTCAAAGAAAAACCCGCATAGTTCCCGTTCCCGTGGGATTTCCGGGATTGCGTCATTTTCCCGGGATAAAAAGTAGCCTATGTCCTTTCTCGGGTATCAAAATATCTCCATATCAAATTTCATGAAAATTGGTTCTGTAGTTTAGGCGTGATTGAGTAACAGACAGACAGACAGAGTTACTTTCGCATTTATAATATTAAGTATGGATTAATACTCCATCTATGTATTCGTGACAATTTTGCGTTTTACGTTAGGTAATAATTTCTTGTATAGGCATTTAAACGATGCATAGTAAATATGGGTTTATGTTTAACATGCATGGTGCATAAATTAAATTAATTGTTTTTACACGCGTGCTTTAGAGATAAGAATTGAAAGCGACAATAATTGGAAATAGGTACTTTTATTAGAAGTAGAAAAAACTATTGAGTACATAGTTTTAAATTATGTAATAACTAGCTGCGCTCCGCGGTTTCACCCGCGTGGCTCCGCTCCTGCAATTTTATTACTGACGTCAGCATTGTTGAGTTAATAACAGTTCCATGAAGTGTGAAGAATTTGCTTCATCTTGTGTTGTGATTGTTTTGTATTATATTTTTAATAAAACTATTATAACTGCTGTGAATACAATTTATTATTGTATTTTTAATATTTTGGTACGTACTTAAAACTCAGTAAGTATTAACTCGTAGCACAATAAAAGAACATTAAAATAAATACTTTTAACAATCTCATTAAGAATGACAGATTTATTTAATTAAACTTTAAGTTTGAATCGGATCAGGAAAACGCTTTTATATTGTAGATAATATTATGTGAATGTAGATAGATACTATTCAAGTAAATGTATTTTAAACTAGCGGTCCGCCCCGGCTTCGCCCGTGGTACATATTTCGCAATAAAAGGTAGCCTATGTTCTTTCGCAGGGTCTAAAGATTATCTGTGCCAAATTTCATCAAAATCGGTCCAGTAGTTTATGCGTGAAAACCATACATATATACATACAAACATACAAACCTTTCCTCTTTATAATATTAGTATAGATATCTGCCACAGATCACAGAAACTAAAGGGAGATATGGTTAGGGGGCGGGGCCGGTGTCGCAGCAATATGTCCAAAAAAGGAACACATGCTGTTTGTTGCATTCAGTTTACGTTCGAGTTTCGACCGTCGGCCGGGTATTATTTGACAATGCCGTGTTGTTCCGTTAAAGTTTGTAAAAACCGAAGTGGAACCAGCAACTTTAAGTCAAATGGAATCACATACCATCGGTAAGTACTGAAAATTATACGATTTTCTTACTAAAATTTCAAAAACAATATTACGTAGAGTGATTTCTTGGTTTCTGATCTAAATGTGTAATGTATGATGTAAATAGTTTACAATGCTTCTTCTGTACGTGACTCTATTCAAACGCGGAGTTCGAATACCGCAGTGTATAATGAACATACTAAAGCATTCGATCGTGTAGTACGGCCGCTGCTTGCGGTCGTAAGTTAAGGATGCGGGTCGAGTGTGTCCATGTCGATAAGATTCGGAATTTTACTACCTTACTACCTTATTTTTATATCATAATGTATAACTATTAGCTTAATATCTGATTGTATTATTATTATTTGATAAGTACTCGAGCAATAATTTTATAGTAATTATTTTATAGTATTATACATGGATTAAAAAAAGAAGTCACTTATGTCATACTTATTTTACTTTACAATAAGTCAATAGGCAATGCTTTATGGACTTCATCACCATGAATGCTACCATCAAGGTGTCCATTTCTACCTAGTTACTGTATTGCCTATAAATTGTTTTAATTTTAACGTTTCTCATTTTATCGACAAGCAATCCCTATCGTAAACGCATATTTGCGGCTGTAGTGGTGCTGTATACGTACGTCACTTACAATCTAGTGTGCGAACGAGTAGTCGCTCTCAAATCTTTGTGTGATGACACGCACACAACGCGAAGTATTGTGTTTATTTTGTTTACTGTTGTGTGCGTAAATTTGTAATGAGACACTAGGTTTCGTACTCAGCGCAAGCGATTGGCATCTCTCTAGATCTCTATGATATCTGCACATGTTTCCTTGTAATTCTATCTTTGCCTAGCTGATGGTATCGCAAGAATGTGGAGAAATTTAAATTATAATAATAACAGTATATCCGTACATGTAAATGTAGCTAAATTTATATGAATTTACTAAATATTCGTTACCGACGTCTATTGCCACCTTATGGGCTTCGTTAAGTCGCGGCAATCTCCACGTACGCGGTGGGGGTATAAGGCCTGGCTGTTAACCCCTGCCGCCGAAGGTGAACGGAGGCCACCGTTGGGTTTTAGTGGGTATAGCTTCTCGCGAGTCCCACATACCCCCTCACGCAGAAAAACTGCAGAGGGGGATGCGTAAATGCATTTCCCAACGTTAAAAAAAAAAGTATTGAAATAGTATGACACAGATGCCGTACATAATCAAATGACCAAATTTACCCCTGAAATTCTCGGAAAATAAATAAAAAATTCCGACTTTGTGGACCACCATTTTTGTACGGCACTGTGCGTTTTCTTATTATTTTTAATGGATCTATCGGTGGTTAAGAATGCCGTACAAAAATATATGACCAAAATTTACCGAGTCTACCTGTACTTTCGAATTCTCATCTGCACTCAGTTGGACAGCTTACAAGTGACGGCATAGTGCTGAATCTTATTATTTTATGCTCTTCTATCGATCTAGATAGGTCACCTGATGGTTCAAATGACCCATTTTTTTTTATATACCGGCCTGTAGTCTATAATGTATAAAACTACCATTTTAAAAACGTATTCTAATTGCCCGTATTTGACAGTTTACGAGACATTTTAATATTATCGTGTAATACTTTATTGGACGGATAAGTTTTATCCAAGCATTGAAAAATCGGCCCTTAAATAGACAAGCGAACCATCTAAACCTTCTAGCTGCTTGCCCTGGCAATCGCCATGGCCTGGGTTTACCCGCGATACAAATAATGGAATTCGGCTGACTTGTAATAGTGAAAGAAGTTTCAGAATTGATTGAACAGTACAGATCTTATTCGATATAAACATTAAACGATCAAAAAGGCTGTTTATGTTTTTAAGCTATTGCATAGCTTCTATCGCGGGCCTTGAGCGCGGGGACCGAATCCAGAAATTCCGTAACGAAAAAACCTCACGCTCCCCACTCCGACGGGCACGGAGGTGTGGCTTGAAGGCATAGCATGCAATAGCTTTACCGCGGCAGTCCCCGAGTGCCACACGTCTTTTTTTAATATTGGTATAGATCCATGCTCCAACCAAGTACCTAAGGAACAAGCACTGACGTTTATTAATCACCAGCAATAACAACTTCCAGCATCAATTAAATAAGTAATTTCAAACAGGAAGAGTTAATCTCGTTTCGTTATCCTCGCCAGGAATCTCGACGAGTGAAACTTTAAACGTTTAATTAGCTGACATCAGCTAGACCGCTCGCAGATGAAATTTTATCCATTTAAATTATATTTCAAATATAAATTATATCTAGGAACTAGCTGGGCCCCGCGGTTTCATCCGCAGTGCTCCGCTCCTGTTGGTCTTAGCGTGATGATATATAGCCTATAACCTTCCTCGATAAATGGGCTCTAAAGGTGGACTTCCGACCACCGCGGCTCCGGCGTCACTAACGCAGCGACAGTAACGCGGCGACAGAGCGATAGTATTATACACTACGGAAATGTATGATGGAACGTTCGAGCGCAGCGCCACTGTCGCAGCGACAGTGTCGCCGCGTCAGTGACGCGCGGCTGTAGCGGCCGTGCAATGCTCGCGCAAGCACTGTCGCGTGGCAGGCTGCGAAAGCACGTTGTTTTTAGGTTATTATCTAGTTATTTTCGAGAGAATATCTAAAAAATGGACGTTAGTAACATATTTACGGATGAGCAAGACGAGGCACTAATAAATTTAGTGACTCAAGATGCAATTTTGTAAATTGGGTCTGCTGGGCTTCGCTCCATACTATAGTAGTAACGAAGCAATTAAATATCATCATCCTCTTCTTCTTCTAATAATATTTTTTTAATTGATCGGTTCATTCCTACTGTACCGCACAACCGTCAGGTATAAATAAATAAATAAATAAATAAATCATTTATTGCATAAAAACATGGTACATACAAAGATATTAAGATCAAAATTAAGGAACATTCATGTTTTTACTATTGTTACATAGCATACAATAATTATTATTATTAATTCACAAAATGAATGAGAATGATTATGATGATGGTATGGACTAATAACTGTGACTGACGCCGGAGTCGCGCTGCTCGGAAGCCAATCTGCGTCTAAGCCGCTGCGACAGTGACGCAGCGGCTTAGACGCTGCGGCCGTTGCGATAGAGCCGCGCTGGTCGGAAGTCCACCTTAAAGCCGAAATAATTTTTCAAATCGGGCCAGTTTCCTGATATTAGTGCGTTCAAACAAACAAACAAACTCTTCAGCATTACAATATTAGTATAGATATAAATTCTATCAAGGAATTATAAGATCATCTCGGATTCTTTATGTATTTCGATATAGCGATCGTGCTTTATCGCACATGGCAACTTGTGAAGCGCTGTTAATGTTGATTTAATTCTTCAATGTTAAGATGAATAGCTTTATGAATTTAATGTGCTTATCAGAATTATGCCTTTGGTTATTTCATCGACTATTTCTCCTGGAAAAAAGATAAACTTGTGTTAGCTATTCGTGTATTTTTGTACAATATAATGATGACATTAAATAATTAAATAGGTAACTATTATTACAATATAATTTATCGTAGAATTTTTCGTCATAGTCTGAGTAACACACATGTAAGCATATAATTATATTGATATATTATTATCATTGCTCAAGGTTTTGTAAAAGCCATCTGTAAAAAAGGAGTTTATGTTGAAATTGATATTTTTGGTTTTATGGCATTCAAATGCTTTATAATAATACTAGCTTTCCGCCCCGGCTTCGCCCGTGGTACCTACATTAAACTATCCTATCTCTCAAGTTGGATCGAACTGCACATGGTGTGCGAATTTTATTATAATCGGTTAAGTGGTTTAGGAGTCCATTGAGGCACGAAACCGAGAGGTTTGAAACATTGTGACACGAGATTTAACATATACATATTAAGATTTTATATAATAATAATATTATTTTTTCTATAATAATATTTTTTCTATTCTTTATAAATTTACTAGCGACCCGCCCCGGCTTCGCACGGGTGCAATGCTGATACTAAATACACTACAGAAAAACTGTGAACGTTGTACATATATAAAAACATAGCGGCCCGCTCCGGCTTCGCACGGGTATAAAATAGATAGCCGGGCGGCCGGCCGGTAACGCCGCAAACGCTACGTCCCGCAATTTTTAAATCTGTAATATCTTCGAAAATATTCACTTAAATCATACGGTGTAAAGGGCCATATAGATCTATATTAAATGAACAATGTATTCAAGGTATTTTATTGGTTAAGGATTAATGCTGTATTGGTTAAAATCGCTTCGAAAATTAGCCATTATTTGTCGTAAAAAGTAAATGACAAAAAAAAGTTATTGTGGGTTATCCATAAGAGATAGACATATACCATCGCGGACTTTTCTGTAGACCTTTTCAACGTGTATAATACTTAGTACATTATTTTGATAAAACTCGTATGGTTCAGCCTGCGTTTGCAATGTAAGCGGAAAAAATGTAATTTTTTACGACATCACATTAGAAACCTCAAAAATAACAGTACTTCTCCACTATTTAATGGATATTATTATACATATAAACCTTCCTCTTGAATCACTCTATCTATTAAAAAAAACCGCATCAAAATCCGTTGCGTAGTTTCAAAGATTTAAGCGTACAAAGGGACATAGGGACATAGGGACAGGGAAAGCGACTTTGTTTTATACTATGTAGTGATAAGGAGTTTATGACGCATTTTTAATGTTTTCTAATGAGTTTTTTCAGAAAAAAATAAATTACCTTCTGTTTAATTAAAAATTTCAAACGTAAGTATAATGTTAAAATTGCTACTATTACGCAAACGATATCCATGAAAGTAATTTAAACAATTCAATAGTGAGAATTTTTTTAAATTATTCTTATGAAACCATTATACATTGTAAAAATGGTCTCAAGTATCCTTGTCGGAGCCAATTAATTTAGAAATCCAAAGCGACGAGTACACCCTTCGATACGATTGAAAAGGGCACGTTTTAATACAGTAATGGCACTTCGGTATGCCGCTTGATTCGCGAATGACCTAAAGAGTACCCGCTTTTTCACTTACCGCCACGATGACCACTCGTTTTTATTTACGTTCGATTTTTAAATTGATCCCTGAATGGAATGCTACGATTTATCGAAGATCAAAAACTGAATATGAATAGAAATATAAAATATGAATAGTTATGAAAATGGTTTTTAGCTTATGAGGGGTTTTAAAGCTTAATACGTATGTGGAAACGTTACTGTCAGTTTTTCAAATTATTTTTTATTATACATGTATGAATGGATCTACTTTGAACACTTGAAACATCCTAAGATTTCACGCAGTTTGATCTAAAAAGTACAGATACACGCATCTAAATGTTGCCTACAGATCTTACTTACGGTGAAGGTACATATTTAAGATTTATTTTTCTGAAAAAGCTAATCTGTATTAGACGTAAATATTGGAAAAAAGCTTACCTTTTCCATACGTATCTTATAGAAATAACCGTGTTAGCCAGCTTAAAATGAGCCGCACGTCAAAACTTTCTTGCATACTCCGGGATCCAAGTTATATGGATGATTTCAGTCCCATATAATATAATGCGGTTAGTCTAGTGACTATTTTGCTTACAGAATATATCTATAGGTTTTATATAGCTTGTACCAAGGACTGCGAAAGCGGTCCCTAATCCATGTAACTAGCAAAACCAAGCATGGGTAACCCAACTTTAGGTACGATCCTACTGTGCCTTTACAAATGTTATAAGAAGCTTACTTTTTACAGCTCCTGCCGTAGTTGTATTATGGTAATATTGTCCGTCCGATCACAACTTTCACATTTATTAAAGTGTGCAAGTTTCTATGTCAGAGGTCAGTGACCTTATAAAATGTGGCCCGCGCGAAATATGCTTCTTTTCGTGTGATGTTAAAGATGCGAATTATAATCTGTACCTCATATAAAAAAATTGCACGTTTCATAGCGGGTACTTGATTGTCTTAAATTTACGCTACTTTTCGATCGATATCATTTTTTAAATTTTACCAATATATTACCTACTTTTGGTCGGCGACATACAAATTCGCGTATTATTTGTTACTACTTAGTATTAATTTATTTATGAATTCGCTCACTTACAACGTTAAAGCCAAGACGTGATTTTTGTATTGTTATTATCATAAAGTGATCTGTAAACAGTTTAAAGTTCAGTGTAGTACAAAATTGGCAATATCTTTGGACCAAGCTTACAAAGGTACTTAATTTTCATCTTGCTGCGGGCAAAATATGAGATAAAATCGTTGATTAAAGTTTATATTTATTTATTATTTACCTTAATAGAATAAAGGTACATTGTAGTTCTAGAACTTTCCACCGTTTGGGCCAAATGCCAAAGTAGACGTACAGTACTCCCAAACTGATAATGCGCATAGAAAAATTCGTCACTTTTCGGCAACTGTCATATTCCCCGAGCTTCCGAAGACGATATGTATATAAGGTGGTTAAATGTATTTTCTTCATGCATCTTAATATATATAAATCTCGTGTCACAAGGTTTGTCCTCAATGAACTCCTAAACCACTTAACCGATTATAATAAAATTCGCACACCATGTGCAGTTCGATCCAACTTGAGAGATAGGATAGTTTAAAGCACAAAGCGGGCGAAGCCGCGGGCGGAAAGCTAGTAGTTTATTATAATTATAAGTTTTATTGTGATTTTATGGTAAAAGAGATAAGTAACGAAATTTGTTTCGATAATTCAATGTAAGTTAATAGCGAGGATAAGCCACACGATTGTGAAAATATATTTGTTGTATTGATTTACTTGGAAAATTCTATAAGTACTTAGAACTATTAAAGTGTCTTACTGAAGCTGGCGTAATGATGGATGTATATTAAAATAAGACAAAGTTTATATTTAAAAAAATGATTTTCAAACACTGGTTTACATTAAAATTGTGAAATCTAATCATTAAAATCTCAGTCCAAAGGATTTACAGAATCAGGGATCATCTCTATGCCTGATATCGTAGAATGATCAGAACTTTCATTATGCTCTTATTAATTTTCACTTTCCCCACTGCTATCTGCTACCTGTGTAAATAATCATTTTACCGGAAAATTCAACTTTGAAACAAAACTAAGAAGGGTATGTAACAGCAGCTCTATATAATTCCATACAGAGATAATACGTGCGGTCACCACCAATATATAAAGACGACTGACGGATTTTTAAATTTTTTGACTGACAGGCTACCGTCACCTATCACCCGAATTGTTTTCGATTGTGTATGACTCTGAATTGACTCCTATTTCTTTCGAACAAGGTGCAAGATGCAAGTGCATTGTTTAGGGCACTTACGATTCAATGATTCGGGGTGATTCGGGTGTTTCTGGAAATACGATAATTAGCGAAAATCTGCATGCGCATTATTAATTTTGGAGTACTGTAGTAACTATTTACTAATCTGTGATCAGTATCAAAGGCCATAAATACTATCACTACATAGTATAAAAATGTCGCTTTCTCTGTCCCTATATCCCTATGTATGCTTAAATCTTTAAAACTACGCAACGGATTTTGATGCGGTCTTTGTAATAGATAGAGTAATTCTCGAGGAAGGTTTTAGTATATAATTTATTAGGTTTTAGACAGAGAGGGCGAAGCCGCGAGCGGAAAGCTAGTTTTATGTCTAAAAGAGGTAATGTTAATATTTTAATGCAATTTATGGACTATGGAAAATAAGACCTTTCCATAATTTTATTATTCGGTACCGGGAGACGACGTAAGAAAAGAAAATTATTTAATTTGTGACCAAGACTATGAAATGTATGAATATAAAAGTATGATTTATATAAAATAGTAGCCCTACGTTTTATTTATATTCAGCTAGAAGTACTTTTAGCTGAGTGCTATCTATATTGCACGCCTCATAAGCGAAGCGTTGAGGTGGGTACTACTGTCGCTTCGCGCAAAACATCTGATTTTTCAAACTTAAAATGTCTATATGTATCATACATTGCACTTGTAAGATAATACATACACACACATATTAAGAAAAAACACTATTTTTAACGTTCATGATATTTTTGATGTCATTTTTGTTATTTAAACTAGTTAAAAAACAGTTTAAAAAAGTTCTGTCTTGGACGTCCGTGTGTCTGTATGTGCGGATCCTTTTTCTTGTTAACACGATAGCGACCGAAATACTTTACTAATCGAGTCTTTTTTTTTCTCTTACGCTTGAGTATGCTCAGGAATAGAACCCTTTCATTTTTCAGGGTCCAATTCGATGTGGTTTAATTGTTATTAAATAAACAAAAAAAAACTCGGATGTTTTTTTTTTTTTTTTTTGAAGTGAATTTTTATATTTTTATTGAAATTGATTCCAGAAGATTACTGGGAACTTTAAAAATTCATTTTGTTACTTTTATTAGTAGGTACGATCCTTATAAGTATTTTAGTGTATTCAACCAACTTAAAAAAGTGTGACTATTTTACAACAATTTGAATATGAATTGTATTATTGTATACAATATCGAAGCTTTTTAAGAAATGTATAAAATACTTTTTTAAGAATTATTATCATACATAATATTATGTTACCGGCAATATATTAAAACCGGCATTGTATGCAATTCTTAGTAAATGTATGTTATTCCGAGAAACAGTCGAAATGAAATAAATTAAATTCGTCACATTACCTACTTATATCTTTAAATCTGAACTTTTCCTAAGTAGCAAACACATTTGCAAATGTGGGTGGTTTTTGGGGTAGCTATTAACCAATATGAGGTCAAAACTAAAATCCAAGACGGCGCCGACGAAAATTTGAAATCTTTTCGTCATGGGTGTCATTTTCATGGTTTTTGGGGTAGCTATTAACGAATATGAGGTCAAAACTATAATCCAAGATGGCGCTGATGAAAATTTGACTTTTTTTCGTGATGGGTGTCATTTTCATGGTTTTTGGGGTAGCTATTAACGAATATGAGGTCAAAACTAAAATCCAAGATGGCGCCGACAAAAAATTTACATCTTTTCGTCATGGGTGTCCTTTTCATGGTTTTTGGGGTAGCTATTAAACAATATGAGGTCAAAATTAAAATTCAAGATGGCGCCGACGAAAATTTTACACATTTTCGTCATGGGTGTCATTTTCATGGTTATTGGGGTAGCTATTAACCAATATGAGGTCAAAACTAAAATCCAAGATGGCGCCGACGAAAATTTTACATATTTTCGTCATGGGTGTCATTTTCATGGTTATTTTGTTCTCTTACGCTTGAGTATGCTCAGGAATAGAACCCTGAGTATGCTCAGGAATTTTTCAGGGTCTGATTCGATGTGGTTTAATTGTTATTAAATAAACAAAAATAATAATTAATAAATAATTATTAAAAAAAAATTATGAGGCGTGCACTTTTGGATTTTCCAAACTATTTAGATTTGTGGCCGTCGCTAAATTTAACTGCAATGTGTGAATTTATTGTCCACATCACGTGATTTATTTATATTTATATTCATTTCAATTAGCAATGATATTTGTAAATTATATAGTACCTACTAGCTTTCCGCCCGTGGCTTCGACCGCTTTGTCTAAAACCTGATAAATAATATACTAAAACCTTCCACTTGAATCACTCTATCTATTAAAAAAACCGCATCAAAATCGGTTGCGTAGTTTTAAAGATTTAAGCATACATAGGGACAGAGAAAGCGACTTTGTTTTATACTCATACTAGCGACCCGCCCCGGCTTCGCACGGGTGCAATGGCGGCCGGCCGGTACCGCCGCAAACGCTACGTCCCGCAATTTTTAAATCTGTAATATCTTCGAAAATATTCACTTAAATCATACGGTGTAAAGGGCCATATAGATCTATATTAAATGAACAATGTATTCAAGGTATTTAATTGGTTAAGGATTAATGCTGTATTGGTTAAAATCGCTTCGAAAATTAGCCATTATTTGTTGTAAAAAGTAAATGACAAAAAAAAAGTTATTGTGGGTTATCCATAAGAGATAGACATATACCATCACGGACTTTTCTGTAGACCTTTTCAATGTGTACAATACTTAGTACATTATTTTGATAAAACTCGTAGGGTTCAGCCTGCGTTTGCAATGTAAGCGGAAAAAAAATGTAATTATTTACGACATCACATTAGAAACCTCAAAAATAACAGTACTTTTCCACTATTTAATGGATGTTATTATACATATAAACCTTCCTCTTGAATCACTCTATCTATTAAAAAAAACCGCATCAAAATCCGTTGCGTAGTTTCAAAG
The DNA here is from genome assembly GCA_029959065.1 of Colias behrii. NCBI lineage: Eukaryota > Metazoa > Arthropoda > Insecta > Lepidoptera > Pieridae > Colias > Colias behrii. The sequence goes on from JARWMC010000019.1 coordinate 3,290,923, forward strand.
ATTTAAGCGTACAAAGGGACATAGGGACAGAGAAAGCGACTTTGTTTTATATTTTTAACCAACGTTCCAACGTATGTACTTGCCTATATACTATCACTATTTCTACTATCTACTATTGGTCTAAGATCCGAATATAGGTCGACCTGCACCGGCGTGATAATAGAATGAGACCAATTTTATAATAAATGTAGTCTATTAAAAAATCTATTAAAGATGGGTTGACTGAAAAAATCCTGGACAGGACATTTTAATTCATTTTTAAAAAAATATTTTTTTAATTAATTGCAGTACTTATCAAGATAATAAAAAAAAATTATAATAGACTTGAAGTATGAAACCTACAGAATGTGCAGTCATAGGGTTTTCTAATATTTACCTGGACAAACTGCTAGGTTGGCAGGTATAAACAGGCATGTCCGTACCAGTTACTTTCACTTGATGGGATGATAGAAAAAAAATATATATCTATTTTTTTTTCTATCATCCCATCAAGTGAAAGAGGCCTTGGTCACATTATAAAGGAGTCTTGCAGCTCCAATTATGTCTTTCATTTGAACTGCATGTGTTAGTAATTGACGTTGGATACTAGAGTTGGATGGAAATTAAACGCTATTTGTTACTTTTTCAATAGATACTAAAAAGCGTAGTTATGGATAATACGTAATCACCTTTTTTAAACTGTTAAAAATTGTCTCTTAAGATATATAATGAATCATTCTGTATGTATTTTTCCTTAATTACAATAATAATATGTAACTTCGTTACTGACATCTTTATAGGTATGAGCAGATAGAGCACACGAACCATTCAAATTAGGTCGTAACTTTGCGTGTGGGTTTATACTGAAACATATTATGACAAACTTCACTAATGTCTCTATTTTTATAAATACATATTTAAAGCTGTGCTGCGCTTTTTCGCTCGCGGACGAACCCGCGGGAAAAATTAAGAGCTTCCACTGCTCCAACATTTTATATGTATCACCTATATTACTGTGAAATTTCACCCAAATCATACCATAAAATATATCAGTCAAAAACTCATAAATTAATAAAATAGAAGTAAGTAATGAATTGTTTGGTATCGTGAGATAGGAATCTACCTCACGCAACAAACCGACTTCTAACATTCTTTATATATTTGTTTTTATTGTAGAGTCAAATGGAGTCCTTCGCGGTTTCACCCGCGTGCGGCTCTGCTCCTGTTGGTCTTAGCGTAATGATATATAGCCTATAGCCTTCCTCGATAAATGTGCTTTCTAACACCGAAAGAATTTTTCAAATCGGACCAGTACTTCCTGAGATTAGCGCGTTCAAACAAACAAACAAACTCTTCAGCTTTATAATATTATAAGTATAGATTAATATGATACATTTCCATATACAAACGGGGCCTAATTCTTACAAAGACACATAATAATACTTTCACAAATGCAAGTTAGAAGGTATTGGACCGGACATGTCTAATTGAATTTGCATATAAAATAAGCGACAGACCGCAAATTAATTTACGCATATGACATTTAAATACCAGTGGAGACATAAATATTATGCGATATTTTATTTAAGAAACTAGATAATAGATGGATAATATGGTTTTCAAAATAATATATGTAACGTTGATATCTCTAGATATCGTTATTTTTACCTAGGTATATAAAAAATTTAAAGGCTCCTTAATTATGTACTGATTTGATTGTCTGCTTGGTGTATTAATTAACATATGAACGTTGTTAAACATATGATCAATGAAATAATCTAATTGAAATATGCTAGTAACATACCCCACTATGTACTAAACCAAAACACTCCACAGTCCACGCTCAAAATTTATACTTACCACATAAAACAAAAATATCAGGTGCTAATAATAAAAGAGTAGTAACATTATACAAGCATTTAATTTCCAATTTAATGTGGGTTGTATTTATAGTTTAACCACGTAACATGATTTGCGATAGATTTCAGCGACCGCACTTGATTGACGCTATTCTGAGCAAATTGAACCCACTACAACCCATTATAGACTAGCGCAGTAATGTAATAATGTTGTGCCAAACAATAAAATGCGGTTGAATCTATACTATCTATACTAATATTATAAAGCTGAAGAGTTTGTTTGTTTGTTTGAACGCGCTAATCTCAGGAACTACTGGTCCGATTTGAAAAATTCTTTCGGTGTTAGATAGCCCATTTATCGAGGAAGGCTGTATACTATATAGGCTTATATATCATCACGCTAAGACCACCAGGAGTGGAGCACTGCGGGTAAAACCGCAGGGCACAGCATATTACATAGTTACCGAATACAGCGCGAAACCTATATTAATCAATTGAACATGATGCTTAATTAGACACCGCTAATTTCCTGCTAAAATGGATACAAATCTATACATAGGTGTTTACAAAACTAGTAATGTATGAAGACTCTTTTTATGAGGATATTCGAAACATTTTATGAAAATGAACATGCTCTTCTCACTTCATTTCATTTTTTTTTTCACTTCATATTTTGTAGGTATCCAGCTAGATCTTTATCTGACTTGACGGTGTAAATGAATCAAAAATTCCTAATTATTAACATAATCATTAGTACCCCACAGAATTTCCTAACCGTAACACATTTACAGAAGTAGAATTCTCCAAGTACACAAAACAATAGGTTCTCTCGAACGCACTCCAGTACAATGCGTACCTCACGGAACAATACCGGCACTTACAACGCTTTTTATTATCCCGAGCTTTACACCTCGATTTTTGTTACTGTAATTTTAAGAGTTCCGGCCTTATTATCCACGTGAAGACGCAGGATGGTTTTTTAAAACAGGTTTATAGACTGGTTAATGTTAGAATTGATATTTGAAACAGGATAGGCCATCCTGGAGCATGAGAAAAAAAAGCCGAAATTAAGGGATAAGGCAAAGGAAAAGTAAGAAGAATTGATATTTGAAAATTTTTAAAGATTAGAAAAGGTCTATCATGAGCGGCACTCGAATCTACGTCTCGCTGTAAGTACTGTAGCGATGCCTGATCACTTGGCCACCTATTTGATAACGAAATGAATTCCCATAAATGGTTGGTTCACATTGTTGATTGCGTTAGTTTAAAGTTTACTTTTTCTATTGACTACAAAACACTAGAAAAATACAGTGGCCAGAATAAAACTTGATTGCCTCAAGCCAAAATTGGCTTGAATTTTCGTCTGTATACCCAAATTTTATGTCGATTAAACTACTATGAATTTAACAAATTTTCTCTAATATAATAAAAAATAAAATAATATTTATTAGCAAATTTTACATATTCAGTTCACAATTTTGCTCTGTCTTCTGAACTAGGTTATTACCTGTGTCTCAGAAAACAGTGCCTTCCCTTATGAGTTCATACAAATATTATTAAATACGTAAACAGAATACTTAGTCTAGTTCCAGATTAATACCAATTAAAGAATAAAAATTACTAATTATAAAAATGTAACGAAACTACGTGCTAAAGGAAATTACTTAATCTTTATGCAAATTAACATTTGACAATCGAATGTACACTATACCTATGCACTCGAACAAAATTAAGCTATTAAATTGTTTTTTTTTATTGATAGAAATAATTGCAAAACCTGTAACAAGGAAGAAGTTGTCTTATTATGTGTAAAAGTAACTTTACAATGTTTGAAGCACCTCCTATATTTGAGAATAAAAGTTCAAGTAGGACTCTTTTGTAAAATTTCTCTTACAAAACCCATTTATGAATGTGATTAGGTATGTATATTCGTTTATAATATGTAGTAAGATTAAACAAAATACACCGCCCATATCTAAGTCGAGTACTAGTTTTGATAAGGATATGCGACCTGTTGTGCGTTATGTAGGGCGTAACGACTTTGTACCAGAATTTAACCCCCAAACAACATCAGTATCGATTGAACATTGGATTCGGAACTTAGAGAGCACAGCCAAGATGCATGGGTGGGATGAACGTACCCTAGTATGCAATTGCACCTCAAAATTGAGTGGGTACGCTAAAGCGTGGTATGAACAACAAGCTTCATATGAGATTAATTGGGACGAGTGGAAGGAAAAGTTAATAAAGGCATTTCCTTTCACCAAGAATAAACTTTCTCAGATTAGGGAACTCGTCAATAGGGTGAGGTTGCTAGATGAGGACCCAATTGAATTTTTCTACACAAAGCTGGGTATTGGAATGTCTTGCCATCTGAGTGATGAAGTCATAACTGAAGCTGTCATTGGGACACTTGGTAACAAGCTGTGGGAAGTTGGTGTAGAAAATTACTAATTATAAAAATGTAACGAAACTACGTGCTAAAGGAAATTACTTAATCTTTATGCAAATTAACATTTGACAATCGAATGTACACTATACCTATGCACTCGAACAAAATTAAGCTATTAAATTGTTTTTTTTTATTGATAGAAATAATTGCAAAACCTGTAACAAGGAAGAAGTTGTCTTATTATGTGTAAAAGTAACTTTACAATGTTTGAAGCACCTCCTATATTTGAGAATAAAAGTTCAAGTAGGACTCTTTTGTAAAATTTCTCTTACAAAACCCATTTATGAATGTGATTAGGTATGTATATTCGTTTATAATATGTAGTAAGATTAAACAAAATATGTATTTTTGTTATTTATTATATTGATTCAAATAATATACGAAAGTATTTAATTTAAAATGTAAGTAATTAGATGCATTTGTATGCTCATTAATATTAAACATAGAATTGTTTCTTGTTTTTTTTTGTTGTATTTTTGTTTAAATTGTTTGTGTAACTTATCTTTAAATCGCCAAATAAACAATACTTTTTAATTAAATGAATTATTTTAAGCAACTTATATGAAAAAACATTTTGAAAAAGTCGCTATAAAAGTTAAAACAAGCATTTTGCATCAAGCAAATTGTAGGTACTGTTAGATGAAATCAAGAACGCACATCACTAGTCGCGGCCACGTCCCCTCCCTAATGCTGGCAGATGTCAGTCTATTGCGCGGGAAGAAAGCAGTGTGACGCGACATTCCGTTTTGGATAGATTAAAAGCTATTAATTCATTAAAAGTCTTTATTTAATATCTTATTAGATTCAGAAGTGGTATGTTTCTCACGAGCACAAACGATATAAGTGGTTTTTGGCATGATTAATTCGCTAACAAAAGTGTGTGAAGTTTTACTAACCTAACTACCTAATTGGTGACGGAAAACTTACCTTGTTGAACTTTAATTTTGCAATAATGGATGCTTTTCACTGTTAAACGCTTAAACTAACTTTGGTGTGGGCTTTTGTTGAGTTTTATGGACAATTGTTGCTTTCTTAATGATAAATCTTATTGTGTGACCTTGCTCGCGGTACACGTGGTGACAAGTTTGAAATATAACGTTGGTGTGGTATATGGTGCAAGAGACCTTGGTGAGCTCCATCCATATTGTTTTTTTCATATTGTCTAAATTCTGTTTGGATTACTAGAACATTAAATAAACAATAACTAGTGAATATTAAAACATTCTAAGTGTGTGGACTATTATAATAATAAATTATAATATTTTGAATTTATAGAAGATAATTTTAAAAACTTAATTTCTATTTTATTTCTTGTGTGCCTTATATATATTGGACAATTACTATAGAATAACATAGAGGTGTATATGTGTGAATCAGAACAATTTAATAAAAACCTAAGTCTAATTAGATTCTTGATATAGAACAATTTGTTATAAACTTATTTTAAGTAGATTGTAATTAGATAAATAAGAGTAATATGGGTCGCTCCAAGGATCGGAAACGGGCTCATAGTAGCTCAAGTTCTTCATCTTCTTCTTCTGGGGAAGGTGGGAAAAAGCTGAAAAGTAGGATAAGGAAGAAGGAAAGGAGGATCAAGGATTTGAAAGAATTAGTCAGACAGTTACGAAAGAAGAATATGCCCGCTAGGAGTGGAACACCGCCCATATCTAAGTCGAGTACTAGTTTTGATAAGGATATGCGACCTGTTGTGCGTTATGTAGGGCGTAACGACTTTGTACCAGAATTTAACCCCCAAACAACATCAGTATCGATTGAACATTGGATTCGGAACTTAGAGAGCACAGCCAAGATGCATGGGTGGGATGAACGTACCCTAGTATGCAATTGCACCTCAAAATTGAGTGGGTACGCTAAAGCGTGGTATGAACAACAAGCTTCATATGAGATTAATTGGGACGAGTGGAAGGAAAAGTTAATAAAGGCATTTCCTTTCACCAAGAATAAACTTTCTCAGATTAGGGAACTCGTCAATAGGGTGAGGTTGCTAGATGAGGACCCAATTGAATTTTTCTACACAAAGCTGGGTATTGGAATGTCTTGCCATCTGAGTGATGAAGTCATAACTGAAGCTGTCATTGGGACACTTGGTAACAAGCTGTGGGAAGTTGGTGCTAAGTCAGCCGGGTGCCGTGATAGTGGTTCTCTTTTGCAATACTTAGCTAGCATTAATTCTGCAGATTTGGGCAATGATAATGGTCAGCCAAGCACCTCCAGACCTAGTGACCAAAAATTAAATAAAACAACAAAATGTTTTTCATGTGGCAAAATTGGCCATAAGGCTAGCAGGTGCTATAGGAGTACTAAGAAGACAACTCAAATTCAGAACAAAAATAAAACTGACAAAAGATGTTCATTTTGTGATCGGGTTGGTCATGTTGAAGCTGACTGTTTCAAGAAACGAATCCAGAAACATTGCAATTTCTGTGATATTAAGGGCCACACTCTTGATGAATGTAGGAAACGGTCCAGAGCGAGTCCTCAAAACAAACTGGTCCGAAAAGTTCAGACAGTATGCAATGATGTCTCAGACAAAAAGTATTTTAAAACCGTACTGATTAATGGGAACCCTGCTGAAGCTTTTGTTGATTTTGGTAGTTCTTGCAATACTATGAAGCAGAGTTTTTGTGAGCGACAAAAATTGGAATGCACAACTAGTAATGACATGGTTATAAAGGGTTATGGCGATGCTCTTACTCTACCTCTTGGTTTGACTACAGCTGTGTTGACGGTGGATGGACTTGAGTTGAAGACTAAGTTTTATGTTGTACCAGATCAAGTTCAAGATTTTGATATTTTAGTGGGACAGCCATTTACTGAAGCGGAAAATGTGGTGGTGGTTAAGACTGCTTCTCAACTTAGCGTCTTCAAAAGGGATATGGCTTTGGAACTCGCAGAGCTGTGTGAAGACATTGAAAAGGTGCGTCTCTACCCTTATGTTGATGTTGTGTTAAATCCAGGCTTGAATAAAGTAACAGTCAGAACTGAACCATTGGCTAGGGGTATCATGGATGTGAAGCCCAGTGAACAGAGACTGCCAATGCATGAAAAGGATATACTGAGTGGGGAAGTAGAGAGTGAAGATGGATCAGTCGTTATAAAACTTATAAATAGGACACATGGACAGATTGAACTAAAAAGTGAAGAATGTGTAGCTCGAGCTGAATTAAAGAACATGGTCAAGGAACCAGTGAATGTACCTAAATTGGGTGATCACTTGACTGATGAGGAACAAGAAGCTTTAAACTCACTTCTCAAGCACTATAGCGGGTGTTTTGCCAGCAACGGCATGGAGTTAGGGAACTGTAACATTGAAATGAACATAAAATTGACAGAAAACAAGGTAATTAATTACAAGCCATACCGGATGTCCTTTCATGAGAGAGAAGTGGTAAGAAATATTGTGGCAGAGTTACTTGAAGCTCGTATAGTGGAGAAATCAACTTCGCCTTATGCAAGTCCTGTACTGCTAGTGAAGAAGAGGGATGGGGGCTATCGCATGTGCGTTGACTATCGAGCATTGAACAAAATTACCGAAAAAGAAAGATATCCCCTACCTGTTATTCAAGATCTACTGGACAGACTTGTTGATAAGACAATGTTCTGTTGTTTGGACCTGGCGAATGGCTATCACCAAATTAAAATAGCAGCAGACTCGAGACCTTACACGGGTTTCGTCACACCTGATGGTCATTTTCAATACCGGATGATGAGTTTTGGGCTTTGTAACGCTCCCGCCGTATTTCAGCGGGCCATGAATGAAATACTTGCCCCTGTCATTCATGAGTGTGCGTAGGTATACATTGATGACGTCATAATTTGGGGTCATGACGTCTCTAGTTGTCTGGACCATCTCAGGAAAGTTTTAAGAGTTGATTGATGCTGCTGGTGTCAAATTGAAGCGGAGTAAGTGCTCATTTCTTACCAAAACTGTAGAATATCTTGGACATGAGATTCACGGAGGAGAAATACGACCATCTTCTCACAAAATAACAGCTGTTGCGGACTTCAGGGCTCCCAGTAATGTCCACGAGCTTCGTCAATTCTTAGGGTTGGCGAGCTACTTTCGCAAGTTTATTAAAGGGTTTGCTACAATTGCGAAACCACTTACAATGTTGACCAAGAAGACTACTGAGTGGAGCTGGGGTACCGAACAGACTGAAGCTATGGAAACATTAAAGAGGGTACTTACTTCTGATCCAGTCCTTGCAATTTATAATCCGAATCGTGAAACACAGATCCATACTGATGCTTCGAAGTTGGGTCTGGGTGGAGTGCTACTACAGCGACAGGAAAATGGCGACTGGAAAGCTGTTGCTTACTCGAGCAGACAGACCACAGCTACTGAGGTAAACTACCATAGTTTCGAACTTGAGGCGTTAGCTGTCGTCTTTAGCATTCAAAAATTCAAAGTGTACGTAACGGGCATCAAATTTCGAGTTGTGACAGATTGTTCAGCTCTGCGACTGGCATGGTCAAAAAGAGACTTGTCACCTCGCATAGCGCGTTGGTGGCTTGATCTGCAAGAATATGATTTTGACGTGGAGCATCGACCTGGGACATCTATGGTACACGTGGACGCGCTCAGTCGAAATCCTATTACAATTAAGCATATCGAAGAGAAGGATTTTATTAACGCCTTACAAGATGCTGATGAGGATATTCAGTCAACTATTACGAATTTACACTTGGAGTTAGACGCTAATAAACACAAAAAAGATGGGTTATCTAAGGACTACAAAATTGTAAACGAATTGTTGTGCCGTATTGTGGATGGTTCTGCTAAGCCTGTTGTGCCTAAAAGCGCGAGATGGCATATCATGAAGACCTATCACGACAACAATGGTCATTTAGGTGTAGAAAAGTGTCTGGAGGCTATTCAAGCCAAATATTGGTTTCCTAAAATGAGGAAAAGTGTAGAGCGGTATGTGTCAAGCTGCATTGGTTGTCAGTTCGCCAAGAAACCGACTGGTAAACAGCCTGGACTCTTACACCCGATTTCAAGAGCTCCTGTGCCTTTCGACACCCTACATGTCGATCATTTAGGGCCGTTTTGTAAAAGTAATGGGAAAACTTATATTTTTGCGCTCATAGATGGGTTTACAAAATTTGTGTGGCTAGAAGCTGTTGCTAGCGCCAATGCAAAAGGAGCTATTACTGCCCTAAATAGGATAAGTCAAGTTTTTGGTTATCCCACAAGAATAGTGAGCGACAGAGGCACGGCTTTCACCGGACGTGAATTTAAAGAGTACTGCAGCGAGTTTGATATAAAACATGTTTTGAATGCCGTGACCACTCCACGTGCGAATGGGCAGGTTGAGCGCCTAAACCGCACTATTTTGAATTCATTATCCGCTCATATGGGCGAAGAGCAAAAAGGATGGGACAAATATCTGCCTAAAGTACAGCTAGGCATAAACTCGACCGTGAGTCAAGGGACTGGCAAATCGCCGTTGGAGCTATTATGTGGCTTGAGACCCCGTTTAGCCGGGGATATACTGGGAGCGTCATATGCGCCATCAGAGATAGCCCCGAACAGAGAGGAAGCCTCCCGCAAAATTATTGATAACGCCGCACGAATGAAACTGCGGTATGACAAGGGTCTTCGTGCTAGTTTACCAATTGCAGTTGGTAGCTTAGTGATGGTTGAGCGAAAAATTATGCGACCAGGGTTGTCCAGTGGCAAGTTGATCCCTAAATACGCGGGACCATATAAGGTTACTGCAGTTTTGCCTAACGATCGTTACGAAGTCACGTCAGCTGCTAAGGGCAAAAAAGCCTATAAAAACATAGTGGCACGTGACAAACTGAAGTTATGGCGAGCTCGATGTGAGTCGTCATCTGATGATAGCGCTACCTAATGGTGTATTGAATTATTATCAATGAGCAGTTTCGTGTTTTGATTGGTTACTGCGTTGCATATCTTGTGCCAATTAAAGTAGTTTGCCTATGGGGCCTTATACATTTGATTTTTATGTAAGAATTATGCCTCCGGGGCCTGTCACTTTCCGCAGTGGTTACCTCCGAGTATCTGATACAATACTTGCCTCTGGGGCCTAGTGTATTTGTTAACACTTGTTTTCGGAGCCTGTTCACACTGAAATAACTTATGTTGCCTGAGGGGCCAAAGCATAGTCAGCCAATGTCTTGCTTACCGTGAGGGGCCTCAGCATTAACTAATATCCTTTTGCTTGCCTTAAGGGCCTCAGCATTGACAACGACTCGGTTGCTTGCCTCAGGGGCCTTAGCACTATCACCGAAGCCTGCGTTTGTCTCAGGGGCCTCGCAGAGTTGGCTTGCCTCAGGGGCCTTGGCAATATCAACAAATCCTGCATTGCCTTAGGGGCCTCGCAGAGATGGCTTGCCTCAGGGGCCTTAGCAATATCAACGAATCCTGCATTGCCTTAGGGGCCTCGCAGAGATGGCTTGCCTCAAGGGCCTTAGCTGAAGAGCTGCCGAAGCTGTCCGTTCGAGAAGCAAGAATCGTCGTGTCCGCGGGAATGAGTGAGTTCCTGTGGCCAGCCGGGGGAGCTTCCTTCGGGGACCGAAGGGTTGCAGGATGGCCGAGCTGTTAGATGAAATCAAGAACGCACATCACTAGTCGCGGCCACGTCCCCTCCCTAATGCTGGCAGATGTCAGTCTATTGCGCGGGAAGAAAGCAGTGTGACGCGACATTCCGTTTTGGATAGATTAAAAGCTATTAATTCATTAAAAGTCTTTATTTAATATCTTATTAGTACCTAATACCTACAATGACAATGTTGGAATATATAGTGTATAAGCACAGGTATAAGTGTTAAATTGTATTTAAATGGCGATTCAAATACATTCTCCACAAAAAATTGCTGCCCTAAATATCTCTTAAAGGAAAATAAACTTACATATAATATGTTTTTGTTTATTTTGAGGGCGAGAAATCTATCTCATTGTGATTTAAGATGATTTATGAGTCTTTCTTCATTATAGTACACGGGATATTTTTAGGAGAAACTTGAAGTTTATTTTTATAATGAAAAGAAAAATGAGAGAATTTAGAAATTCGCATAATTCCCGTTCGCGTGGAATTTCCAGGGTAAAACCAATCTTTGTCCTTTCCTATATCAGGTTTCAAACTACCTTTGTCCCTAATTTAATCCCAACAGGTTCTGGCGTAAAGAATAGACAGATAGACAAATAAACATATTTACTTTTGAATTCATAATTTTAATTAATATTTATTATTATTACTAGCGGATTGCCCCCACTTCGCCCGTGGTAGGTACATGTTTACGTTTACTCTCCATAAGAACAATCCTCGTATTTCAAGGAATAAAAAACTATTTTAAGTATCGGAATCGGTTCAGCCGTTTAAGCGTGATGCCGTGACCAAGAGAAATAGGGAGTCATTTTTATATATAGATATAGTACAGGTAAATTAGCTTGGAGAAATTTTTGCATATGTAGTGGTGTGTATATTACTCAGATCTTAGAGCGCGTTTCCACTATATCGTTCTGGCCTATACAAAAATGTTTCGATATCCTAACATTACTATTTAATTTTATACTTATTCCTAGCAACACTTTTGTTTTCAATAAAAACAAGTTTTTATTTGAAAGAATATGGTTTTGACTTTATAAAAAAAAATATATCATTCAATTTCACGTCCTAGAGCAAACGACAAGACGACTACCGTGAAACAATAAAATATCGTGTCCATAATAATTTGTTTCATAATTAATATTTGACCATAATAATTACGAAACAAAACAAATAAATAAATCGTCACTTGATAGTGGAAAGTGGAAACACGCACAAAAACAGAATAAACCAGTTTACGCTGTCCGCAGGTGCCACGTGCAGTCGTTTGGTACCGTTAGAACATAAAGCACACATTTCATTCAAAAATTATAATTATTACGTATAGACCGGGAGATATTGACACAAAATTTCGAGTCATTTGTAACAGGATGGCGGTTCTACAGGGGTCTTAGTACGCAATGACAAAAAGAAAAACGATGGTGTGAACACTGGTACCGGCGGCTTAGTCGCGTGGGCGTTAGTCGAACTCGTCGGAAAAATAGCGAAGTCAAACAATTTGTAACACAAAAATTTTAGAATTTACCGATAGCCCATAAAAAAGAAGTAGGCGGTAGTGTCATGCCATACTTTTCCGGTGTGACTTACAGCCCGCCATACCGACGCGAATGTGTTGATTTAAAAAAAACAATTCAACCATTTGTACCAGGCTAACTTTTGCACAGGTAACCATCGTCGTGCAGCCATTTACGAAAATCGCCATGCCATACTTTTCGGACGATTCCAAATGGTCGCCATACCGCCGACCCCTGTAGAACCGCCATCCTATTACAAATGACTCGAAATTTTGTGTCAATATCTCCCGGTCTAGTAGTTTAATTGTTAAATTTTGTATTTGTTGATTGTTGTTATTATTTGTATTGTTATAATATTTGTTGAAGTGTTTAATATGTGTGTAAGTGTTGTAACTTTATATTGTTAATTCAAAATGGCTCCAGTGTTAAAACATGGTCGAGGCAAGCCTTTGACTTCTCAAACTAAAGAATTAAACTTTAAATGTCGTTTCTTTTTCAGGTTAGTAAATTTTTCATTTTAGTAACATTGTTAATGTAAAAGTTATACGTATGTTAAATGTGCAAATATTAAAATAAAGTCTCATCTTTTTCAGAGGAGAAACACATATAGTTTAATTTAAAATCCCTTATATATATAAAATAAAAACTAAAAATAAAATGTTGTTTTATTTTATTTGCTGACCATACACTACTACAAACGCAAAAATTTCTCCAAGCTAATTTACCTGTAGGGATAACAAGCATTGCGAACATTGAATTAAACATTTATGAGCTATTGTAACGCCTTTAATTGCAGTATAATTTTATAAAATTTATTATAAATTCACTGTGTTCGCACTTCACTCTACCATTCTGTTCATTAAACATTCCGTTTAATTGCAACGGAATGTATTAATTGATTGTTAAATTAAAATAATATTGTTTTCTAGCTTAAATTATTTTAAGTCTGATGTGAATGTCTTCATAGATTTTTAGATATTTGATGCAATACCAAATCCCTAGACTTTGTTGATATTGTGTGTATTATACTTTTATTTTCCCTTATAGAACAACGTTTATTCCAAAAAAAAGACGGGTTGCACTCCGGGAGTGCCGGCAGAAGTGAAAACTTGATTATTAACGTTGAGCATGTTTGATATCCATCCGTCTTACGCTTTTTCGATCAGGTCACGTGTCCTGACGCGAGTTTAAGATTCTATACCCATTACAGAAAAAGTGCTCAACGCCGCTAAAGAAGTTTTCACTTCAATATGACTTTTTTAATTTGAATAATAGAATTATTTTCACAAAGCAAACACCCATAATTTGATTAGGCTAGTTTTTACCTACTATTTATCTTCTCAAATTGATGTTATTGAACGTTATTATTTGTGAAGTGATGGTTATATATATGTAAGTACTATTGCTTTTATCTTTTCAATTTATGAAAACTCCCAAGCTTAATAATATGTATAAAACTTATTTGTTATTTCCTGTTAGTCAAGATTTTTTACGAATTATAAAGTTGTAGATTATCAGTAATTGTAAGTATATATAGTAAAGTTCTTTGGTATTCTTTCTTAATTTAATAGCTTCATAAAATGAAGTACCTACTCCCGAAGGATTGGTTACCTACTAGGCACTAAATTAAAGGTCTCCAAACAAAATGTTTCTATTTAATTATCAAAAAAGTGCATCTCTAACTGAAGCGTATCCTACTCGTACAACATTGGACCAGCTATCCAGCGGTACTAAGTATAAGAAATCTGCAAGGAAATAATACAGCTCTATATTCATAACGTACCCTCAAAACTGTTCCATTTAACCGCGGCACGTGCTCCCCTTTCTTATTCCGGGACTTAATATTTTACACCTACATTTCACTAACACTACTTAGTACTTTGTAATACAATTGCATAATTTATATTGTTGAGCTTTCATTCGAAGAGGAACCCCTCTTTCGTTCCGTTTTCATTTTGAAGGGAAACTTCTTTAGGCGCGTTGAGAGTAAAATTTCAAGGTCGCGTCATGGCAATAAAGTCACGTCATGGAGTAAGGTGACGATTTTGGTATCTTTGAATCTTGCCAAAGAAGTTTCACTTCTGACACGTGTGCTCTGCATACACGCTCTTTTTTCTTTTATTGTCTTTATATTGGTTAGAGCCTAGAGGGCACATAGTGTCAAACATATTCCATGCTTTTACTTTTCAGTAGGTACCTATAGTAGTACAGAAACGTTGTTAAATAAATGTCCATGTATTATTACAGAGTACAATTGATTTATTATTAAGCTTATCTAGGCAGAAAATAAATGTCACACCTTTTAAATAGAAAACGATAAATCATTACCATTATTTGGTGGACAATAAGACAATGAGTTACAAATAGCGCTATTTTCTACATTTTATCCATTGTTAAAAGCCATCATCCTTCAAATTAACTACGCATCTGTGACATTTAAATGTTATTGCCATAGAACAAACATAGTAGTCAGCGAATCTATAAATAGATTTTAATGCGTGCGGTTTAAGGGTCCGTTCACACAGACCGGCTTGTATACGCTTGGAGTCAAATGGCTGAGTACGAGAAAAAGAACGCAATTGGCGCCGCGGCCGGTCACCTCTAAATATTTCATACCAAGCGCTGTTCAAACATTCTTAATGACAAAAGCAGTGCACTTGCAAAAATATACCTTACTACAAAATACAAATATTAAAAACTCGTTTTCAACGTGATAAGAATCTGCTCTCCTCTCCGAGCCGATCTGTGTGATTGGACCCTTAAACTGCAAGTAGATAATAAAGTTGAAATGCAATCACATTTTACAACTTAAAAAGAATCATTCGTCATTGATGAAAGCCAATGTGAAATGTTGAATTACGCGCGAATAAAGAGAGTTCGATGTTTTTCATGTTTTAAAACGTATTTGATTTATAAAGAGCATGTTTTATACAAGTTATAATTGATGCGCTTTTATTACACTCGAGATGGCATTTAATATCGAACACGGTAAATGTTTATTGTAAAAGCATTAATAGTTATCTTGAATTGTAATGATTTTTATACTTTTTGAGATTTTTATACTGCAGGGCAGTGCTGCAGTCGGGCCAGTAACACTTTTGTGAATTTTGGCATAGAGATAGATTTCAGCCTGGATAACTTTGATACATATGTACTACTAAAATTATTGCTTTACAACTATCCTACTTCCTATCCTACTAATATTATAAATGCGAAAGTTTGTGAGGATGGATGTGTATGTGTGTGTTTCTTATTCTTTCACGCAAATACTACTGAACCGATTACAACGAAATTTAGCACACATATATAGGTTTCATCCCGGAAATCCGCTCGGGAACGGGAACTATGCGTCTTTCTTTGAAAACGTGGGCGAAGCCGCGGGCGGAAAGCTAATGTATAACTCACCTACCCACCTTTGATAACGAATGAAATTGCGGTATTAAACTAGTATAGTTATAAAATACACATGATCCACAGCATTTTATTCCTCGTTCCGTAATTTAATACTAATTGTTCATTAAGAATAAAATATAATCCATTTGTAATTATATGGAATGAATCATTATGGTGATATCATTGTAATGTTGGATTTAGCACGTGGTGGATTAACTAACTGTATCAGGAATAAGGAAATTGTATTCTGCTCATTAAAATTTGGTAATAATAAAAGCGAGATAAGAAATAGTTATTACCGCTATGGTTATTATTTTTACAAGGTTATGGTTTGTGCGAATTAATTTGTACGCAAAATTATTAATCTAGTACTAGCTGCCCTGGCAGACGTTGATTCTGCCCCTTTCCCTCATTTTCGGCGTTTTCTCTCCACAAGAACTTCAAATGTTATAAAAGACGAATTGGTCGTGCCGTTTGACGCTTACCAACTCATTTGGCGATTAATTTTTATCATATAGTCTAGATATTTTATGTCATTTATAGGAGATTAATGAAAAACACATGCTACTAACAAAATTTTATATTGTCTACAAGCAAATCACATATAGAAACTTACACAACTTACATAATATACATCTAAAATAATATTTTTATTGCACTTACAATTTACATTTTCATTTTTCATATATATAATAATATAATTCATGATTAAAATTTATCTACCCGTGTATATTGCAAAATTACACACAAATTATTTTAGGCCTTTAATTGGCGGCATTAATAAAATCGATATATATTATAAGTATGACCCAATTAAACATTATAATACTAATTACCTAATTAGTAATGAAATAAATTATATTTTGATTAACTTAGGTAAGGTTTCCTTAGATAAATGTCAAAAAATTAGGTTATACCACAAGTATTGCCTCCCAGGGTTTTACAGTATAACAAACAAATATTAAACATATCATACAACAAATAATACTCTCAAAAGGTGATATATTAGTATATTTAGTATTTACGCATACCTATAAAACTTATAAGTAGGTACATACAAGGATATTTCAGGCTTTAGTTCTTAAAGGCTGATTTTACAATTACGAAGGTACTTTACGTCATTCCATATAAAAGAGACAGACATAATGTCTATTCACCCACCTACGTCATAAATGTCGATTGAAAAATCAGCCCTTCAATAAAACTGGATTTTCCATTACAAGTGAACTAAGGCTATATCGACATTTGAGGGAGTTAAGACGAATGCTCCCGTTACTCTAATCAATTGCCGTGTATTGTAAAGTATAAATGCATTATCATAAAGGCATTTTTAAGGTAAGGTATAAAACAACATTGAGGTATTATTACTAGAGAGGGCACCACGAACAAAATCTGTGCGACAAGCGGCGGCGCGGGGCGGCTAGTGAGTCGTACACTTTGTAGATATTCTGCCTCTTATTATTTATAAATTAAAACCGATCAATAAAACAAATAAATATTGTTTATCTTATTAACAAAATATGAATAAACTTATCAATTAAAACCAATCAATTTAACAAAAAAATTTGAGTTTGAGACGATTGACTCTAACTCGTGTTAAAAATAGTGTAGTACCGATGTCCTCTCTAGTACGTACTAGGCAGTACATGTAACTCAATGTAAAACAAAGGGTTATTTATCCTATAACTAGAGGTATAATTAATAATTGATGCGGTGTTAATCCTAGTCATAAGATCTGAACGCAGATACGTGTAATAACTATAGGATAAGCTCAATAACGATTTACTTAATATATTTTAATAATACATTTATTTTGACCTAATTAAACAAGCATTATAAGGGAAATAATAGTGAATGGAATTGTGCCAGTGCAATAGTACGTAATACATTATTTATTATCATATAATAATAGCTAACGAAATAATAAAAAAAGGGTAACTCGCAAGGCAGTTTCATATATTTTACGAAAGTATTAGGTAAGTTACTACAGTTCAAGTATACATACTCGCAATTCTTACAAAACCAATAAAAAAATGATGTTTTTCAAACTGATACATATAACGGTAATCAGTAATCACGACATAAAACTGACCCACACGACTAATGCCACTAAAATCACATCGAACCATATCCAATCTAATTAACTAATAATTATTTTGCCACACAGTGACAACATACAACGCAACTATAAACTTTCACATTACATAAAACAATTAAACCGATGTAGCATTAAATATTGGCATAGAGCGGAAAATTAGTTCCCAAATAAATTTAAATATTTAATGATGCCTCGGTTATTGGGAAATTCAAAAGTTTACTAATTAAAAATAAAGAAATCCCGCCTAGCATTCAAGCGGAAAATACTTTACACAAACATATTGTGATTTATTGAAAATTTTTAGTAAAATAACTAGCTGTGCCCCGCGGTTGTCCCCACATTGCTCCGCTCCTAAATTGGTCTTAGCGTGATTATATATAGCTTATAGCCTTCCTCGATAAATGGGCTATGTAACACCGAAATAATATTTCAAATCGAACTAGTAGTTCCTGAGATGAGCGCGTTCAAACAAACAAACAAATTCTTCAGCTTTCTAATATTAGTATAGATATTAAACGTATAGAGATAACGAAATGCGAATACAAACGCAATAGATTGTAGTTCTTATCGGCTAATAACTTTACGATAAATAATACATACTATTTTAATCAGGCACAAAACATACGTGAAATAAATGATTAATTGTTTCTTTTTCTTTTCGTATTAAAACATTATCCATTTAGGCATTGTTATCGCTTATATTCAGTACATACAGGATTATGGCACTCGTAAAAACACTATTTTAACTAAGTATATTAATATGAAGTGAAAACTATATCCTATAATTTATTGTGCTCATTTTTACTTATCAGATGCTCTGGGTTTTCTAATCGAACTAAAAAAAAAACTTAATATGCCTTATATTATATGCAAATGTGATACAAAACAATTCAGTAAAAAAAAAAAGTATTTCTGAAGCCTAACTAACTAAATAAGTTCTAAAATGGTGTATCTACATTCTACATTGTGTAACTACACCAAAAAGCGCATCACACACGGTGAAGATACTATAATATTTTATGTTAAGATTCTCTAATATAAAATATTACAGTATCTTAAGGTATCCGGTATCAGCGTTCTGACCATCATTTTTCTTTTTGTCATTGCGTACTAAGACCCCTGTAGAACCGCCATCCTGTTACAAATGACCCGAAATTTTGTGTCAGTATCTCCCGGCCTATAGATGGCTTATCGCTTGGTATCTTAAGGTATTGAAGGTAAAATATATATTATCTTCGTCGTATGTTATGGCTCATAGGATTTGTATGGCGAGCGATAATCGGAAATATGCTCTAAGATAATATATATTTTACATTATCTTCACCGTGTGTGATGCGCTTCATAATATATAAAACATATTACAAAGGTACCTACATAATACAATGCAGCGATTATAACTTAGTATCTTTCAGTAGAACGGCCGCTTCATACGACGGCAAGCCGCTATCCCCCCTCGCCTTGTGACAGCGGCACCCGTCTGTCATTACCTCCTGTAATTAATAATTTAACTCTACGTAATGTTGTTTTATATGGACAAAGGTTAATTGTCTATAATTAGCGAAGCCGTGCTCGCCTTGGTTTGAAATGTCATGGATTAATAGCATACTGACAAATGTGGGCCTCTTGTTTATAACAAAGGCTTTGAAATCAAACAATTTATCTTTATTCAAAAGAAATAGAATTTTCTAAATAGTGTACTTTATAGACTTGGAATCTTTATAGTCTTTGAAAATAAACTGTGGATATAGTAAATAATTTCATTGACATAATTATTACTTCCAGATAAAAGAGTAACGATAAGGATAATTGATATAATCTGAACTCAAGTAAAACGACAAATTACAAAGTTTAAAAATGCTAGCTAGCGGCTTTTCCGGGTTGACCGGTATTAATGGCAAAATAATTTGTTGAAATCGTCCAGTTGTTTTTGTGTTTATTCGTTACATTCAAAACTACATGAAACAAATATTTTCTCCTTATCATATTAGTATTAGAAGATGGCAGAGTAAATGATAAATGGAACTCACCTGTAATGTAATGGAGTCTTTTTGTGAAGAATCCGCCACAACTATGTCATACGCCGGTGGAGGTCCCGCCAACTCCTCTTGATGGCCCTAATAAAGACAATTTTATTAGAAAGATAGAAGATAGAACTATTAAAATATCTAGTGACAATTTCATACATAGCACGATACTTTGGTATTCAAAATAATGAGAACATAATATTATGTGTATATTTTAAAACTTTATATTTATATTATGTTCTACATCCTCGAGTTCGGGTTGTTTCAATGTTTTAACAGCTTAAATATTATGATACCCACCTGAAATGAACTAAGGATTGATAAAACAACCCTCATAATATTATCTCAAACAACAATTTATACACAATACCTTCACTAAAAATAATGAGCATCGCTTCTCATATTTAATTGAATTAGACGATTCTAAATGAGCGCTCTTGGAAAGTATGAGTAACGATAAATTTCTGTATTATTAAAGAATATTTTATCTTCTATGTTATGTGTTATATACTACCAATATGTTTGAATTTATATACCTAAAGTTTTTTAAAGACTTGTATAGTTTAAATATGATACTATGTATTCCTGAAATTGATATTTATTGTTTTATGGCATTCAAATGCTTTATAAATATAAATTTATAAAGAATAGAAAAAATTCGATCACGAGGCGGGACTCGAACCCGCATCCTTTCGCGCCATTCCGGGGCGGATGCCTGACCAATTCAGCCACTCGTGACCCGCCCGCGGTGTGTCCCTTAGACACATAAAACTGAAAGAATAGAATAAATTCGATTGCTCTGGCGGGTCACGAGTGGCTGAATTGGTCAGGCATCCGCCCCGGAATGGCGCGAAAGGATGCGGGTTCGAGTCCCGCCTCGTGATCGAATTTTTTCTATTCTTTATAAATTTATATTTATAAAGCATTTGAATGCCATAAAACAATAAATATCAATTTCAACAAAAAAGGTCGTGCTCCATCGTTACAATATTGTATTCACTGAAAAGTGTTTCATATTGGTTGAGATGGTTGTTAATCATCCCAATAGATGGCGCGCGGTGTGTCCCTTAGACACATAAAACTGAAAGAATAGAATAAATTCGATTGCTCTGGCGGGTCACGAGTGGCTGAATTGGTCAGGCATCCGCCCCGGAATGGCGCGAAAGGATGCGGGTTCGAGTCCCGCCTCGTGATCGAATTTTTTCTATTCTTTATAAATTTATAACTATGTATTCCCGCCCCACTTATTTCCCTTTTCTTCTGTGTAAAATGTTATTTAATTAATGAAAAACGATCAGATCATTAAACTTAAACATTAACACAGATAACGAAATGATACCTTTAATATGTAGTATAATACCACATACTTTTAATTTAAAACTCCTTTTCGTGGAAATATCTGATTCATTAGACGGACAGCAATCTAATTATCTATAAGATAATGTAATAACTCAAAAAATATCAGATTATTATTTATTATTGGAAGATTTTATGTTATTATCAATTCGTTATCTGTACGTATATCTGACTGGCCGGTTGGCTTGGTTGGTAGTGACTCTGCCTTCCAAGCCAGAGGTCGTGTTTTCGATTCCCACCCAGGGCAAATATTTGTGTGATGAACATCGATGTTTGCTCTGTCTGAGTGTTAATTATCTATTATCTATGTAAGTATTTATTTAAAATTATATATGTATGTTTATCAGCCATTTGATTTCCATAACAAGCGAAAGCTTAGTATGGGATCAGATCGTGCTGTGTGTGAAAAATGTCCTGAAGTATTTAGGTATTTATTTATTTTGAAACGCGAAAACGCTTGTTTTACTAGAAATAAGCTAAAGTTTTACAGAAGGAAAGCTACATTCTTTATCTTAATCTTAATACTATTATAAAGGCGAAAGTTTGTAAGGATGTATGGATGTATGGATGTTTGTTACTCTTTCACGTAAAAACTACTGAACCGATTACAATGAAATTTAGCACACATATAGAGGGTAACTTGGATTAACACATAGGATAGGTTTTATCCCGGAAATCCCACGGGAACGGGAACTATGCGGGTTTTCCTTTGAAAACGCGGGCGAAGCCGCGGGCGGAAATCTAGTTATTTAATATTTTGTTAGTTTTGACAAACCTGTAGTATAGAATTAGTTTTTGATTATTATAATAACACAATGCTGTATTAAATATTTGTAATTTTTTCATCGTTTTCTTTTTAAGCAGTGCTAAATGTAAGCAACAATTGAATATTACATTAAATATTTATTTATTTTACTTTCAGATGCTCAAATTAACAAACGCACTTGCACACTGCCACTGTTGCTACTGTTAGTCGAGTCTGTCATGGTGAGTTGAAGTTTCAACCTTCAGGTTATGGGGATATGGTTTATTTTTAACCAAATAAACTAGAATGTATGTGTGATATTTCATAGATTGATAATAATGTATTGTTTTTTTTGTGACCTTTGGTGTAATGAGCTCAAAAGCCCGTATAATAAATTCTTAAAGGAGGTCTTGTATTGTAATAATTATGGAGAAAATGTTAATAAAATAATGTATAAACAATATATGTATATGAGTTTTAAATATATGAGAATATCTACTGGTATTATAGTTATGTCTAATGCAAATAATACCAAAATTTGTCGAAATCGGTCCTGCGTGTACGAGGTCATCATCAATGCCTATACCAGGTATACACTAATATAAATGTCTACACTGAAGCATCGTTATCGATTTTTCTATAACCTTTGATTATTCACTGATAAACTTTATAAGCAAGCGTGTGTGGAAAGTGGAAAGTTGAGAAATAAACAATTGTAAGAGTATTATGAAATATAACAATCACCATTGTATCACCGCACAATGAGATATTATTGCCTTTTAAATGCTTTAAAAAACAATGTCAAGTATAACTGTTCTATTGTCAAATTTTGCATATGTATACAGGTAAATTAGCTTGGAGAAATTTTTGCATATGTAGTGGTGTGTATATTACTCAGATCTTAGAGCGCGTTTCCACTATATCGTTCTGGCCTATACAAAAATGTTTCGATATCCTAATATTACTATTTAATTTTATACTTATTCCTAGCAACACTTTTGTTTTCAATAAAAACAAGTTTTTATTTGAAAGAAAATGGTTTTGACTTTATAAAAAAAAATATATCATTCAATTTAACGTCCTTGAGCAAACGACAAGGCGACTACCGTGAAACAATAAAATATCGTGTCCATAATAATTTGTTTCATAATTAATATTTGACCATAATAATTACGAAACAAAACAAATAAATAAATCGTCACTTGATAGTGGAAAGTGGAAACACGCACAAAACCAGAATAAACCAGTTTACGCTGTCCGCAGGTGCCACGTGCAGTCGTTTGGTACCGTTAGAACATAAAGCACATTTCATTCAAAAATTATAATTATTATGTACGTAGTTTAATTGATAAATTTTGTATTTGTTGATTGTTGTTATTATTTGTTATTATTGTTATAATATTTGTTGAAGTGAATTACATGTCCCGCAGCCGGAGGCCCCAAATGAAAACTCAGATGTACTTAAAAACTACATTTAATAGCTAAAATGAGACTTTTACACCCATGTCTGCACGATGCAGACCGGAGTTAAAGAATGAATTTATACAGTTTAATAATTATAAAGACGTAAGCTTGGATGCTAACTAAGGGAAATCGCATCCACATTCTATTCCCGTGCGAACGGCGTATTCAGCAGTTTTGTATGAAGGCAGGGCCATAACTAGTGTTTAATTTGTGTGTAAGTGTTGAAACTTTATATTGTTAATTCAATATGGCTCCAGTGTTAAAACATGGTCGAGGCAAGCCTTTGACTTCTCAAACTAAAGAATTAAACTTTAAATGTCGTTTCTTTTTCAGGTTAGTAAATTTTTCATTTTAGTAACATTGTTAATGTAAAAGTTATATGTATGTTAAATGTGCAAATATTAAAATAAAGTCTCATCTTTTTCAGAGGAGAAACACATATAGTTTAATTTAAAATCCCTTATATATACAGGGTTACTTGTAAAACACCGGCAACCTCGCAGGACAAGATAGCTAACATCATAAGTAACAACATTTGTTCAACGACTTTTGATAATTTGTTAGATTTTATTTTCATACAAAAATAAATATTCATTTAATTTTCCGTCTGAATATTATAAACTCTACGCCTCCCAAAAATTACGTAAACAAAAAGCGAACGAGAGGGGGAAGGGGGCGTCGCGTCGTCCATCCGATAATTAATAGAACATAGACTTACAAATGTAAGGAGAGTACAATAAAAGTTTAAAAAATCATTTAAAAATAATTTATTGCGTTATGCCAAAAGTCGTAGAACAAATGTTGTTACTTATGATGTTAGCTATCTTGTCCTGCGAGGTTGCTGGTGTTTTACAAGTAACCCTGTATAAAATAAAAACTAAAAATAAAATGTTGTTTTATTTTATTTGCTGACCATACACTACTACAAACGCAAAAATTTCTCCAAGCTAATTTACCTGTACCATAGAGATAGTATGTACTGTATACCTAACTAGCCTATACGCAATGGCTCCGCCTGGGTAGTTATGTTTTCTATTAAAAAAAATTATCAGTTCATATAATCCTAGCGGAGATGAATGAACCAAACAATCATTAATGTCGTTTCAGTAGTTTTTGAGCTATTTATTTTATTATTACATTTAATATTTCAGTAATTGTTACATAGACCGGACTCTCAGTGGAGCCTGCTCTAACATTCATATTCATAACAATAAAAGTATACCCATATACACAGAAACTTTTGCAATTGCGTTTAAATTTCCTTTGAATAAACTACACCGTTCATATTATATCAGTAACGAGATAATCGCTCGAGATAATTCAAAGTTAAATGACACGTAATTGATGATTCGTTTAAATTAACTGGGATGCTCTTACTTGATGGGCGTATGACTTATGAGTGAGTAATAATGGGTACCTATGTGTAATAGGTTTATCAAAGGGATATTAATATAGATATCAAGAAGATATTAATATAGGATCAAAGAAATAGTTTTTTGTTATAAATGTTTAAATATGATTATTAGATTACAATTTATTACAATTACAATATACAATTTATATTCATGTAAAAGTTATTTTTAATATCGTTGCATACGATTTACGACTTGTATATATGCAAAAAAGTCTAATTAATACAATTCATACGCTAATAGGTACATGTAGGTACTATCATAGGTAATCTTTTTCCATGCTACGCAACTAGGAGAAAATGTGTATCCGTTCACTTTCTTTATATTATCTTCGAAGATGTGACATGACAATATATTAAGCACAAACTAATTATGCATACTTACCAACATATGAAACAAAACAATATAACCTGATGAATAAACGAAGCCTCGTTTCTCTTAGGGCTGATTTTTCAATCTTTGGCTAAAACTTATTCGTAGAACGCTCGGCTGGTGATCTTTTAGTTTATCTGACCCATCGATGGGCATCTGCAATTGAGAGTAAGGGGGAAGCCATGGCAGTTAGTCTAGATGTGGCCAAAGCGTTCGATCGGGTGTGGCATAAGGGGCTCCTCTCCAAGCTGCCTTCATACGGACTACCTGAGAGATTATGCAAATGGATAGCCAGCTTTCTCAAGGCACGAAGCATTAAGGTCGTTGTCGACGGAACATGCTCAGAATCCTTGCCCGTGAACGCTGGTGTTCCACAGGGGTGCGTGCTGTCGCCGACGCTATTCGTTTTGCATATCAATGATATGTTGCAAGTACGTGATATACATTGTTATGCCGATGATAGCACGGGCGACGCCGCATATACCGGTCTTGCAAATCTCTCTCAGGAGCAAGTGGATGAGCATCGGAAACAACTTGTGTCTAAAATTGAGAAATCTCTTGAAGAAGTCTCAATATGGGGTCAAAACAATCTTGCCCAGTTTAACCCCTCCAAGACGCAAGTTTGCGTATTCTCAGCTAAAAAGAGGTCTTTTGCAGTGTCACCTACATTCCAGAGCACTCCTCTCAAAGCCACGCCTTGTATCGGAATTCTCGGTATCGACATTGCGAGTGACGTACAATTCCGCGGTCATCTGGAAGACAAGGCTAAATTAGCCTCAAAGAAACTTGGGGTGCTCGCTAGAGCGAGACAGTACTTCACGCCAGCTCATCGCCTACTACTCTACAAGGCCCAAGTTCGGCCACACATGGAGTACTGCTCTCACCTATGGGCTGGAGCACCCCAGTATCAGTTACTTCCTTTTGACCGCCTTCAGCGTCGTGCCTGCCGCATTGTCGATCTACCTGAGCTCACCGATCGGCTGGACCCTCTGGCTTTGAGGCGCGATGTTGCGTCTCTGTGCGTATTTTATCGCATATACAACGGGGAGTGTTCTGAGGAATTATTTACCTTAATACCACCTGCACAATTCCACCATCGCACTGCCCGGCACAAGCAAAAATATCATCCACACCACCTGGATGCATGGCGCTCGACAACCGTGCGTTTCGCACGTCATTTCCTACCCCGTGCTACACTCTTGTGGAACAATTTACCACCTTCCGTGTTCCCCAACCAATACGACATGGGAACCTTCAAGCAAAGAGTCTACACCTTCCTGAAAAACCAACTTCCACCTTAAAACCGGCAATACGATCGCAGTGTTCCCAACGCTGTGATCGTCATGGGCGGTGTCTATCACCTACCACCAAGTGAGTCGCCTGCCCTATTGCTAGGGTTACTATAAAAAAAAAAAAAAGAATAACGTAATAAACTACCATATTTATGAAATGTATTCTAATTGCCAGTATTTGACAGTTTACAGGTGACATTTTAATATTATCGTGTAATACTTTATTGGACGGGTAAGTTTTATCCAAGGATTGAAAAATCGGCCCTTAGACACATATATGTAAAGATACTACGTATCCATACTAATATTATAAATGCGAAAGTAACTCTGTCTGTCTGTCTGTTACTCAATCACGCCTTAACTACTGAACCAATTTGCATGAAATTTGGTATAGAGATATTTTGATACCCGAGAAAGGACATAGGCTACTTTTTACCCCGGGACATAGGATATGTTTTATCCCGGAAATCCCACGGGAACGGGAACTATGCGGGTTTTTCTTTGACTGCGCGGGCGAAGCCGCGGGTGGAAAGCTAGTATTATATATATTCGATGTAAATATGTAACTATGTAAGGTGAAAGGAAAGGGGATCGACGTCGATATGCACTTGACCACAAAGCGAGTGGCATTGCAACTTTCCAAGATATTTGAGCGTAAGAAACGCATCTCTTTACATATTTCTGTGGTACACGACATACACGATTTTATTAGAAGGTAACTACTTGTATATAAATACACCGGTTCATATCATATATATAGTGACCGTAACAAAAGAATAAATTATAGGTAAACAGATTGTAATTGCAATGTTTTATGTAGCGTGGTACCAATAAGGTATAACAGCATAAAGATTCTGGGCAGAAGCTTTTACGTCTTTCACATCACTTATATCGAATTAATTAATATTTTTTAATTCAAAAACTTTATTATACTGCTTTATATATATATTACTAAGAAATGGAGATTGCAGCTGTATATATTAATTTTAAAACAACCGCAGCTTATATTATAAGGTAAGGTCGCTACCACTCAGTATTGTGGATTTAAAAGAAACATTTAACTTCATATTTTAATTAAACATAATGCTGTTGGATATTCAATGTATGAATTTGCGTGAATAGAATTTTCGTTAAACAAAATCGTACAAACCATTTATTCAATTTCACGCTGAGTTATTTTTGGATATAATCGTGTAGGTATGTACGTAGCTTGAAAAAGGTTTTCAAATATTATAGATAAATTGAAAGCGTGTAGATTCAGGATCGGTTCGCTAATCTCGCTAAATCAATTACGTGTAATGCGATTTTTATCAAGGCTCCCCGGGGCGGGAGTGCAAATTATTTTTGTTAACCGGGGAATTCGTTCAGCCGCTTATGAAAACGTAATGAGCAATGTTGATATGTAGATAATGTTCGTATTTGTCGGATTGTCATTAAATTGCCATAATGTGTATATTTTTGATTAAAGATAAATTTTTGAGGACTTGATTAATGTTTAGGTAGGGGAATTCAAACCATCTAATAGACGCAACAATAAACAACCAAGTTTAATTAGCATATAGGAGTTATAAATTACATGCTTCTATAGTTTAAAATAAAAAAAATCGACCAGAATCTGGGGTAATGTTTTTCAAAGAAAAAACTTTCGCATAATATCTTAATAGCAAAATAAGCATAGAGCATCAAAGCTTCTATAAAAACGGGAAACGGTGCGGCCCGTTTGAACTATTTCCTGGCAAAATGTCGCAGCGTAATCAGCATAGGATTTCAGAAGGCTTTCACTCTAATAATCAAAGCCGTGCATTCCCCTTCATTAAAAATGTACACTACAGGACGAAGATAGCAAAGCTTCAAACAAGTTTACTGGAGTAATTTAGTTGTTAACTTAAACAATCTGACGCTTAAGCCAACCTGCCTGACTTGGACACTGCTAATCCCTTTAGCTTCAAGTTTAGTATCTTAATGCTGAGAATGGATGCTAATGAAATATATACGTAGATTCATTTAAGATCTATGCAGTTAAATGCAATGCAATTATTTCTGGTAGTAATGATCTCGGTCTCAAAGGACTCTAAATAAATTTAGATATAGGTATAGATGTATGGTACAACTAGAAAGATTTATTACATTACGTATTAAGGATAACTTTTTGTTGGCTCTTAAAGCCTTATTACCTACGTTGTGTTGAATTATTGGTGTTGTATTAAAATCTGGTGCACTAGTTCACCAAATAATATCCTTCTAAAATATTGCTATATTGCTGACTAATATATTATTTAACTATAAATACTAAAAACAACTACGTAGCTGAAGTATTTTTAATCATCAAGTATTTTTAATCTGAAGAAAAATATTCAATATAAGATTGCGAACTGGATATCAATTCATGCAGTGCTTTCTGTATTTTTTTCCATTGACACTCCTCGATATTAAAAAGAAAAAAAATTGTCCGATCTGATATATTTTTTACAATCGAATCTTTATATGAAACTCACGTATGTGCACAATCAATGGATGTTATTTCAAACAATTACTACACGCAAATTTTATTTTGGTACAAAAAACAACCGTTAGTTTTGCAGCGTGTATGTTTTTCAAATACAATTATGATTTTAGTGTCAAAGTCAGATGAAAATGATTTATGTTATCTTTCGGTAACCACGTTGTTAATAACACTAAATTAATATACTTTACATTAGTTAAAGTGTAAACTTTGAACGAAGAACGATTGTCAAAACGTCACAAAGTTTGTAATTGCAACGAAAATGTGTAGAAACACTCTAGTTAGCAAAGGTTAAACTTTAAACTTAGAGTTATTACAAATTATTATTAGTATGCATTGCAAGAAAACATTTTGTTTGCAACACGACTTTCTTATGGTACAGTGAATTCAGCAAAATTCTTGTAATTAGTTTGATTGTTGACAAATCTACGATTTCAGTTTTAATACAGAGAATTATATTCTCTGGATAATTGTGGTACTTCACTAAAACAGAACTGCTTAGTTTTATTGTTACATACCTATACGACGTTCGAACCTCTATTGCACGCCTCATAAGCGAAGCGTTGAGGTGGGTACTACTGTCGCTTCGCGCAAAACATCTGATTTTTCAAACTTAAAATGTCTATATGTATCATACATTGCACTTGTAAGATAATACATACACACACATATTAAGAAAAAAACACTATTTTTAACGTTCATGATATTTTTGATGTCATTTTTGTTATTTAAACTAGTTAAAAAACAGTTTAAAAAAGTTCTGTCTTGGACGTCCGTGTGTCTGTATGTGCGGATCCTTTTTCTTGTTAACACGATAGCGACCGAAATACTTTACTAATCGAGTCTTTTTTTTTCTCTTACGCTTGAGTATGCTCAGGAATAGAACCCTTTCATTTTTCAGGGTCCAATTCGATGTGGTTTAATTGTTATTAAATAAACAAAAAAAAACTCGGATGTTTTTTTTTTTTTTTTTTTGAAGTGAATTTTTATATTTTTATTGAAATTGATTCCAGAAGATTACTGGGAACTTTAAAAATTCATTTTGTTACTTTTATTAGTAGGTACGATCCTTATAAGTATTTTAGTGTATTCAACCAACTTAAAAAAGTGTGACTATTTTACAACAATTTGAATATGAATTGTATTATTGTATACAATATCGAAGCTTTTTAAGAAATGTATAAAATACTTTTTTAAGAATTATTATCATACATAATATTATGTTACCGGCAATATATTAAAACCGGCATTGTATGCAATTCTTAGTAAATGTATGTTATTCCGAGAAACAGTCGAAATGAAATAAATTAAATTCGTCACATTACCTACTTATATCTTTAAATCTGAACTTTTCCTAAGTAGCAAACACATTTGCAAATGTGGGTGGTTTTTGGGGTAGCTATTAACCAATATGAGGTCAAAACTAAAATCCAAGACGGCGCCGACGAAAATTTGAAATCTTTTCGTCATGGGTGTCATTTTCATGGTTTTTGGGGTAGCTATTAACGAATATGAGGTCAAAACTATAATCCAAGATGGCGCTGATGAAAATTTGACTTTTTTTCGTGATGGGTGTCATTTTCATGGTTTTTGGGGTAGCTATTAACGAATATGAGGTCAAAACTAAAATCCAAGATGGCGCCGACAAAAAATTTACATCTTTTCGTCATGGGTGTCCTTTTCATGGTTTTTGGGGTAGCTATTAAACAATATGAGGTCAAAATTAAAATTCAAGATGGCGCCGACGAAAATTTTACACATTTTCGTCATGGGTGTCATTTTCATGGTTATTGGGGTAGCTATTAACCAATATGAGGTCAAAACTAAAATCCAAGATGGCGCCGACGAAAATTTTACATATTTTCGTCATGGGTGTCATTTTCATGGTTATTTTGTTCTCTTACGCTTGAGTATGCTCAGGAATAGAACCCTGAGTATGCTCAGGAATTTTTCAGGGTCTGATTCGATGTGGTTTAATTGTTATTAAATAAACAAAAATAATAATTAATAAATAATTATTAAAAAAAAATTATGAGGCGTGCACTTTTGGATTTTCCAAACTATTTGGTAACTATGCCTACTCAAAACTCGAACTCATTTTTTTTTATACATGTAAACTTTTACAAGTAGGTAAGTATTTATTAAAAATATTTTAGAACTACCACCGATTCGGAAAGTCGCTTCTTCCTAGCAAAATCGGCAAGAAACTCGATTGTTATTCTTTTACTGAAAATAGTACAGGTAAATTAGCTTGGAGAAATTTTTGCATATGTAGTGGTGTGTATATTACTCAGATCTTAGAGCGCGTTTCCACTATATCGTTCTGGCCTATACAAAAATGTTTCGATATCCTAACATTACTATTTAATTTTATACTTATTCCTAGCAACACTTTTGTTTTCAATAAAAACAAGTTTTTATTTGAAAGAAAATGGTTTTGACTTTATAAAAAAAAATATATCATTCAATTTTACGTCCTTGAGCAAACGACAAGGCGACTACCGTGAAACAATAAAATATCGTGTCCATAATAATTTGTTTCATAATTAATATTTGACCATAATAATTACGAAACAAAACAAATAAATAAATCGTCACTTGATAGTGGAAAGTGGAAACACGCACAAAACCAGAATAAACCAGTTTACGCTGTCCGCAGGTGCCACGTGCAGTCGTTTGGTACTGTTAGAACATAAAGCACATTTCATTCAAAAATTATAATTATTATGTACGTAGTTTAATTGATAAATTTTGTATTTGTTGATTGTTGTTATTATTTGTTATTATTGTTATAATATTTGTTGAAGTGAATTACAAATGAAAACTCAGATGTACTTAAAAACTACATTTAATAGCTAAAATGAGACTTTTACACCCATGTCTGCACGATGCAGACCGGAGTTAAAGAATGAATTTATACAGTTTAATAATTATAAAGACGTAAGCTTGGATGCTAACTAAGGGAAATCGCATCCACATTCTATTCCCGTGCGAACGGCGTATTCAGCAGTTTTGTATGAAGGCAGGGCCATAACTAGTGTTTAATTTGTGTGTAAGTGTTGTAACTTTATATTGTTAATTCAATATGGCTCCAGTGTTAAAACATGGTCGAGGCAAGCCTTTGACTTCTCAAACTAAAGAATTAAACTTTAAATGTCGTTTCTTTTTCAGGTTAGTAAATTTTTCATTTTAGTAACATTGTTAATGTAAAAGTTATATGTATGTTAAATGTGCAAATATTAAAATAAAGTCTCATCTTTTTCAGAGGAGAAACACATATAGTTTAATTTAAAATCCCTTATATATACAGGGTTACTTGTAAAACACCGGCAACCTCGCAGGACAAGATAGCTAAAATCATAAGTAACAACATTTCGACTTTTGATAATTTGTTAGATTTTATTTTCATACAAAAATAAATATTCATTTAATTTTCCGTCTGAATATTATAAACTCTACGCCTCCCAAAAATTACGTAAACAAAAAGCGAACGAGAGGGGGAAGGGGGCGTCGCGTCGTCCATCCGATAATTAATAGAACATAGACTTACAAATGTAAGGAGAGTACAATAAAAGTTTAAAAAATCATTTAAAAATAATTTATTGCGTTATGCCAAAAGTCGTAGAACAAATGTTGTTACTTATGATGTTAGCTATCTTGTCCTGCGAGGTTGCTGGTGTTTTACAAGTAACCCTGTATAAAATAAAAACTAAAAATAAAATGTTGTTTTATTTTATTTGCTGACCATACACTACTACAAACGCAAAAATTTCTCCAAGCTAATTTACCTGTAAGCAGTTTTTCTATTTAAAGCCCCAAATCGAAATTAGGAAAAATGGATTGGCCGAAAATAGAGCTACGAGAGGTAATAGAATTGAACTCTGCGAAAGAAACAGCTATCGAGCTATTTCGGTATTTATTTTTGTTATTCTATCATCTATATCATTTATTCAATCTAGGAAAACACTGAATTGATTTTATTGGCAAATTTTTAAATAAACCACTAACTAAGCTATTGTAACTGTATCTTGATATAATAGTCCATTGAATAAAAAGTTCTAGAGTGCGTGAGTTAGTAACGTAAGATGTTTCTTCGGAAACATGTCAAGAGTCCCTAGGTAATAAACATACTAAAACCCCGGGACACTAGGAGGAGCCCCGGAGTGGGGGAAAGGGTCCATTTTTTCATTTTTCGCTTAAATCTCAAAAACGGTACATGTTAGAGAAAAACTTTCAAGGAAAAGTTGAAAGGCCATAAAATTATCTACAAGTTGTACCTAAATAATTTTTTCCTATATCCTACCGTTTTTGAGTTACACGCAGTAAAAAATGATTTTGGCTCATCAATCGATCAAAAAATATTTCTTTCTTCCAAAAAACTCAAATGTGAAACTTGTGACCGGTACTGATAGATTTCTCTAAATTAGGTCTATAATTGGTAAAATAAACACATTCCTCCACGGAAGCCTTTAGGAGGAATCGATTGTCAAAATATTATATTAGGGTAGTTTGAGTTACTGAACTTGATCTTTTTATTTTTTTCTTCCAAAAAACTCAAAAGTGCAACTTGTGACCGGTACAGATAGATTGCTCATAATTAGGTCTATCATTGATAAAAATACCAGATTCCACCACGGAGGCGTTTACGGGGAATTGAATTTTATTAGGGTAGTTACGATACTTGAACTTTTTATTTTTTTTCTTCCAAAAAACTCAAAAGTGCAACTTGTGACCGGTACTGATAGATTGCTCTTAATTAGGTCTATAATTGGTAAAATAAACACATTCCTCCATGGAAGCCTTTAGGAGGAATCGATTGCCAAAATATTATATTAGGGTAGTTTGAGTTACTGAACTTGATCTTTTTATTTTTTTCTTCCAAAAAACTCAAAAGTGCAACTTGTGACCGGTACAGATAGATTGCTCATAATTAGGTCTATAATTGGTAAAATAAACACATTCCTCCATGGAAGCCTTTAGGAGGAATCGATTGTCAAAATATTATATTAGGGTAGTTTGAGTTACTGAACTTGATCTTTTTATTTTTTTCTTCCAAAAAACTCAAAAGTGCAACTTGTGACCGGTACAGATAGATTGCTCATAATTAGGTCTATCATTGATAAAAATACCAGATTCCACCACGGAGGCGTTTACGGGGAATTGAATTTTATTAGGGTAGTTACGATACTTGAACTTTTTATTTTTTTTCTTCCAAAAAACTCAAAAGTGCAACTTGTGACCGGTACAGATAGATTGTTCATAATTAGGTCTATCATTGATAAAAATACCAGATTCCACCACGGAGGCGTTTACGGGGAATTGAATTTTATTAGGGTAGTTACGGTACTTGGACTTTTTATTTTTTTTCTTCCAAAAAACTCAAAAGTGCAACTTCTGACCGGTACAGATAGATTGCTCATAATTAGGTCTATAATTGGTAAAATAAACACATTCCTCCATGGAAGCCTTTAGGAGGAATCGATTGTCAAAATATTATATTAGGGTAGTTTGAGTTACTGAACTTGATCTTTTTATTTTTTTCTTCCAAAAAACTCAAAAGTGCAACTTGTGACCGGTACAGATAGATTGCTCATAATTAGGTCTATCATTGATAAAAATACCAGATTCCACCACGGAGGCGTTTACGGGGAATTGAATTTTATTAGGGTAGTTACGATACTTGAACTTTTTATTTTTTTTCTTCCAAAAAACTCAAAAGTGCAACTTGTGACCGGTACAGATAGATTGTTCATAATTAGGTCTATCATTGATAAAAATACCAAATTCCACCATGGAGGCGTTTAGGAGGAATTGAATTTTACTAGGGTAGTTACGATAATTGAATTTTTCACCTTTCATGGGATGTAGCTCGAAAACGGCTGCGAATAGAAAAAAATGATTTAGGTACAACTTGTAGATAATTTTATGGCCTTTCAACTTTTCCTTGAAAGTTTTTCTCTAACATCTACCGTTTCTGAGATTTAAGCGAAAAATGAAAAAATGGACCCATACCCCCCCTCCCCCCACTCCGGGGCTCCTCCTAGTGTCCCGGGGCTTTAGTATGTTTATTACCTAGGGACTCTTGACATGTTTCCGAAGAAACATCTTACGTTACTAACTCACGCACTCTAGACCCCCCTTGGAGGGACTCATTCAATGGACTATAATGTTTTATTGGACTTAATTTAATTTTAATTTTTATTCGCACATTGCATTTTTTGGTGCCTGCCGCAAAATGTTCGATACTAAGCAGTTATTCTACCTTACTTAGCATTTTTTATCACAAAATCTTAACCAACCCAGTCAAGCAATCCGTTATTATTTTATAATCGCATCCTAAATTATTTAAAACAAAGGCAGAGCGTGAAGCACAGACAGCCATGTTTACCAGGAAAAGAGCATTAAACGTGATTAGCCGTCGATTAGGAGGGTTTAAAGCGAGGGGAACTATCGGAGTGCGTCATCGCAAACATTCTGGCCCCTACGCGACTTGATTACACTTCGCTGTCCAAATTAATTGATTGACTATTTTTAACGGCACTGATCAATTCATTTAGGCAACTAATCTGGCGTTGCGATGTAAATATTTGTTTAAGTGAATTCATAAGGTTTCTCGTTCCTATATTAATGAGAGCAAAAATATAGTTATTTTACGAGTTATAATAGTAATTATGATTTGAACGGACTGATACAAAAGTAAAAACACGACTAGTGTAATTTACATTACATTGTAAAAACCGGTTGACCTTAATTTTAAAGTACACTTATAAAATATTCAACAATCATTTACTAGTAGGTACTGCGTATGTTTCAATATTGTAAATCGGATAGAGCTCGATAATATCTAATCTGCTCTGGCTATCGGAACACCCTTACTTCCTTATTCGAGCATGTAAAGCGTATCCGTCAGAGCGAAACCAATTACCCTGAACGCGGTTTTTATTTCGACCAACATCGTTAATTCCGCTGACATTCAACCATGGCTCTTCACACTTCTATACCCCTAGTATTTCGTATCGCAATTAAACAAGCAAAATCTTTACAGGCGAGCTTTTTAAGTAAAAATATAAATTAAATGCGCATCTGAAAACTTAACAAAATTACGACTCAAGGAAATTTTAATTAGTAATGTTTAACCTTGCACAACTCGGCCGTCATATTTAATTACTAATTTTAAGATTTTAATTAAGAAGTACCAACTAAGAATGTTTGTGCTTTTTCATTATAGATGTACATTACGTGGCCATGACTTTGCGTTTACTCGCCGAATTATCTCATCCATCTTTGAATATTTAATTCCCATTAATCCTCTCAAACAAGACGTAAATTCCCAGATCATTTAACAGAGCGCGCGTGTCGTTAGTGTAGGACAGGGTAATGTACCGTGAATGCAGGCTGCATCTCACGAGCTCTCAAACGGGAACATTGTTCGTCTAAACTTGCGTCCGGAATTTCTATCCCTCTCTCGAAGGTTCTAGAATTTTGAGTCGTCCTTCCGTCTAGTGTCATTGGAGTTGCGGTTGCCGGAATTAGCATTTTGTGTTGAGCTTATAGCAATATAAGTTCAACACAAAATGCCGACTTTGATGTTTAAAAATACTATCTTACTTGGATTTTTCGCTTAAGTACTGTCATATCATGTGGTAATAAAACAAATTCAATACTGTATCAAAACGTATATATTTTTTTATATGGTGATGATGCCTGAAGTAAAGAAAATATTTATTACAAATGCCTGATATTTCAATTCCAATCAACAATAGATGGTTATTTAATAACGTTTATTCAGCTAGTGTATCCCACATTGAATAATTATCATTTTTGAAAGCCTCTGAAGCTTATATTCCCGCTTGCGTCCCACTTTTTCAAAAGTATTACTTCGGAAAGCTTTATTAACTGCCAAGAGAGTGAATACTTTCATTGTGTTTCGAAAATAAAGCGAACTATGAGTATTGAATTTCACATAAACAAAAGAATCAATTTTAGTAAGTAAAACGTGAAATCGAACACGTGAAAACAATCGGTCTATGAAAAGTCCCTGCAAGTGATGCTATCGGGGTTGACCTTTTGTATTTGCTTTCAGCTTACTCGCGCATAATTTTCTGATATAATTTTTACTAGGATATAATTACATACATGTTTTTGATAATTATTTAATCCAGCTTCATTATCTGTATCTTTAACAATGTTATGTAGAAAGTAAATGCGAAAGCAAATTACGCCCTAAAAATTTTTAAAACAAATCGCGCTCGACACGTCAAGTAAAATAATAAAAATCATTTACAGCCGTACAAATAAACGAGTTATAACATTTTATGAAAAGAATAAACTAAGAATAAGAAAAAATCATACAAATAAACACGTAATAAATGAAACCTAGTATAACGTCGGAATAAGTATTCATACTAATGCTATTTCGTCCTCATTCCGGCTACCACCCTAGTATAAGTCTGACATAACCGAGTCATAACCTATCTTTTAGTACATTGTGCTGTGTTTTACAAGTTTTAGAAGCAATTTTCAATCTAAATTTGAGATAATAGCAATGAGACTAATACGAGAAGTAGAAAAAGTTGAGCATATTAATAATTTCATTAAATATTGAAATGGAAAATTTTGTATGAAATGTCAAAACATACGAAATTATGAAAAACCCTTTTGATATTTATAATGATTTATTTATTTACGGCATGCGCCAAACCATACATACATAAAACTTATTTCTAAACTTATCACAATAATATAAACTTTCGTTGAAAATATAAATCTTCTAAGCCTGGAGTTGTATGTTTTGAATACCAGTTATTTGGAAATTCTCTATCTCAAGGTGGGTTTATCTTCTGTTCTCCAGATATTGGATAGATCGTTCTCTTTCATTTGCTTGCATATATTTAATGATATATTTAAATTATTTCCAATAAATATTTAATAAATAAATAAACAGAACATCGTATGATGAAACTTCACAACAAATTCGACGAAGTCAAACGAGCGTCAAAATGACAGCACCAAGGCTTAACCTGCCGTATTATTATAGTACTCTTTGGCTTAACCGTAGACAATTTCAATGTTTTTCATAATTTTATGAATGAATTGCTGCGTTGCCGCTTCGCGCCTATTGCATAGCGTGAGCATAGTTACATCACAATATACAGATACATACAGTAAGGAAACTTCATACAAAATGTTCGAAATGGCTCCCCCCCCATCAAGCGTGTTTACGAGGGTATTGAGGGGGATCGATA
The DNA here is from genome assembly GCA_029959065.1 of Colias behrii. Classification (NCBI taxonomy): domain Eukaryota; kingdom Metazoa; phylum Arthropoda; class Insecta; order Lepidoptera; family Pieridae; genus Colias; species Colias behrii. The sequence continues at coordinate 3,329,227 of JARWMC010000019.1, forward strand.
GTAGCGGGTGACACATCCACAGATTTTGAATGACAAAGATACATAGTATAGAAAAAAGTTTAAAGTGATGTCAATTCACATTAAATAAATATCGATTGTTTCAGTTTGTAGCCCTTTATTAAATAAATATATTTGTAAATACCGTATCTGACTACAAGTTAAAAAGAGACTATTTTTTAATTTCTATAGATATGGCAGCATGAGTTTTAAATTATGTTGACATATTTCCACCAAAATGATAGCTACAAATAGTCACTATTAGGAGTCCAGTCTGTTTAAAGATCGCATCTATTTTTTACGCAATCTAGAAGAGCACAAAAATCTAAAAAAATGGAAACCTTAAAAAAATCTTGTTTAAATTTATGTGCATAATTACGTAAATATTAGGGAAGAAAAAGATAGATATTATAATTATTGTATTTTTATCGATACGTGACTTTACCACTTTGTCAAGCACTAAGCCTGTCAAACTATTTTCTTTTTCATCCTAAAACAAAAAGGTGGAGGTTCTATGCTCGTATAATAATAATTTTAATTTATTTTTGCATATTTTGTGTTTTTTAATTTAATTTAATTTATCGTTTTAAAAATAATTTAGTAGGTATACCTACATACAAGTATTGTAAATTCTGGTTTAAAAGAATTATTGAATATATGTATAATACAAATATCAAGCATCCATACTAATTACTAATATTATGCGAAAGTAACTCTGTCTGTCTGTCTGTTACTCAATCACGCCTTAACTACTGAACCAATTTGCATGAAATTTGGTATATAGATATTTTGATACCCGAGAAACGACATAGGCTACTTTTTACCCCGGGAAATAGGATAGGTTTTATCCCGGAAATCCCACGGGAACGGGAACTATGCGGGTTTTTCTTTGACTGCGCGGGCGAAGCTGCGGGTGGAAAGCTAGTTATAAACAATTTAGGTACATTAAAAAGCCTTTGGCGTCCTTAACAAAACAAACTTTCGAAATATAGCACTGATAAAAACGTATTTACCAAGGTGTATTAATTCGGATTGTTTCTTCTTGTAAATTCATATTTAGGCTACACCATTTTTTTATTTTAACGGGTTTTTATCTCAAAATTACCACAAAATCAACTGTGAAAAAAAAGCAAACAGAAATATACAGGCCGAATTGATAACCTCCTCCTTTATTTTTGAAGTCGGTTAAATATCAAAAAGGTAACAGCCCTATAGCTATAATAGTGCTTATGTCATAATTTCATCGCAGGGGCTTAGTTTCCTAACTGTATGTACGTAGTATATATCTGTCAACTGTGGTTACATCGACGTTATTCCTTTATTTGTAAGAAATTATCATCCTTATTCTTTATTTATTCTTATCATATCTATTCATTGCATAAGGTTTGAATAAGCAAGTTTTTATTTGTACGGCTGTTAATGTTTTTATTTATTCCTTAGTTTATAATTATCGCGTAATTTTTCAAACAATAAAATAGATACTTTATATAACTTTTAAACGTTAAACAAATTTCCTACTTTTAAATAAATTTCCGCTCGACCTTTCAACATGTTATCGAATCTTGAACGTGTTAAATTTTAATAAATTGCATTATAGATAGGAATCTGTGTGTGAAGCTCTCAAAGTCACATGGCGATAGGCAATAAGTTTAAAGTTCAAGAGATAGGGCACTTAAAAATGTCGGATTTACACGTGCTAAAATATATCTGAAGGTCTGAGTTCGTTCTTCTGGTTTGCAATCCGCCCACGTGGTGTTCCCTTTATTACAAAATGCTCGATATTATCACGTTGACATTTAAAATTTCACAGCTCCATTCATTAACGGTATTCTATGAATGTCTGTCCATTTACGTACTGATTGTTGATGTGTCGTTTTTATGGACTTTAAGCACAGAATACATAATAGTAGCTAAACGCTACAGAACGGACACTCTCCGCCTCCCGCGAAAATTAAACACTTACCTCACCCCGCGCGATCGTGATTAAAATGGGCCACATTTTTCTGCAAGGACGATACGCAACGAAGATTGACAACATTAATCAAATTGACTTAAAGTAATTTTATTATTTTGGATTTGTGATTATCGTTTTTCGTAGAAAATGGTTAGATATTGTGCTGCTTACGGATGTATTTCATCAGAAAAACGCGAATTTTTTTTTTACGCTAGTCACAAATGTGCCAACCATAAAGCGTTAACACACACATTTGCAGTCTCTACAGTGTGACTGTCAAAACGATAATTTTGTATGGAGTGTCCGGGGTGTGCTTTAAGTTATGTACGTAATAGCAATATTGTTAGTAGCTTTTGTTAGGACATCTGATAGATTATTTAAATTATGATTACTTAAAGTGTCGCATCAATATTGAAGAAAGTTATCGTCTTTAAATAAGTCATATTAAAGTTTGTTTATTTAAATTATACCTATGTACGTACGTAATTCTAAACTTTAACATGAAGTTGAAATATACAATAACAATTTACATTATATGTAGGTATACTTTTACGTAATTATTCATAGATTAAAATCTGAACAATTGTAATACTTCGATATTTTCACAAGATAACTCCTATCATATCGCGACATAATTAATTATACTGATATCATTTATTAATTGCATTATCTCGCGCTAAGACCAACAAGAGCGGAGCACTGCGGGTAAAACCTCGGGGCGCAGCTAGCAGACTAAATTTAACTAATCTGACGATAAGTCCTTGACGCCGCCGAGTTATAGGGTCGCGAACTTGTAAAAAAAAAACGTTAATCCGGCATTCTCGAGCGCGATTTTTTTTATTTTTATTTTGAAGAGTATAATCTAAAACTTACTAAAAATACAAAATCTGCCGGTTTCCGCATGACCGGAAGTCTGGAGGAGCCATTTCGTCTTCCGAAAAACTCGTTGCAGCATATAAGTCGCGAACTTTACTTTTACCAAAAAAAAAAGTTTTAATACACAAAAAAGGTAATTTTATTTTACAAAAAAAAAGGTCTCTTTTCATTTTTGTCCAAAGTTAAAATTTTTTGACTTGAAGCACCATAAAAACTCAAATTCCCGGTTTTTTGAGTATATCTCGAAAACTGAGGGTGTTAAGAAAAATTGATATGAAATAACGATGATTAAAAAAAAGAAACCCAAAAACCTTTTTCGGTCAGATTAAGAGAACCCACCAACATTTTTGTCAGATTAAGAAAATATGCTTTCAGGATACCGAGATTAACCTCCCCTATGAAAATCTGACGCGCTCGAGTATTTCAAAAGGACTTATTTTTTTTGCATTTTCAAAAATTCATCGTAACTTATCGTCACGCCGTAATCGTCAGTTTTTTTAAGGGGAGCTTCCTTGGGGCCTACTTAACACCCCTTCCGAAAATCTGACGCGCCCGAGTAAATTTTTTTTTGTGCATTTTTGACGAATTTATATGCCTAGTCCCACCACGCAAACCGGCAGATTAGTATACCGTTGTTATCAGAGGCACTTGGGGCATACGTAGTATGAATATCTGACGCGCTCGAGAATGCCCAAGTAACTGTTTTTTTTAACATTTTTGAAAATCCGTACACGCCAAACCCACCGCTAAAATGGTTTTTACCATAGAAGCTTTTCTTTTCGAAATTATTTTATCTTTCAATTTTGATAAGTCTCGACGGCGCCGTTGAATTACGCCATTTAGCTACCTCGCCTCCCTATCTATAATGCAGCTACTATGTCAACTTTCTTGTCTATCCACATGTTCCCCTAGATTCTAGTACAACCATATTGTCATCTATACTTAATATTATAAAGCTGAAGAGTTTGTTTGTTTGTTTGAACGCGCTAATCTCAGGAACTACTGGTCCGATTTGAAAAATTATTTCGGTGTTAGATAGCCCATTTATCGAGCAAGGCTATAGTATAGGCATCATCACGCTAAGACCAACAGGAGCGGAGCCACGCGCTCTACCAAAGCGATTACCATATCATCATGTACTATGTTCCCTTACTTTCTTACACGACTAATGGCCGTTCCCAATATTCAAACTACGGTTATAGATAGACAGCTATCTCCGATAGCTAGTAAGGTTCTATCTATCTTTTGTTGTCGTCCCAATAACGCAAGCATCTATCTATGGTTGGGAGGAAGTAGGCCTAAGTAATACTAGAGGTAGCAAAATTTACTGGCTGATAGCTGTCAAAACGTTATTGGGACGCTCAAATAGACAAATTCATAGAGAAATCTACCTCTAGTAAGTAGTTAGTTCTCCAGACGATAGATAGCGATCAGAGATAGGTTAGCTTATCGCTAGTACCTAAGCTTATTGGGACGCCAAAACAAAAGATAGATAGCATTTTCTATCTTTAGTAGGGTCAAACCGAAGATAGATAGGATATTGGGAACGGCCATAATACGTCATTACGTGTACTACAGCTACAAAGCTACTCGTAGCTACAATGTCCTATAGCCGGAGCCCATTGACATCGTGCGGCGGAACAATCCCAAGACGGAAGCTGCGGTAACCGCGTTACAACGCTGACGCTATTCCGTAAATAGTCGCGGGGAAACACAATTAAGTGGAAGAATATCGAATTGTGTACTGGTGCAGGGTAGATAGGTGAGTTATGAAATTGGTTTAATTCATAGAAATCTAAATAACAAGACACTAGAAGTCGTAAGCGTGCGTGACCTTGTCGCCACTCAGGTGATTTGCACATCACCAGTGCATTCGTCACTGTTCAGTTGCTCTGGAGACGTATGAGTGTATACATGGTGTGTTTCAGCAATTCCCATTGCGGAAATTCTTCCACAAGTTGTAATTATACTTATAAAGGAATAATATTTCATCGGAAAATATTTTTTTTTAGAAATAATGCCGTTTTTCCTTAAAATTATAGAATATTTACAAGTATTACGAGTGTCACCATAGTAATCGAAATAACAATGAATGACACAGTCGACCATTCTTATTATCACGTTTGTTCGTATTGGAGCAAAAAGTCTCATATACTTAGGGATGTTATTCTAAAATAAACCGTAAATTCGTGCGTTAGGATACATATTCAAAAGCTTAATTTAATAGATAAGTTAGTTTTCACTAAAATCAAGCTGTCCAATAAAAGGCATAGTTTACTTGTGTGTACTGTTTAGCTTTCGGTTTGAATGTGTTGATTTTGGCGACAGCGGTTTTCATACGAATTATGACATTATAGCACTTCTATGTGTCTTGTTATTTAGATTTCTATGGTTTAATTAAATGATGTCATTGCTTTTATAATATAAATGAGTTCTTTGCTTACAAACATTAAAGACAGAAAAGGAAGATAATAATAATAACTGTAATGTAAAATATCCAAATTAAGTTAAATACACATAAATATTTGTATGCCAGTTCGTTGGCGAATTGTGCGGACGTAATTCTCATATATTGTAAAACCTTTGTAACCACAATTTCATTTTCAGTAGTTACACTTTATACCGTAAGTTTGTACGTAGTTACAAGGATGCTGATAAATTTTTACTTTAAATAAAAATGTTGTGTGGTTTTATGAAACCACGGTAAAAGTGAAACTGTTCGAACGGTTCCGAACACTGCTTTGTGTAGCGCATGTCGCGTGTCGGTCGGCTGCCGAGTAGGTATACCTACTCGGCAGCCGCGATACACGCGACATGCGCTACACAGACCAAAAAGTTTGAGACGATGTAATAAAAGTTTCACTTTAATAATAAAAGCTAAGATTATCATTGATTACTTTTAATGACGCCAAACACTACCAGAAAGTCGGTCAGTAATTACACATAGAGCAGTAATATTGTAGTTCCCTATTGATACTAATTGTCCCTTAAACCGCATAACGAATGCCGTTTGAGTATCACAAAAACGTTTTAAAATCGCCAACTAAAATGGAATAAAATAGAATTGCTAATAGCGTAAAAAGTTTCAGCCTATCCAAATTTGCTTTTAATTAGCCATTCCGAGGCTAAAACAGTGGCAAATTTGTGATTAGCGAAGTGTAATGACGTTTCTAATTAATTACGCAAACTCAATCAAAACGGAAACAATCGGAATAGTGAACTGAGTTAGATCAAATGTATAAAGTGGTGTGATGATGCGCTTTGCGGTGTTTGGAAATTGCTTTCTATTATAATAAATTCATGTTTTCATACTGAGATTATACTGCTATTTGGAAGTGAAGTCTCATTTGCGAGTGAATGCGTTCTAATTGTACTGCATGTTTTATTAGTTGACTGTATAGACTAGGGTAGAAGCCTTTAAAAATAATAAAAAGATAAAAAAAATCGCAGTTGGATGAAACCCATTAGAAAAGGAGGGGAATATGATGAAAATAAAAGGAAAAATAAATTACGGTCAATCCGAGTTCGGGAAGTGGGAGGGGGGAGCTTTTAAGAGAAAAAAATGGTTTCTCTCGATTTCCGACAAAACTACAAGTCCTACGGAAAAAAGTTCAATGGCAAAGTTGTAGGTAATTAAAAGTTCTACAACTTTTGTATTCACAATTTTTTCACATAACCTCAAAATTTAGGTGAAAAATTCAAAAAACCAAGTTTTTGGTCTTTTATTTTTATCTACTTCAAAATTTTTTTTTTTCTACGAAATTTGGTGGAAACTTACTTTAAAACTAATCCCAAATACAATGTAATTTATTTGATTGAAAATATTTATTTTTTCGCCTTATTTTGAATTAATACCAAAAAAACAACCTAATTTTCAATCGAAAAGTCACCCGTCAAAATATCAGCTTTTTTCAAAAACTTGTGGAGCTTTTTGTTCATTGAAATCTCTACTTTCATATGGTGTAAAAAAAAATAAACATTACCATAGTAAATGTTCTCAGGAAACGCATACAAACAGTGTGATAATGAGCTTTTACTAAACCCCTCCCACTTCCCGAACTCGGATTGACCGTAATTTATTTTTCCTTTTATTTTCATCATATTCTCCTCCTTTTCTAATGGGTTTCATCCGACTGCGATTTTTTTTTTGTTTCAAAAATTATCTACTCTAGTCTAGTATTGCATTCAGTGCATTTAACATTAAATGACAATTATAATAACTTCCTTGTCGAGGTGTGCGGTATGTATAGTATATTTGTTGCAATTGGGTTTTTAATTAAATTGTTTTTTAATTATTTTTATACCTACTGGTTTCTGCCGAAAACACATAAAAAGGCAAGTAAAACTTAACCAATGTTTTAATTGATATAGAGAATAGGTAAAAAAATCCTTCAAAAAGTTTGTTGAATATTTTTTTTTATGTTCTGAGAGAATATTTTAATTTTAGGTCCAACGTTTGAAATTTTTATACGAACAATTATGCACATTGCACAGATAATTTAATTTCATTTATTGTATTATCAAAAAAAATAACAACAAAAGGACGCGGTAAATAGCAAAATTAGAGTTCATTGAACTTCCGTCCACAGTAACCTAAAGGATACTACTTAAAATAATATAGTTAAATTGCATTTTTAAACTGAACACACAAGCACCACTTACAATTGAAGGCTCTTAAAATCGGTCAAATGGCAAATTTTAGGGCATTCGCTGCATTTTAAAAGGACTTGACGCTAGTTAACAACTCAAGTTAATTAAGTGAATAAATGGCTAAAACTTAAATATATATTGCCTCGAACACTATTAACAAACCGCGAATCTTTTATTTTCAACAAGTCGACTGGTATATTAATTCACAGTTTAACTTAGCTATTTTAACTTTAATGAATTTAAAAACACTGAAATTACAAGGTAGAATTATCGTTATTAGAATAAGAATAAAAGTTAAATAAATTGAACATTTTCGCAGTATTCCTGAATGCATTCTTTCAATAAATAAATTATGTGTGACAAGGGTATGATTGCAACGTTGTGAATCTTTTCACAACGTTGCAAGTAACTTCAAAAAACTTTCGTAAAATTATCCGATTTGTATGGTAGCATGGTAAATATTGTGGTATTATGTACTTGCATATATTCTAATGTATGTATAATGTATCATTCAAGTTTAAATACAAAAAGATACTCTTGAACAAACAGACAACAGACTCAACACTCAGGTAAAACAAAAATTCTTGATTACCAATATTCCCATCCATATATCCTATATATATCCATATATATTATATTATGTGCCCACCTATCTATCTGAATTATTTAAATATCTATGTAAGTATATTAATATTGTTTATTTTATAATATTTATATGCATATATGTACACAATATGTAGATGTATTTATATAAATTTTTATTTTTATTGATAGGAACAGTTATAGATGTAATTTTTTATTAGTATTTATATAAATGTTCGGGTGTTAGCCCACAGCATGGCTGAGTCTGTTCCGATTGCCTAATATGTGTATACTTTTTATGTTAAGATAGTCTTAGTTTTTGTTGGCAATAAAGCTTTTTTTCTTTCTTTTCTTTCTTCTTTCATAATACCTTCTTTTTAATAGTGCTTAGAAAAAAATCGTATTCACATCCCCTTGACTACATATATGCAACGATTCGATTTGTAAACCGTCTTCAAAATCCAAATATACACTGATAAAGTACAAACAATAGAATTATATTCATTCAAAACAACCAAAAGGCACCACAATTTAACGTGTTCAAGAATTATTCTTCATTGTATTAAAAGTTAAAGCGTTTTCACATTAAATCGTGGGCCAAAACACAAGTGTTCAGTTTATACACTCTAGCACCTTTGACACTCAACACAACAAAGCCTTCGTAATAAATACCGACTTCATGTCTTTTTAGTCTCTACAAAAATTTTACAACAAATTACAACGTCTTTATCGCTTTCATTATTTTCATATAATTAATATGTTTGTTTAGTTATCTAGCATCATTACAGTGACGATATGGTTCTTTTAAAAACGCGAGTATGTAAATTATTAAACTATAATTGTTTTAAATAGTAGAGTATAGAATGCGAATTATTTCTGAAGTTAAAATGAAATATAAGGAAATTATAGGTAAGTAATTATATCTATTCATATTCTCACAGTCCAACTTCTTCGAAACGTCTTTATTGATATTTTTTTGTAAACATTACATAGGTCTTGGAACTTGGATGTAGTAAACCTATTTTATATAGTCCTTAGAAGTACGGCTACGTTTGCCGTGTCGCAAAGTTAAAAAGTAGTAATTCTGTTCATATAAGCGTAGCCCTAAAACTTTTTTTTATCCATGGTTAGTTTAGAACTTTAACTTTGACTAAAGCTGATGAAGTATATCCAAGGCTTAACTAGTAAAGTGGCTTTCGAGTGAAGTCACAACTATCAGTAACTTATGAACGACTAGCTTTCCGCCCGCGGCTTCGCCCGCGTTTTCAAAGAAAAACCCGTTCCCGTAGGATTTCCGGGATAAAACCTATCCTATGTCCTTTCTCGGGTATCAAAATATCTCTATACCCAATGATATTTTATGTATAGATACGTTATATACTCACAATATATCCAAAAAAAATGCTTCATAAGCAGTGTCAGGCACACACAAATACAAGTATCATTTTACTTAATTAATTACATTCACAGACTGTATAAGAGAGATGGCTCTAATAAAATGATATAAACAAAAAAGACAAAGATAGTTTGTCACTTCCGCGCAGGTGTAAGCAAAAGTCATAAGAATTCACCAATTAAATATAAATAAACAAATAGTTGCCATGGTAATTGGCATAGACTAACGACACAGAAGGTTCAATGTTATAGATGTTACGTTTCCTGCACAAGTAAACAAATGTGACAATTTCATTTACTATTTAATTATTATTATGATGTTGTATTAAAATGAAAAAACTTCTTTGGAGATATAACTGTATTAAGTATTTATTACTAGCTGTGGTGTTCGTTTTCGGTCATCATCATTTCACCCGATAAACACCCACTGCTGAGCATAGTCCTCCTTATAGAATTCCATAAGGACCGATCTTACGCTATTCGTTTCAAGGCAGTTCCCGAAACCCGTACAAGGTCATCACTCCAACTTGTAGGATATAATAATAGTGGTGCCTAGATGAAAAAAAAGGATGAAATAAAAGAAAGGATGAAGTATAAGCCTTTTTTATCTAAAACACAAATAAAATTTATGTTCAATAGCTATTTACAGAAAAGCAAATAGCATTTTTCGTCAGTAGCGATAATCTTTTCTTTAATGTATACGTATATTCAACATCATTTTTGCAAAAAAACATTTTTGCCATCACGATTTCTTTGTATATAATAAATAGATATATTTGTTAATTACATGCACTGTGTGGATTTAAATATAAAAATAATCAAGTATTTACCCAAATCGAAATTAATAAAATAACCGTTCTATTTTCAATAATCGTATCTACATGATAATCTTTGAACACAGTGTACGCTAGCTTTGTCACACTAGTGATTGAAGCAATGTTGTATCCCTTTCATTATTTCAATACAAGTGTCAAGCATGTGTCATTCATAAAGAATTGTAAATTGTTATTTTTACTCATAAACTGTAATAATTTAATATATTTTCCTGTGATATGATATTCCTTTATCTTTCTTTATTTTTTTGCACGAATACGTGCACTTTCTGAACACACAGGAAGGCATTTTCGACAACTTTAATGTACCTATCGGCACATGCGCTCACTGGGACCGGTGACAATCTGACTGATTGCATTGGTCCCAAATAGGACCAATTCACGGAAGCAATTTTGGTGCGTTGATGACGTATCTACCTCTTGTTTCTATATATAATATCATTGTCTATACCAAATTTCATGCAAATTGGTTCAGTAGTTAAGGCGTGATTGAGTAACAGACAGACAGACAGAGTTACTTTCGCATTTATAATATTAGTATGGATTATCGATCAACCATGTACAAGACATGTGGTTTATACTACATGCCGTTTTAAAGCAATTATTGAAATTGGTTTATTAATAATTTAGCTTTGGGTTCAATCGATATTTCTATGACGCGTACGTAATTTTTTACTCCTATTTGAATGTTTGGGCTATTATTTACAGGTACTTCTTTATAATCGACTCGTAAAATTACAGGAGTTTAATTCATGAATACCTATATGATCTTTGAATTATATTTCAGTTTTATAAGTGAGACAGGCTAAATTAATTACGTGGAAACAAATTTCTTTTTTTTTTTCTATAAACATTTTCTTTTTCAAATTTGGGACGGCTAAGTGTTATTACTTATTATTAAACATATATTTGAAACATAACAAACATATAAGTACTTACCGGAGTAAGTCTAGAATCAGCGCTAACAGTATACACGCCGCGGCACTCTGAAATCTCCTCCGGCTTGTCGGAGGACGCCGGCCGGCGGCAGCACGCGGCACAGACGGCTACCAACACGCCGCATAGCGTCGCACTGTGAATAAAGTATAATATAAGTATTTGCATGGGGAATACGTTTAAATTGGTCAAAAAGGCAGATATGTTGTGTTGATTTCAGATAGTACGAATTATCGTTGGCAGTGAATTAATTTATATAACAAAAAAAAGGCAACCTAAATAGCACATTCTAATCTCCCGCCTAAATTACAGATAAAGCAAGAAAAAAAAATAAACGTAAAATTACAAACGATAATACATCTGCAGTAAATAGCAGTTCGAATTTTAAATGGTAAAACGAGTGCAGGAGTACATTGATACTGGAGGAACGGTAGACAGGCTGCTAATCGGACATCTAGTCACTAGTGTCGCGACGAGCTGTAAACTGTCACATGGGTGTATCGATTTAGCACATCCCTACAGTCTTATGTTATCTGTGCTTTCAAAAGTTTCAATTAGCGAAAAAGATTCTTTAGAATGAACGGATGTAATCCCAACTCTCCCGTCGCGATACTTCAGGTTGGAGTCGAATTTAAAAGGCCAATTAATTCTAATACTCCGTATATTTGATCAAGTTATGTACAATGTAGTGGCGTGGCGGAACACCACGTATTATGTTGGTTGTTATTCGTGAAACTTTCTGTACTAAGAAAAACTTTTTTAATACATAAAAAGTCACATGTCTATATTTATGAACCTCCCTAATATCAATTTGTTTATTAAACTGTAAACATAAAGTGGAGATTGAAAAACAATGCCAACGTAACGTAATATCGACGCTAAAATTCTTTGAAAGTTCCAATAACGGTTGAGTTAAGGCTGAATATAAGGTTATTCATACTGAAAATTGAAATTTTATCTAGTTGACGCCTGCATTTATCCGGTATCATCAGCTTTTTAAAAGAGAACAGTATAAAACATATCTCTACAGTAGGCTTATAGCTTTTAGTATTAATGTATGGCAAGTTTGGCGTTTATCGATAAGGTCGAAATAATTATAAAATATGAATAGGTACCTAATGGATGTGTAGTTATTTGTGTAGAATCTGTATTGTCTGTGTATAGAAATCTCGTTTTTTCTTGGGCAAATTATGAATTTGCGAATATGAAAAAGTTTCTTAAATCTGTGTATATAATATATATAATATATATATATATAATATATATATATATATAATATATATATATAATATATATATATAATATATATAATAGTTATAAATATTAATTTTATTTAATGTTTTGCTGAACTTCTTTAAAAAAGTTTTCCATATTATGAAGAAAAAGTTTTCAACTACTGATATTTATTAGAAATAATATTTACTATCCTATAATTGCATAGTATGACACGCTTTGCTATGACACGACAGACGAACCAATAAAACTGTATCAGCGCGATTAGATATTTATTTCTTTGTAATAGGAAAAGGAAGTAAATTTTATCATAACCATTCATTTATATAACTAGAAACATTATACTAAAAACAAATAAAGCTTTTATAATGAATATCGTAATTTGATTCTCGCACCGAATTTCACAATCCATCACAATAATATTATTAATACATTACACAATAAATACAGCATTAATTCGGTAACACAAACCTTTGACCCAAATACAGGAAGATAATTGAAATTAGCACGCCCTCGTTTATTCGCGACCTCTGAGGGAAAAGCGAATGTATTCAAGACATGAATACGATTTAGTGACGAAGGTCAGTTACGACAGCTGGTTTGTTTCAACCCCAAATTGTTTTGGAAGATACTATCTGAGAATGTATTGGATTATTGTTCTGTAAGGGAAATTGTAAGAATGGATAGATGTGATGTATGATGTTCGTATGGTTTAATTCGTTATTATTACAATTGAATGAATTGTCAAAACTTTTTTGTAGTCGTATTATATAATACTAGCTGTGCTCCGCGGTTTTACCCACAGTGCTCCGCTCATGTTAGGCTTAGCGACATGATTTATAGCCTATAGCCTTCCTCGATAGATGGGCTATCTAACACCGAAATAATTTTTCAAATCGGACCAGTAGTTTCCGAGATTAGCGCGTTCAAACAAACAAACTCTTCAGCTTTATAATATTAAGTATAGGTAGATGGGACCAATATTATAGGGAAAATACTAAAATAAATTTTGTTTTCATCAAATGCTCATGGTACATGGCTTATAAAAAAGTTTTTTTTTTATTTATCTTAATATTTTATGAGTTGGTAGTGGATTTTAGAAACGTGTATAAACCTATTTATAACACAAGTAAGCTCTATTATGAACACCTTTAGAAAATGTATGAATGCTTCGCGAAACGTAATTCGGTCTGGCCGTCATAAAATAATAATTTGTCGTAAAAATATAACTCAAGTGATTGCATTATGAAACAACAAAAGCACAAGCATTTTGTGAAACCATAAATGCGCAGAAATGTACCAGAATATTGAATTAGGATCAAAATACTTGACTTTCCCCTTTACTTAACTGGAACTGCAGCTGTTAGAAGTAGTAAGTAGGTTTATAATTCATAAAAATATTGAATCCTTTTTCACATCTATTTCAATGTTTTTTTTTTTTTTATATCTAGTCCAATACTATGCAAAATTTTTTTGATATGTCATAGACCAGCTATACTCAAAGTGTGTTCCGCGGAACCCTAGGGTTCCGCGATACCTCTGTAGGGGTTCCGCAAGAATTTAGAAAAGAAATCAAAACACCTCTCTCTGGTCGAACGTTTTGACTCCGCGGCCGCGCGTAGGTATATTTATTTATTTGTATTTGTAGAAACATGTGTTACCTAGAATAGCTGGTACAATATCTCATAAGTTTGGTATCAACATGTATACTTGTGTACACTTGGGCGCGCGCAGTTCCTTTGATAAAAGCCGCCTCTGAATAAGACGCTATAGTTGTCAACAAGCGACTTTCGACTCTAACTTCAAAAAATAAAGTCGAGATTGTTTATTGTTAATATCTCTTTTTATTTTTGCTTTTTGTTTATCAAAGGCGCCGACTCGAGTATTTTCGAGAATATTCGAGATCGAGTCTAGGACTAAGTATAAAAGCGGCGATCGCGCGTCGCGCCTCGTCAGTAACGATTGTGCATTATTTAGACCCCACCATCCTAACGTGTAACATTATAAATAAAGAAGAATGGAACGTTGGCTTAAAGGTGTTAAACGTGTTGCAACAACATCTTCGAATGACGCTGAATGTTCGAAAGCAGTACGCGCGGAGAATATAGCAATCACCGATCCAAACGATGATGCCACGACGTCAAGCTCGACGGTTTCAAAGACGAAAAAAAGGAAGTATGATGAATCATATATCAGTTTCGGATTTGTTGATTCTAACGGCTCACCGCTTTACATGCTATGTAGTAAACTGCTTCCTAATAGTTCCATGGCACCTGCCAAATTGCGCCGACATTTAGAAACTGTACATCCCGAGTCTAAAGACAAGAATAAAGAATTTTTTGTTCGTAAAAAAGATCAGTTATTGGACAGTCAAAAAAATATGATGCATGTAACACAAACTATCAACGAAAAGGCCACGGAGGCATCATATTTAGTTAGCTATCGCATTGCACAAGCAGGTGAAGCGCACACTATCGCTGAGAATTTAATAAAGCCATGTGTATTAGACATAACAAAATGTATGCTCGATGAAAAATCTGCAAAGCATCTTTCTACTGTGACGCTATCAAACGATACTGTTTCACGGCGAATCCATGATCTGGCAAGCTACGTCAAACAAGAACTAGTTACACGTCTACAAAAAACACGATTCGCCTTGCAAATGGACGAGTCGACTGATGTCGCTGGTTTGGCTATCTTGCTGGTTATCGTGAGATATCCATATGAAAGTTCTTTTGAAGAAGACATGCTTATATGTTCACCGCTGCTCACAAACACTACCGGGGAAGAAATTTTTAATAAAATAAATATATTTTTTGAAGAAAATAATCTCAGTTGGGACAATTGCATTGACATTTGCACAGATGGGGCCAAGGCGATGACAGGTAAAACAGCAGGAGCAGTGTCACGAATAAAAAATAAAGCGCCTAATTGTAGTTCCAGCCATTGTATTCTGCATAGACAAGCACTTGCGATGAAGCAAATGCCATCAAATCTAAAATTAGTTTTGGATGAAGCGGTCAAAATAATTAATTTTATCAAATCACGACCACTACAATCCCGATTGTTTTCATTATTGTGTGAAGATTATGGCAGCAAACATAAAACACTGCTGCTCCATACAGAAGTGCGATGGCTGTCTCGGGGTAAAACTTTAACAAGGCTATTTGAACTTAGAGCCGAGTTACAAATGTTTTTTTCAGCAGATACTTCTTTTAATTTGAAGGACTTTTTGTATGATAAAACTTGGTTGTTCCGATTGTCTTTTATTGCGGATATCTTTCAAAAACTGAACGAATTGAATTTATCATTGCAAGGTAAACAGACAACAGTGTTTCAGGCCTATAACAAAATAACTGCCTTCAAAAGAAAATTGGATTTTTGGATTATTTGCGTTGGTAAGAAAGAAATAGAAAGCTTTACGTCACTCAGTGAGTTTGTTAGCGATAACGACTCAGAAATGTTTCAAGTCGATGTGTTTGAAGAATTGGTCCAATATCTCAGTTCGATGCGCGCATCTTTTGAAAAGTATTTTCCCGAAGAACAGAATACAAAAATGAAACTGAATTCATGGATTCATAATCCTTTTTTACCCAACTTGCAAAAGCCTTTCAGGCTTTCAGGTATGTCAAACGAGATATATGAATCTCTTTTAGAAATGTCATCAGACACAAGTATGGAGTCACTGTTCAAAACGACGCCTCTCAACGATTTTTGGTGCAAAATTTGTGATGAATATCCAATGCTTGGCAAAATGGCTCTGAATATTCTTCTCCCGTTCCCAACAACATATTTGTGCGAAACAGGATTCTCAACCTATGCAGCCACAAAAACAAAATATCGGAATAGACTGGACGCCGAACATGATATGAGACTTCAACCGTCTTCTATCAAACCTGATATCAACCAATTGATGAAAAATAAAAAACAGTTTCATACCTCCCATTAGTTAGATTTTTTCTTTTTTAATAGAATATATTCTATTATTGTATTTGCCATGTGGTAAAGTAAGTAATTATTAGTACCTAACTGTTACATTGTACTTTTATTATACTTGTTAATAAAGAATACACTTTTAAAAACTATTGTTTTATTGTAGGGTTCCATCAAGTAGTTTGTTTCCCAAAAGGGTTCCGTCACCAAAAAAGTTTGAGAACCACTGTCATAGACAATCGTCTAAGTAAAAGAATAATTATGACTTTATCAGTTATTATAAAGGCCTAATATTGCGCGTCAGAGCGTTAACCTGATGTCGCGCTGTGACTCCGAGATTGTACTACACGTTGTTGATATTGTCAGATAGAACAAGTAGGTAGGTACTTAGCGCGCGTCAGAGCGTTGTCGCTCGTATTGATGGTAATATGTTACCGCGTAATACAACAAAATTCGGCGTCAAAGCGCAGCGTCAGATTAGTGGACGCACGCTAACTACGCGTTCTATCTTGCAAAGCCTTAAATGTAGTATAAGCTTCGAATAAGCTATAAGTCATAGCTGCTATCACCGCACGTGACAAAAACATAACGGGTTCCCTTATCATGCGTTCCCGTCAAGTTAAGATTCAAGAGGGGCTCGAAGAAAATGATCGTGTAATTCAGTCTGCCGATATCTCACTTGAAGGGGTGTCCTTTCATGTTTTGTGACCTAAAGAATCTAAAGATGGCAGGTCGTGTTATTTTGGGCGCTAATGTGACTTGGCATCAAAGGTTTTTAAACCTAAGTTTTAAGTGCCAATGAATAATTTATTCGTGCTATGTACCTACGTATTATACCTATGTATATTAGATTTTAAAATCTATATTTCACGCGAGTTTAATACAAATTGGAAATATAATTATGAAATATAATAATGATGCAATTTGTGAATCGTTTAGAACGAAATCGGATTTCCATAAAGTGTTTAATTGTTTTGTATGAATTATGATTTGAAGCTATTTTGTGAACAAATGCAATTAGTACATTTACTGTTGAATTGTTTAACAAAAATTATTATTCAAATCAATAAAAAATATGTATTTCGTTACCATTTACGGTTCTGTACAAGTACATCAAATTTTTAAATATGTATTTATTATTTGCTTTTATTTTCACAAAAATTATTTAAGTTTAGGTGTTGTTGTTATCTTTTTCCGTTTAATTAAAAAAAATATAGTTTAAAATTGAGTGGCAACCCTACAGGCACTAGCTTATCGGGCTTAAACTGACGATGAACGATTATCCACAGGGACTCAGGAAAATATGACTTGATAGTCTATTAACGTGGCTGAAATGTGTTGCCCTTTGAAATTCCGATTTAAACATAAAATGTCCGAAATTGTTTCATAAAATTAAATTTCAAGTTGAATAACAAAATATTTATAATAAATTATTTAATCTGAATAAATGTAAGTTGATTATTATATTGTGGTAGAATTTTATCGTATAAGTTTAATTCATTTTTCACCTTATGACATTATAATTATAGAATATAGAGGAATAGGCAGAATTATTTTATTTTTGATTGCGTTTATACAATACTTCATCATCTCCATGTTCTAAACCTAAGGTGTGCTAGTTCTTATAATTTTATAGTCTTTATAATAACAAAATTGTCTTTTAATATATCGCTCTACAGTCTACATTATCTATTTATTTATTGCAACAAATTGAAATCTAACTATACGTATTATGTTTCACAAGAACAAATAATTTTCTACAGTATTCCATCTGCTTGTTTATTAATTGTAATGGATTAAGATTCTATCTGTTAGGTGATGGATGGGAATCTGCGAGCTATGGATTCGCTTTAATGGAAAAAATATTTAAGTTTTTATAAGTTAATACTCGGAATGTCGTGAAACAATGACTAAATGGATTTAAAGGATTGAGTTCAACGATTAATGTTTTCTTTTATAGACGGAAGATATTTTCACTGCATTCAATTTAGTGTGTATCAATTCAATTCAGTATCGAAAGGCGTGATTTGTAAAGTTTTCGATAACTTTAACTAAAGAGTATTAATATCATTTACTATTATTATTTCGGAAGAAACAACATTATAATTATCTTTGGAACAACTTATACTTGGAACATATACTTATGTAATAAAATATTCCTTTCTATTTATAAACGTACAAAGTTCATGGTTATCATATTATAACTGGTGTTAATAACTTTGCGTGTCAAATTACTGACGTAAATGGTCGTAGCTCCCAAATCGCTTGAGAAATCTGAACTGCAAATATTTGGTCTTGATACTTGACTTTAGTTGGACAAGTGAACAGACAGTACTATTACTTAATTGAGATTGTTCATTGGATATCATTTAGTGTAACTAAATCTATATATATATAAAAAACTCAAAGGTGACTGATATAGTGATCTATCAACGCACAGCCCAAACCACTGGACGTATCGGGCTGAAATTTGGCATGCAGATAGATGTTAGGACGTAGGCATCCGCTAAGTGGAGCGCCTGGGGGTTTTCACCTCGGATTAGAGTTATAGTGAATGAATTAATATGATCGATGTGGGATATTGTTAAATAAGCTATAAATTGCAATGTTTACCCATTTTTTTTTTGTGCACTCCATTGTTTCATTGTTTAAACAAATTATTGTGAAAAATTCATGTTTGACCATAGAGGGTGTCCCAAGAAGTAGTGATATACTGAAGCTGGGAGGTAGAGGACATAAAGGGCTATCCGAATCACCCCCATGTATATTATGCGATTTTTCGTATTTTCGGAGTTATGACGTTTTTTTCAAATTTTCACCTATCGCCGAGTACGTAGAGATTTTGATTTATGGTGACGTGAATTATGGCGGTAAATGCTTGATTTTTTTTGTGTGCTAAGCTGAAAGAAAGGCCAATTCAGTATAGTAACATTTACTATCGTTAGATCTTCGAATGGAATAAAAAAAAAGAATTTATTGCCAAGAAAGATAAAATTACCCAGTATGTTCATAACTTCAAGGGCCCGTAAAAAATAAAATCACATAAAAAATATCCGTTTTGCTTTTTAAAAACTTACTCTATCTATGAGGTAGCTACCCTGAAAATTTCATTTTATTATTCATAAGGCTTCAATCGAAAAATTGAAATCTAAAAGTGGTAAGTGCAAAATTTTAATGCAAACAAAATAAAACCAATTACAAAGTGTTTAATTACAATAAATTTTCAAAATGACCCCCCCTGTTGCTCACTGCAAGTGCAACATCACCGGAAAAAGTTGTCTTTTAAACGTCTGAATACCCTTTTATTATTTTAATGGTTTCTTCTGCTACTCTCAATTTCCGGGTTAATTCGTCCAAATTGCGGCATTCTCTCGAGTAGACGAGGTCTTTGTAGTATCTCCATACAAAAAAATGCCGGCGTAGTCAGATTTCATACATCAACACTTCAACTTTGAATGAATCCATCATGAATTTTATAGCCGTCCAGAATACCGATTATTATAGAGATTATATCGAGTATAACCGACTTAGAGACACTTGCAGCAAAATATCATTCGGATTATTATAATTTGCTGAAAAATTCAATTCACCTCAGTAATGTTGAAAAGAAAATTAATCTAAGTAGATGCAGCAATGGAGCAAATATACAAGTACCTCAGTGGCGGTACGTTCATACAAGCCGAAAAGCCCGGCTTGCCTTAGAAATTCGCTACGAGATAGGAAAATAACCAAATTCACGTTTGAATATTCGCGCGCAATGAGCAGTTCATAATTTGCTCCGAAATTCAATGAAAACTCACCTACAATATAATATATAATACGCCTAGCATAAAACAATGACGAATTCGAGTAAACTTTTAATTTCATCCTTCTTCCTATCAGAATAAGGTCGTACCTTTTATTTTGACGTTACAATCTAAATTGGATGGATTATAACATGTAGTTGTCTCGCTTGCACGCGTGGGCTTTTACCGGGCTTTGCGCTCATCTCTTCTAACGTATGAAATTTCGTCTAAGTAGCTACATACCTAGCCATAGAATTCTATAGCAATCTGTATGGAAAATAAAGCCACGATAAAGCCCGGCTTTAACAGTGTGAAGATAGTTACGATTGCGCGAACGAACGTCGTGAATATTATTGTTATTAGGTATAGTTTGTTTGAGCGGGTGATTATATCGGTGTAATTTAGGTTATGTTTTTCGAATTTTGTGATAAAATGAGTGTCGCGACAGCAGATTGTGTTGTAAATTGTGATGGTTTGCTTTGTGCTCAGCGGGGGAAAGGTAAAATCATTAAACTTTACTGAAAAACATCAATTAATTTCTTCATAAAAACCAACTCCCGATTTGTGCATTACCCAAACAGCTAGTAAGTCACATAAACGAAATTTTAATTAAAATATGTTTACGAATTAATCGATTTCATGAATAAGAATTGCTTAGAAGCCCCAGCTGTTGAAACTTGCACATTTGGTACTTGGTAGTTATGATTTCTGCTAGTAGGTAGGTATAAGGTAGTTCTTCCACGGAGCGTGCTTTCTCATCGTTAAATCGAATTCATAGGTACGTATTTAAGAAATACACAAGGCCAAGAACGCCTTATTGAATTATCAATAATTGAAAGTTGTTAGGTAATTGAATTCTAAAACAATCACCTACTTTCTTCCGATTCCGATTCCGATTCCGATGTTAGGTATAAAATCTTTCCTTCAGAAGATCGCCGTTTTGAATTATTAGAATATAAATGATCTGTTCAATTTTATTAATAATATAATGTCATACAGTTTAATAATTATAATTTATCGATTTTAATGATAAACGTTTGACTCAACTGTTAGCGGGCGCGCGTGAAAATTTAGAAGATTTGATTCGGTAATTACACAGTATAGGTACCTTAGGAAGGTTTCTAATTCAAGAAAAGGGTACCCAGCAAAAACTTTGAAAACTTTGGGCTTGCCCAGTCCTTACACCCTAGGCACGCCACTGAAGTACCTACATAGAAGAGAATGATGATTGCCAATTTACCATGCAAAAGTTGAAAAACGTCATCACTACAGAGCATATCCCGGTAGAAAAACTATTAAAAAACGACTAATAGAACGCTTTCACGATGATATTATCATTTCAACTAAGTATTTGATGTAGGCAACAATGTAGGTAATTGTAATATATTTAAATAAACAGATCTGGTACTAATAATTTTTTTTCTTTTCATTAGTCGTAATTAATTACCTTATTTTTTTAAATTTACTCAATAGAGTACGTTTAATTTATAATTAAACCGGCCGAGAAATTCCATTGTACATAGCAGTTGTGGCTCCGCTCTCCCCTCCACGTTTTTCTATCTGTTTGAGATCCCTACTGCTATTTTTATACACAGGTATCTTTGAAAAATATTCCTATAATATGTCTACTCGAATAAAAAAAAGAAATACTGTTTAAAGTGAAAATATATGGTCAAACATTAATTTTTCATAACATTTTTTTTTAAACAACGAAACAATGGAGTGCACAAAAAAAATTTGGGTAAACATTGCAATTTATAGTTTAAGAAACAATATCCCACATCGATCGTATTAATTCATTCACTATAACTCTAATCCGAGCTTTTACGGTTTTGTATGCTCCAGGCACTGCACTATAAACAATGCACTTGCATTTTACACCTTGTTCAAAAGAAATAGAAGTCAATTCACGGTCATACGCAATCAAAAACAAATCAGGCGGTAGGTGACGATAGCCTGTCAGTAAAAAAACTGAAAAATCCGTCAGTCGTCTTTAAATATTGGTGGTGACTGCACGTGTTCTCCCTGTGTGGAATTATATAGAGCTGCTATTACATACCCTTCTTGGTTTTAAAGGTGAATTGAATTAATCGATGAAAATATGATTTACACAGGTGATGGCAGTAGGGAAAGTGAAAATGAAGAAGAGCATAATGAAAGTTCCGATGTATCTAAAATGTCAGAAATAAAGATAATCCCTGATTTTGATTGTTTTTATTTTTATTTTTGAAGTGAAACTTCTTTATCGGGGTTGGAAAAAAATTTAGTTTAACATTTTTTCGTTACGCGTGACATTTTTCCGTTACGCGCCATCTTTTTCTTAACCCTACCACGCGCGATTCGACGTATTTCTGTAAAGTTGCATATAGTAAATTATTTTTTGAAAAATAAGGTCATAAAGAAGTTTCACTTCTTACGTGTGTACACTAGTACACGCACACATTTTTTTGTAAATGTCATACTATTGAAGAATGATCACTACTTTAAATACTTTTGAGCTGAGATTTTAATGATTAGATTTATATGGTTTAAATGTAAAACTGTGTTTGAAAACAATATTTTATACAGTATAAATGTTGTGTTATTTGTAACCTTCTTTTCTTCCATCATTACACCAGCTTCAGTAAGACACTTTGACACTAAAAGTACTATAAAAATTTTCCAAGTAAATCAATCCAACAAAGATATACTTATTCGCAATCGTATGGGGTTATCCTCGCTATTTACTTACAAGGAATTATCGAAACAAAATCGTTACTTACAAATCAATATTAATCTCTTTTAGCACAAAACACATAATTTGACTAAATTATGCATGAAGAAAATGCATTTAACCACTCTATATAAATATCATCTTCGGACGCTCCGGGAATATGACAGTTGCCGAACAGTGACGAAGATTTCTATGCGCATTATTACTTTTGGAGTACTGTAGGTATGTGTAATTTCATTCCATATGTTTTTATTACATTGTAAAGTGTATATTGGTGATACCATTTTATTGGGATTACAAGATATCAATCCAAGAATCGGGAAATATAAATCGTAATCCAAACGTAAAAGTCCAAGAGAATTATTACCGCACTGAAAAATTCATTACCCAATAAACTGTGTAGCTGAATTTGACCAGTCGTTTTATAGTAGTCCGAGATTTACCCTGCATCCGATCGTATCTTCTTCGTATTAAACAAGTGTTTACTAACCATACCGTCCGTATTACGGTCGCAATTTCAAAGAGCTTAGTTACATTGATAGGTATTGTGTGTTTCTGTTTTAAAACCGGGTGTATAACAAATTCGTGTTAAACATTGTGTTGTTTCGGAAGTTTTATTAATTAAATTTTAATATTGGTTCGATGAAATATACAAACCTTACAAAGAATATATTGATGTTATAGTGAGTCGATTCGGTTTGAATAACATTCGGCTGCGTGTGATTGTAATAATGCTTAGCGTGCGATACGGCCGCCACAGCGGCTAGTCGTTGCGAGCTGCCCATGGCCCAGCCGAGTGGGCTGCGTTGTGCGCTCACGATGGCAAAGCCCGCCAACACTAACTGCTTCCAGCAGCACCAGTGATCCACAACCGCTCTCAGCGGCGCCGCCTTCGCGACTGCCGCAACAAATTGTTGTGATTCCTTTTTCAAAAATCTTTTTTGTTTCTTCTTCTTCCGATTTTATCATCAGCCAGCATCTATTCAAAAATATCAGCTCGGATTTGACTTTGGCCACTTAGTGATGTACCACATCTGTAACAAAAAAAAAAGTTACGTTTGTAGAAAAATTCTTCAACGCTTGACACGTGACTAGAGACTCAATTTTATCTTACAGTTGAAAAGAAATATTGTCTCATTACGGGTATTTTACAAATTCAGGTCTTTTTCCAATTTCACCGCTGTCGAGGAGAGGAAGTATAGTGGCAATTAACTTCAACAGTTATTAATGAAAGAGCGACCAATAGCAAGTTAAATTTCTAATTTCCACCGTTTTATTGAGTATCTTGTAAAAATGCAAATTATATGATGTAAAGTGAACTGAGTGGGAGAGCTAAATGAAAAGATATAGATTCTACTTTAGTTTTTTTTTTGTATTTCGTATTAAGTAACTACGAATATTTTGCTCTCATACCACTTTGGTTTTAATTGATTTTACTTTCGTCATTTAACATGTATTTTCATTTATGTTATGTTCATAATAAATTTTAGCGATTACAAACTCACTAAACTGGAAAATTAGAAATTGGAATATAACAAAATCGTGGCTTCTGCTTACTTCAAATTTAACATTGTTACTTATACCTAAAGTCATGGTCCATCGTCATTAAAGTGACGTCATAAATGACGATAAAACATAAAATGTCAAAAAATAAATTACGCGATATTAACATAAATTTTTATGCTCTATGCCTATTTCATTACAATTATGTTTTAGTTTAAATAGTTTATACAGTTATTTGTACTACTGCATGCATTTCGGCTTGGTCTCACTTCTCAGATAAATGCATTTAACCATACATTCACGTAAGTAGTAATATCACGGCATAAATGGTAAGAAACATAATATTATTCAATAAATGATTTTTATTTATTTTTATATTTTATTAGTTGTACGTGCGACTTCTCCCAATGGTCTTTTAAAATGTTATTATTTTAAGAGCTAAACATTAAGCGTTAACTTTTAGGAACGGATCGTATATAAATCGTCTTTAACATAAATATTGTGTATTTTATTAAAAAATAAAAATGAAGGCTTTTATTGATCGTTTTTGTTTTTCTTCTTAAATAAAAAAAAATAACTTACTTTAACAAAGAGGTATAGAAAGTAATAAAAGATTTCTTTTCTATTTTTTTAATAAGTATTTTTATTTTTTTCCACAAATAATCATAATTTTGTTATTGTTATAAAGGGACAAAACATTATGATTGTTTGTAAAAAACATAAAATACGTTCGCTTATCAAAGAATCTGCATAATTTTAACACAATTGAATGTTTGTTTAAAAAATATCATATATCAAAACATGAAGAAAACTGTATATCGGTAGGTACCTATATTTTGTTAGGAAAATATTTAAAAGTTTATTATCAGGTTTTTTACTGAACTATAAATTGTAACCAATTTAAGCATAATTATATACCTCCCAATAATAATTAAAATTACGTTATCAATATTTTAAAGTATGTGTAACATAAAATACATATGTTTAAACCCGCCATTTACTAGTTAATTGACATTTTTACATGATTGTAATTAATAAATAATCCAGCATTATTTTATTAGCCAAAATTTGGGCAACGAAACAATTTGACAAATTATCACTTGAGTAACATTTAAAATGCTTATTTATGATCGAACTAATTTATATTCAAATCCACATCTCGTTTGAATTTCGTATTCGCACCATTAATTAACGTTAACAAGGCATCGTTAAAAATTCAAATTAGTTATTTAAATTGCATTCACACTTACATCCAAAAGTTTATCTTGTTACGCGACAATTTATGGAAATATTTAAAGAACCACAGATTCAATATGACAATTACCTTAGAACATGAAAAATTAAAAAAAAAATCGTTCCGTCACAAAAAGCGCGGGAAAGTTCGATAAGTTTTGGAGCGAACGCGCGCGACTCGCACCCCCGAGCTTCGGAAACCGAATGGTAGTTTTCAGCCCGCCCTAATCGTGAAAATGTTAAAGCCCTTTCACACCGTGTTGCCGCTTGTATATTTTCGATTGGTTTTAGTTGGTTGGACATACTAAGCTGACATTTAAGTGTCGTAAATGTCAAATATTCAGTGTAAAGTTTTTAAAGTATTAGGTAATAGTAGTAAAATAAACTATAGAACACTGTATTTCACTCTATTTTTAATAATTAAATTGACTCACTTGTTTTGCACGACTCATGATGCGAAGCATCAGAGAGTGCTTTACGATCGAAAAATTTTTTTCGCCTCATTTTTGCAGCTATTCTTATTATTATAGCCTTGTTAGTTCACGGAATCAAGATATTTTGCATACTATTGTCGAGATAATTTAATGGAGATTAATCCCATACTTTTTAAAAATTGATTTACTTCAATAGAATTGGAAAAAAACACCGAAATAGGTCAAAAAATTTTCCTGTCCGTCATGTGTGAAACCTGAAAACACTATAACTTGTGAAAAAATCCATCATTTGAGTTAAATTTTTTTTAATCTTCTTTAGAATTCACAAGAATATAGTTTGAATATATTTTATAAAAAGCGAATACAAATTCTGTTCATAAAAATAATATAAGTATACATCCTACTATATCCATAGCAAAAAGTAACTTAAAATAGGTCGCAATTTTTTATACTCTATAGATAAACGCCAAAGATTAATTAAAATACAAAGTTTGAACAAATGAATGCCGACAAAATTTCGCCTCGGTCGAGATATTGGCGTCCAACCTTAAAACTCGGAGTCACTTCGCGTGTAGCCGTCCCCAACGTTGCCACTAGGTAAGTTGCCGGCCTCCCAAAACACCACACACCCCATTTTAAACCTTATTACCTACGCCATAAGTTCGAAACCTCACACCACAAAACCTCCATAACATCTTCGTGACTATTCCAATAGAAACAGTGTGTGTGCTCGTTAATTATTTATATTTTTTTTGTCGTTCTGTATTTCTGCTATTTACGATAGAAATATTATTCCGTGTAAATACTGTTTTTGGACATGCGCAATGGAATGTTCAGGCACAATGGACATGCCGTCGTTGCATTTTGCAAGTACTTTTCACACAACATTAAAACGGGTCGGTGACATTTATAATTAGGACTAACACGCTAAAGTTATTCGATTAGTTGAACGGAGGGGCATAAATAACTGATGCAACCGCACGTAACGTTAAGTGCATGTTTGAAAAGTAGTTTCATTTTTAAAATACGATGTAATTATTATATAATTATTATATTAATAAAAAATATCCATCACCTACCTCATCATGTACATAATAAATAGATCGTATCAATTCTTCTTATCGTGACGTTTTATTCCGTACAACTTTTGTCGGTCTCAAATATATAGTTAATGCTTTGCCACCTTATTACTTAAAAAATAACTATAATTTCTAGAAACTTCCGAAGTCCATAGCCATAAATCAACATAACCATTAACTTGTACGTAATACCGGTCGATACGACTCCGCACGTATTAATACTTTACTAAAACATTCTTATTTTTCTCAGTACATTCAATGTTCATTACTTCGCCGAACATTTATATGAAAAAAACATTGCGACCGCGGCCATAGAAATAAATAATTGGAGTAGAGAAAGCTAGGCGGAGGCTGGAGTATATTTTGTTTCAATATTCAAGTGTAGAGTTTTTCAACCTGCGAGGCGACCTCAGAAGGTCGTGGCTATAAATATCCGATAGAAACCTAATCAAATGTGAAACTATTTTCAGCGACTTTTGTCAATGATTGCATGTAAATGTAGTTAGAGTCAATAAAGCTTTCTCGTTCATAAATCATTTGGTGTTTTAACTTGTCATACAAACATTATTGCAAAAACCAAAAAGATCAATTCTATCGTGTACCTACCTAATATTTAAGATTATCTGCTTTGGAAGATGATATAAATGCATAAAAAAAATGGAAATAATATATTTTTGCCTAACCTCAATAACGAAGATACACATTAAAATTATCATTTCAAAATGTGTACATGCGTACATGTTTCGTCATATTTAACCCCTTTTTGCACAATACTAAAATCTTTGTAAACTCAGCAAATATAGGATGTAAACTTTACTACACACTCGTAGGTACTACGAAAAATGTTATGCACTATTCCACTATGATCCTAGTTTATCAGCTTTAGTATAGGTAGATAAATATAGTAAAGGTATTGCTGTTACGAATACACGCAGCTACATTATTAAGGTTACTAATGAGCGGAGTCGGGTTACATTTCAATGTTGATAACACTGGCCAGTAATTACGACAGGCTCACTATATTTCAACCCTTCAGCGCCGAATTAAAAGCAGCTTTACACTTTATACGAATGTTTTAAATGAGTTTCCCATTTTATTTTTATAATCGCGTCAACTCGCATTTTGAAACGAACTGTAAATGCTTGCAAACTTGGTGTTTATTATATTCCGTTGTGTTATATAAAAAATTATTATGAAGACTTGCTTAGCAAATAGACGCTTTTCGCGTTCGAACCACGGTGAAGATGTACAAAGAAATAAGGCTAAGTGCTGAAAACTATTCAATTATTCGCCTGCTTAAAACGCGTCATAGTCTACTAAGTATCAGATTTGTATAAGTTATATTTCGTATACAAATTTAAGTTATACAATTATGTCGTCTACCGAACAAAATGACGTAACACAACGTAATAAGGCTCATGTATATTATAAAAATTATAATGTAATCTCGTGTTTACCCGTGGATATCGAATTGCGGATAAAATTCGCAAAACTTTCATGATCCATTCTTATATCGCTCGACGGCTACACAAAAGCCGGAAAGTTCTCGACAATAGTAAGAATTCCAGTCTACATCATATGAAAGTATTGTGTATTGACCTATTCATATCCAGCATATGCAACTGCAATTTTCTTTCAAACAACGCTTTATTACTCCCTCAAATATATTGTAAATTCCTGAGATTCTTAATTACGTTGTTTGTGTATGTATAAATGATAAACCGTAATGTTTTCTTTTCTTTAATTATTATAGATACATTTCAATCATTCGCCTAAATAACGCTGTATTTTCATTTGTATTTTTAAAGCTAAGCCAGTCACAACGATTTTGTTATTAAATAATTCTATAAATAGAATAATCAAATAGATAAAAATAACTACGTTAAAAATAACCGACTTCAAAAACGGAAAAGTAATAAATAAAAATGATTTGATATTATTAATTACTACATAATATTATTTAGATGTGCTATTTACTAAATAGGTTTGATGTCGGTGCACGGGCTTAATACTAAATGCTTAGTGCTTGGCACCGACTTCAAACCTATATAAAATATAGCACATCTAAATAATATTATGTAGTAATTAATAATATCAAATCATTTTTATTTATTACTTTTCCGTTTTTGAAGTCGGTTATTTTTAACGTAGTTATTTTTATTTAATACTTTTTAGTGTATTTTTTTCAACACGAATCAAACGAGCCCAAACTCGATAAAGTGGAGTCAATAATTACCGAGTTCCTATGGCCACCTTCCGATTCTATCATCAAATCAGAGCTCTATGTCATGTTAATTTTTCATCGCTATCCAATTTACATACCTATACAAAATTTCAGCTCTATCGGTAACCGGGAAGTGAATCAAAGTTACTTGCTAGATTTCAATTAAGTCATCGAGATCAGACAAAAATGCTCATAAAATAAAAACTACTGGGCCTACCCGATTCAAATTTTTATTTGAATTTTCCAATTCGAAACCATTCCGCATCAAACAAAAAAAGAATCACGTAAATCGGTTGAGAAACCTCGGCGTAATCGGTGTACATACATAAAAAAAAACATACCGGCCGAATTGATAACCTCCTCCTTTTTTTTTTGAAGTCGGTTAAAAATAAGGAAAAAGGCTATAAAAACTGGAGGCTCGGGCCGAATTAAAAAGACGCAAATTAAATCAGTTTATTCGCATTACAGATTTTCCCAATAATCTTACCGTTGCGTTGGCCGAATTTTATCGAGCATAAATGGGACGAAGCAAGTAAGCGGATTTAATAAAATTGAGAAAACTAATTCAAACTATAAAAATATAATTAAAATTGTATGAAAGTTATTATGGTAAATATTTTTCAACATAATAACGTACTTGTTATTGATTTTCCATATAAAATAGCCCATAAAATTTAATTATTTAAGCTAACATCGCGGCTTTGTGTCCGCGGCGGGCAATAATTTCTTTGAAGATATATCAGATCGATTGTTGTGAATAATTTACGAGTGTGTGCCCCAGTGACCAGCCGTAGGGCCACGTACTAGAACACTATTTGACGAGGACGACGTATTATTAAGTACATTTATTAAAGTATCATTTTGTATAGGGTTAAACTAGATATGTTTATGTACAAAAAACAAAAACTGGTGATGGAACTTTTTTATTTTAGATATTATTACATTGAATAGTTATTAAGATCAAGGTTGAAGTTATTTATGACATTTTAAAAGTAAACTATCTGGAACTCGTCAAGTTGTTCATATAAAAACTAAGTATAAAAACACTTGAAATGTTCAATGAAATGATCGAATATATTAAAGTAATGATGTATATTTAGTGACATATCAAAGCTCTATACAGAATCTATTTCAAGTTACAAAACTATCTAATATTACATTGATGTGCTGCTACGGAGCTCGTAGACACGTAGACGTAACGGCGTAGAGCTAAAAGCTCGCCTACGAGACGTCTAAACATAAATTGTGTTTCGTCGGAAATAGCTTGTGTATTTTGTAAATAATTTGAATTCTCTAAATGGACACTGATGTACATATTTACAATGGGTTATTGCGGATTCATTATTGGATAATTAACGTTATGAAAAATATATTTATTATATTTAAATATAATATTGTTAAAGGTTACTCTTTTGAATTTTCAGAAAAAGAGTACACATCTAATATTAGCTTCTTATTTGATAAAAAATAAGAAGAGTGCTACTTACATTACATATCAATATTTTATTATGCCTAAGTTTTATATGAACTCGTTTATTTTCTTCGTTTAATTGTATTATTTATTATATAGAATTGGCACTGAATATACAGAAAATAAAATAGAAACATCTATATTGCCATTTCAGGTTATAATTCCGTATAAAAAATTTGAAAATGAATAACCTAACCACAAGACTTTCGCACATTTCTATACATATATCAGCATATGTGCCTATAACTACCACGTGGTTCTGTAAACTAACTTACAAACCAACTATTTTGCAAATAGAATATTAATGTAGGTCCGTTCGCTATCATATAAAAGTTGTTTTATTCAGTTACAAGCTCGCGTTCGTATTAGATAGCGGGACGAAAATAGATCGGAAATGAAATTTAACTATAAACTTTAGCGGTTCCATTTTGGTACTAGTTTGTTTGTTGTAATGCTTCTGTTTTGTTACAATATGCATTTTATATTAAGTTTCCACTTGATTATATATCACGTTTATATTATGGGATTTAAGGAACAAGGAGGATTTAAGGAGTATGGGTTAACTATATCCCCCGGTTTTAAACGTATTTCTTTTTTGTGTTACAACCTTTTTTTTTTAAGTGGGGAAATCTTGCATAGATACCCGCGGCCTTCGGGAAAGGGGCCGTGGGTTATGTCGGATTCCTACCGACCAAAACCCCACTGTGTTCCGTCAAGCCCCATCAACGACGGGGCCACGGGTATGGTAGAATTCGTCCGTGACCCCATCAGCGGCTGCCCGTCACCAGGCCAAAACAAACTGTGAGCCAACCAGCTCTAACCTCATGGGGCGGCGTGAGCGGAACACGTCTCACGCCACCTCATCTCACCGGACCATGGACTAAATCCCCTCCCCGCTCCATCGCCCGGTTAAAATGTATATTGTAATAGGTAGGTTGAAGACTTATTAATCTCTCTATTCAAAATTCTACCCGTTTTAACAAAATATTCCCAATAAGATAAAAGCTACAGGGCTAACGCGAAATACTCTATTACAATTAAATTGCTAATTAAATCACCGAAACAGATTGTTGTACAAGTACATTAAATTTTACAAAACTTCTTGATTAAGCTGAGTCTACGTGACTTGAACGATCGGCAATTAATTAGTAGAAACCATAATAAGAAACAATTTTGACCCTTATTGCAATAGCATAAAGTTGTTTGTGAATTATGGAATATAGTTTGTATCAGTGTCAAATTACATAGTAGCCAGCAGATGTTAGTTCCCCAGGGAGAAGCCCGCGTGGTGTCTGCAAGTGCAGTAGTTCTCGCAATTTACACTTTAAAATACATAAGTTATTTAATATGCAATTTAATAAATCATTCTGTTTTCAACTTTTCTAGATGTATTACGAATTGTTCTTTTTATATCGGTGTGCCGAGGTTTAAAGAAAAATAAACAAAGACCTGATTTGTAAAGGGAATGTTAAACTATTACGCAAAGGTACTGCATATCGAAGCTTATAACTCAAACATATACAATAACACTTCTTCTAGAAGCACTTTTAATCGTCGCGACATTTTTTAACCATGTATCACCGATTCGGAAAGCAGTTTCTACAGAGGAGAACCGACAAGAAACGCTGTTGCTCTTTTAAGAAAACTATACCCTTATATATTTATTTATCTACACATAAAAATATAATCCACCAACATCAGCAAGCAGTTTTACATTATTATAATATTGCACATACATTAATCTTGTAACAAGCATAACATGTATGCTATAAGAAGCAGTCTCCTGTCTTATGTGCTAAGAAGTTTTGCCGCAGGAATTCGCTTTGTTGCATAGTTAAATCGCTTACGGTGGTCCAATGTCGTCAACGTTTTTCTATAAAATAAGCTCCTACATATTTTTAAAATCTATTTATTTAAGAAGAGAAAATGCTTATAATAAACCAGGTACCTAAATAATAACGAAAAATATTTAATATTGTTTATGTTCAATTTTAATAAATAAGTAATTTGCAGTGTAATATTTACTTTATAAATAACGGTTACCATCATATTATTATTTTTATGGAAATATGAACTAAATTGTGTAATAGATATACTTGTATACCTACACACTCGTATCTCTACTACTTCAAAAAAAATAGAATTTCCTTCGGTAATATGTCATTCCTTAATTTTATTTCGTATATTTTTTTCACACAAATTCATCACTTTCATAGTCGGTATTCAATGGAGTGAGTAGGATGACAGGACCACGTAGGAGATCGTTTCAACTACCTGGACGTATGTAATATACCATATTATAATAAACAGGAACGTGTCGCAAGACCTCAATACGTATTATAATCAATATTGCATCTAAGCTGGCGTCACTTCATCGCTCTCAGAACTTGGTATAACGCGCTCTGCATACTTCATGCTGCCCTGGTAACTTGACTGTTACAAATACGAAAACTCCATTCAACTAAGCTGAAAGGTATTATTAATTGAATATTCATAGAATTTCCCCTCGATTTATTTTACATTTCAGTTTAGACGGAAAATACGATGTACTGAAATTATTAAAATGTAATACTATAAATAGAATATACAAATATAATTGAATAATGCCTTTTAAAAGGCCAAAGGTATTGTAACAATTAAAAAGTTCGCAACGTTAATTATCGTTTTTAATTGATATATTAGATTTTCATTTATACAATTTACAATGTAAGAAATAGTCGCGTATTTAAAAATACCATATTGATTAAGTAATAATTAACTTAGCTCTCCTTACCATTCATAGAGTTTCACATAATATTCGTGTAAATTTGTAATACGGTTATCATATACTACTTTTGTATTTAAATATATATTGTATTATTCATCTATCAATTTATGTTCCACTGAAACTTTCAACTTCATTCAATGGTTTTACCTTCCTTTTCAAGTAATCTGTGTCGTGCATATTCAAAATCTATATCGAATTTATTCCCTAAAAATTACTGAACGTACGTATTATTAAACGCGTCTCAGCTCATATGTGCCAGCGTACGTTTTTCGTTGTTATTTTAAAGAAATTGGTGAGATCGGTGGAATGCGAGAGCTTACAGTGAACGGCGACGACATAAAATATGTAAACGGGTTATGAAACACTCGAAATAGTGGGAAATTGAAAAGAAATTTGAACGGTTTGTAGTTGCTACATTTGCTAAATACACTGGTCATCAAAAAAATCGACCCACCTGCATTTTTACGGAAAATTGCGGTTTTCTCACAAACTAAACAAAAAATTTGTTTGGAAACTGAACTGATTAATAATTAAACGTGCATATTTACACGAATATAAACACATAAAATTAGGGATGTAACGATACCGATACCGATACCAATATATCGGCCGATATAATCGGCAAGCCGATATATCGGTATCGCCGATTATAAAACAACCGATACCGATATCAAATAATTCAAAATAACGCGCCCAATGAACGATGCGGTAGGCCGCCCGCGCGTGCGCACTTTGTTTTTTGAAAAAACTCTACCAATAGTAAACTTTTATTAGGAACTGATTGTATGTGTATAACTTAAAGTTTAACTGACTGCAAAATAATAATACTAAAATAAATGGGTTTCTTGTTTTTTGATTTGGCATTGTTATTTAAAAGAATACGATTTACAGTGTTAAATGTTGATAACTTTTATGCATAATTCACTATTTATTTTTCTACCAAGCCATCGATATCGGTATCGGTATCGGTATCGCCGATATTTTATTACAAATATCGGTATCGGTATCGTATCGGCAAAATCATGTATCGTTACATCCCTACATAAAATCATTAACATCATAAAAAAAATTGTCAATTTCGAATAAAGATCAAAATCCTCAATTTTCAGCTTTTTCTTTATTTAATTTCAAATGCAGTTTATTTTGTAATCATGAAACTTATGATCACGTTTCCTTCGAATTTATACTCAGTACTTTCTCTTCTTTCTGGAATGATAGCCTGCGTTCACCATTTTAAAGAAATAATCAAGATTTTGATGGTCTCTTGAGGAATTCGTTATCATTCTTCCCTCATGGCGGTTTTCAGGTCTCCTATTGTTGTAGGGGCTGAATTACGAGCTCTAAGCTTTATTTTTTAATTGTCCCACATGTGCTCTGTAGGTTTCAAATCGAGACTTTTTGCTAACCAGAGTGTAACTCTAATGCGGACCTCTTCTAAATACTGGATCACGATTCGCTCTACGTGTTTCCGAGCATTATCATGCATAGACTCAAAGTTTTTGCAGATACAGCCGGCATATTACACCATATGATAGTCCAAAACCTTGGTAATGTATTGAACAGCATTTAATGAGCATCTTTTTATCGTCAAGCTCCGTGCGTCTTGTCAAAGAAATGCCACTCTAGAACTTTACAGAGCCTCCATCATAATCGACCGTTTCTCTTTCCTAGCACTGAACAAATCGTTCATCTGGTCATCGCATGACATAAAGACGTCTATCAGCACCATATAAAGTCATTCGCATCTTGTCACTCAAAAGTACTGACTCCCATTGGCCTATAGTCCAGTTTGCGTGATTTCGAGTCAATTGAAGTCTGTTTTGTCGATGAGCTGTGGCTGATTGTGGCCCTGTTTCTGGCTTGTGTGATCTTAGGTTCTACTCCTAAAGTCTTCTTCTAACAGTTCTGTCATT
The DNA here is from genome assembly GCA_029959065.1 of Colias behrii. Taxonomy (NCBI): domain Eukaryota; kingdom Metazoa; phylum Arthropoda; class Insecta; order Lepidoptera; family Pieridae; genus Colias; species Colias behrii. Next base: position 3,364,738 of record JARWMC010000019.1, read on the forward strand.
TATACCCACCTCCTTATCTTCACGCAGGCGTCACTAGAGATCTACACTAGACAGATGTCGATTTTGTAGAGTTGATTACATTATCTAGGGGTCGTCCCTTTGAGTTGCCGCCCTATTTCTTGCAGATCAATATTTTCATCGATACTGCCCAGTCTCTAGAAACCTTTGGTAAACTCATCGAACTGCAAAACAGCTCAGATTTTACTTTTTAGCCACGGCAAGTTGACATACCCCTGTTTTAGTAGAGCCACAGTTTGGGCCCCCTCAGCTACAGTAGTATCCATTGTTTTGAGACAAAATTTATCAAAACTACAGCATCAAGTATTAAACTTAACGTTATGAACAAGAGATCCCGAAAAAAGTCATTTTGGAACTGGGAACACGGGCATAATTTGTCCCGCCGTAAACCGTCAAATCAACACTGTACAGTATTTCTGTATAAAAATTTGTTAAGAATCATTAAGTGCAGTAAAATTTACGACAAACATAATGATTAGCATGTTATCAGACCCTTACATTAAAATACAACAATATAAGACGACTTATTTGTGAAATAATCGATAAATAGCAAACATAGTGTAGGTGGGTCGATTTTTTTGATGACCAGTGTAGTTTGATTTGTATGAAAATCTTTTGATTAAAACCAAAGCTTTAGATAGATAACTTGTGTTTGAACAATTTTAGATTGCACTGAAATTCTGAAATATTTAACGGTATAGTCATCCATCTAGCTTTTATGTTTAAAATTACTAAATACAATTTTATTGTAACCTTTAACAGAACAACCACTTAATTAATTATATCAACGCCCACTTGTAGAAGTTATAAGCAACGGCAATACATTAAAAATTTGTAAAGTTCTAGAACAATTGAGAAACTTCACTTCCTCTTTGAAATTGACGAAGAAGTATGATTAAATAGTTTCTATTATATAAAAAACATTTTACATGTAACTAGAAAGGTCACATAAAACCTTTACTTTTGGATAGATAATATTGCGTTTCGAGAAAAATATACTATAATAGGTACCTATTATTAGGAAGTACCTACATAATACTAGTTTTCATTCTGGTAACCGCATGCTGTCATGTTTCATAGAAAACAGCGTCACATATAAAAATGAAACAATTCTAAAATGAACATAGTGGAGTTTATTTGAGAACGTGTCTGGTAGCGCCCGGGGGATCGCATATTCGTTGTCGTAAACTTTACAATCATTCAGGGATGTCTAAAAAGTGTTTAAAATATATATTTTACATGCTACATGTATGTACATATTTTTAAGCCAGTTAAAACTTAATATTATGTACTCTACAATGACTTTGTTCGTTATATCATGTCCTTGATCAAGAAATACGATGGTAAACTCATTTAATTATATAGATCAAAAGTTTTTTCAAACACAGCATATTATAACAAAATAATATACGTACTCTGGTTTAAACATCTCTAGTTTCCAAGACGGTACGAAATAATATAAATCTAATTTACAAGGCAGCTTTGAGACAGTTGAGCTTGAGGGGTAACATTCGGTACGTAGATACAGAGGTACGAAATACAAACATTCCTACTACTGAGTGACCTAAATTCAAGCGTCTGGAACCTTTTAACTTGTCTGGATATAGAAATAGACACCAGCTACCTTGGGACCCCGTACAGCGGACGGAACTTTATTAATAAATTCTTAATGAAAATGTAAGTCTGATCGCTTAATCCATTACAGAAATTGGTTCTAGCAATATGCATAAATAATATTGATGTTACTTGGTTACGTCAGACGCATAACTTTTTAGGATAATGACGGCAATAGTACTTATTTATTTATTTATTTATTTATATACTCTTTATTGCACACACAAAGTTTGACAAAATCAGGAAAAGCTTCATAAGCTACTGGTCCTAATTGGACTGTACAAATGTAATTGCTATAAGTACTCACTTAAGAAAACTTGCGCTTTTTCATTAGGTTTGAAAATTAAACTTAAACTCATAATTACTAAACAATAACAACATACTGAGAAGTCGAATATATTATGAAAAGCATATATTTTTTTCTCCAGTCTTGTGTCATTAATTATTGTGTTTATTAAAAATAGTAACTGATTAAATTGTTCATCAACATTATGTTGTTTCATATCATTAAGAAAAACACATACAAATGTTGTGTTATATTTTTATATGTCTTAAAACTGGAGCATAAATAGATTATAGGGTTTATGATTATGTGCAAATAAAAGTCATAAATGTATTTTTGCGTTAGGAACCCGCCTTACAACGCTAAGAATATTGCAGCTAGATATATTTCTATATGGTTATTACTTTTTACATATAAGCCTACCGAGAATTGCGTATAATATACAAATTATAATATTATAGGTACACGTATGAAAATAACATATTTCAAATTAAAAAAATACTACTTTTTATTATGTATTTTTCTCAGTTACTCTTTGGGTTAGGTTTTATGTTCAGTATTGGCCTTAATAATTTTTGATGATTCGTATATTTATGAAATACCTGCTGCCCCTGCAGACAGAGACAGAGTATACCGCACCATTGCCCCATTTTTCGTGTTTCCTCCATAAGAACCTGCCTTATGCCTTAACAAAAAATTGCCGAATCGGTTGAGCCGTTCTCGAGTTTTATGCTTAGCAACATATCTGGCTATTCATTTTTTTTTCATAAAGATGATGATCTCGTATAGCAGAATTTTGTTATCCAACCCATAAGAAAGCGAGGAATATAAAATCTCCATACAAAACGTTCAGACACTATTATTCCAAAATATTAGGTAAACGAAATAACACCCAAAAAATACAATCGATTAATGACCCACATTTTAAAAGCATATCGCATTTTCTTATACTGTTGGATTTTTCCATTAACAAATACGTATAAGCTCGACAGAAAAGTATATAGTTATTTACTCTTTATTGTACAACAGTCTTATAAAATAAAAGTAAAACAAAACCATGCAAAATGTACAAATGGCGTCCATATGGCTCATAGCCATCTCCTCATCTCTATCTATACTATCTTCCCAAGTAAAAACCGATATTTGTTTATTGTTCCAGTGGTAGCCATGAAGTCGTGGGGCGAAGCGTTAGGGCGCAGCACGTCGGCGCACTTCTCGCGCGTTGGCCGGCTGCGGCGCGCACTGCTGCTGCTCGCCGTGGCGGCCTGTACCGGCGTCGCGCTCATCTACTGGCGCCAGCAGACGGGTGATCAGGCTCATAGACCGCTGCATAGCTTGTACTCGTGAGTATTTGGTATTAGATAACGCACGTCGTGGTGCTACAAGCGCCAACTGACTAGCGACTATTCACTGTAGACTGTAGATAGCTTGTACTCGTGAGTATATCTTTAGCAGTTTGATATAATGTAGGATGTAAGACACATATTTTGAATGTAGAGCCAATATTTAAAGAAGTTTTTCTCGATTCTGGAAATACGATGGATTATCTTAAAGCCGGTAGTAAAAGTAGTATGTATAGTGCTGTTATGTGTAGTATTGTGTTATGTAAAGATAAATAAGAATTCAAAAGTGAAAATGAAAAAAAATTATTAACGCGAACAATATCTACATAATATGATGTACACGAAATTTATATCTAATTTGTCCAATCTTCTTTATTACAGGGGTGTGGAGCCACAATGGTCATGGGTGTGTCGAAATGAGCGATGTGAAAGGTTACTCGCGACCGAAACATCTATACTACAGTCACTTCCTACTTGTAACATGCTCTGTGCATCAACACAGCTCTGGCCGCAACCAACGGGGCCTGTCAGCCTCGCCACCGCCGCGATACCAGTGAGAGCTGACGGATTTTCATTACAAATTCGATCATCACCATCTCGAGATGTATCTGATCATCTCAACGACGCATTCTTATTGTTCACTGAAAACCTTAAATCGTTGGAAAGAAGCGGCAACACAGAAAGTCGACGATCTGATATCGGTCCAGCGAGGGAGGTGATCGTGCGCGTGGCTGTTAACGGTAGTGGAGATCCTCGCATGCGTCTCGATACTAATGAGAGCTACAAACTAACTTTACAACCTTCAGGCAATTCGCTTTACGTAGACATCAACGCATTTTCCTTCTGTGGCGCAAGACACGGCTTCGAAACGTTATCTCAATTAGTATGGGTAGATCCTTACGCTGGCTCACTTTTAGCTATAGAAGCGGCGAGTATTCAAGACGCGCCGAAATTTGGATTCCGAGGTTTGTTACTAGATACGGCCCGGAACTTCTTCCCTGTACACGAAATTATAAGAACCATAGATGCCATGGCTGCTAACAAATTAAACACGTTTCATTGGCACATAAGTGACTCGCAATCATTCCCGTTAAAGTTGCACAGCGCACCGCAATTAACTCAACATGGAGCGTATGGGCCAGCAGCGATATATACAACAGAAGATGTTCGTAACGTTGTACGGCGAGCTAGGCTTCGAGGGATTCGTGTTTTAATTGAAGTCGATACTCCAGCTCATGTAGGACGCGCGTGGGCGTGGGGACCCACAGCTGGCTTGGGACATCTAGCGCACTGCGTAGAAGTCGAACCGTGGAGTGCGTATTGCGGTGAACCACCTTGTGGCCAACTTAATCCTCGAAATCCGCACGTCTATCAAATATTGGAACGTATTTACGCTGAAATTTTACAACTAACGGGTGTCGATGATATATTCCATCTCGGAGGAGATGAAGTTTCAGAACGATGTTGGACGCAGCACTTCAATGACACTGATCCTATGGACTTGTGGTTAGAATTTACTCGTCGCGCAATGACCGCCTTGCAACGAGCGAACGGAGGTAAATTACCTGAGATGACGTTACTCTGGTCGTCGCGACTGACGCGATCGCCATATCTAGAAAGGCTAGATAAAAAGCATTACGGCATTCAAATTTGGGGAGCTTCGCGGTGGCCAGAATCACGAGCCGTTTTGGATATGGGATTTCGTTCGATAATATCGCACGTCGACGCGTGGTACTTAGATTGTGGCTTCGGTTCCTGGAGAGACAATTCGGACGGACACTGCGGGCCGTATCGGTCGTGGCAGCAGATATATGAGCACAGGCCGTGGGCGGAGGAGATGCCGGGAATGTCCATTGGGGTAGAACCGTGGCGAGTAGATGGCGGCGAAATATGTTTGTGGACTGAACAACTGGGTCCGGGTGGTTTGGACGCTCGATTATGGCCAAGGTCGGCCGCTGTGGCTGAGCGATTGTGGTCAGATCGCCCTGAAGGGGCAACCGCTGATGTTTATCTCAGACTCGACACCCAACGAACGCGATTATTAGCCAAGGGCATAGAGGCGATGCCGCTGTGGCCTCGATGGTGCACTCATAACCCTAACGCTTGTCTCTAATCAATGTCAAGTATTTTTATATCATAAGAAGTATTTCAATGCCCTCTTCTGTGTAAAGTATGCATCGTTAAGGTTTTATAAACCTGTAAGCGTACGGCTTGTTAACTTAAACTTTAGAGAAATAGATGCGCTGTACATAATAATCGATTTAAGAATAACTGAATAGATAGACTCTTTGTACATAATGTATCTCGATGTAATCTGGTGAACGTATGAATTAGATATAGGAGAATATCGAGCACTCAAACGTAGATAGATAAATGTTTGAAAGTATCTGAACTGCCATGTAGGTCACAATATACATATTTGCTTATATTAGTTTAATAGCTCTACTTTACAATTTTTTACTTTATTGTAAAACAAATGCACGAAATTACGTTCATACTTTGTCTTACTGATAGTTTTATTTATGTATTTTTATAGATATTTTTTGGATATTATAAGAGCCCGATTGCTCTAGTATATTTCTGTTGTTAAGTGTGGATTGTTAAAGATATTGTAAGTACATTCAAATGATTATTATTTATTGGTATGAAACAAGTGATACTCACCTTATTATATTATAGTAAGATTGCGACTTATTTATTAAGATGTTTTTAGTTTGTATTAAGTTCAAATTTGGAGATCTGAAATCATTTTGTATCTTTGTTGATAATCAGAAAAGAATAAAAAATGGTAATTTAAATATGTATAAATGTAATAATTGATATTATCATAAACTTAAAGGAAGTTGATACGCTACAAATTGCGTTTAAGTTCTTTTTTCTGTATAAGTACAGTGTTATCTTTAATTGTAATTTTAGCCACATTTTTACTGATAAAAATACATTAAAAACTGTAAACTCTTCACAATAATTAAAAAATATATTTTTTATTTATTTTAGAAACTCGTTTGGTGTGTAAAGCTATGCCTATATAGGTATTATATTACTTAATTTTTTTATATACCTTGAAATTGATATATAATTTACAGACATTAGGGCCATTTTAATTATAATATTTATTTTAGAAATAAACAATATATACATTTTAATGAATGATTATGAGATTATTTTATTGATATAAGGCCAAAGCTTATAGGATCCTGGACAATATTTGTTCTTATAATATATTATTTATTTTATTCATTTTAAAATATTACCTACATGTAGTATGGAAAAATGTATCTGATATTAGTAAAATATTCCAGTAATTCGTAATTTATACGTAGATTCAATTTTTATAATTATTTTTTCTTCGATTTTATAATATTAAAAAAAATCCTATTAGCTTAAGCCATGATTTATATTATTATATAATTTTGTTTTTAGTCTATGTAATGAGCACAATTTTGTACATTTTGTAAGTAATGTTTTGGTGCTAAAGTAATTTTTGTGGTGTACTTCTAATAAATAAAACAAATTAAAAGAACAAGGTGTTTCAATAAAACCACGATAAAAAGAATAAATTAATAAATTTATTATCAACAATAGTTCGGAATACATAATTCGGCGGGAAATTTTATCACTTTTTTCTGAAGATATTGCTGAGCCGTCTGGTTCGTGGGGTTCCCTGTAACAAAAAAGTTCATTAAGCTAAAGAATTATAAAAACTTTTATTATATTTTTAAGTTCTTAAGCCATGGAAACATACAAATTATTTATTGGACTACTCTCACACTCCTGACTCCGAATTTATTCAAATGAAGCAAAATACTGAGCATTCTTTCTGTATCATTGCATTTTTATTTTTGTATGTGAGAAAATTCTCCTACACTATATAATAAGGCGAGAAGATATCTGATTTTTGTGATCAAAAACTACGGCATCGGCTTAAGTCTTAATTAAAAAGCTAAATTTTGGGCCAAGGTAAGCCATCAAACTCAAAACTCAAACATTTATTTATTCAATTAAGACTTCTTCTAGAAACACTTATGAAACGTCATTACATATTTTTAACATTTACCACCGATTCGGAAAGCAGTATCTACGGAGAAGAACCGGCAAGAAACTCCATAGTTGCTCTTTAAAATCATGTCAGTTTTACAATTTAATTTTACAAAATACATATGTAACATCATATTATATGTATTATAATAATGTAATATGCCAAAGAACTGTCATGTAGTAAGGTCTAGAAAGATATATATAAGAATTTGATTAGGTACTCAAGTAAAATCAAAATTAGTATAAAATATTAAAATACTCACTTCAGTAGTATCATTCTTATTGCTGCGGAAAAGCGCGCGAAGCCGGGACGGAGTGCTAGTCTTGCGCGACACACCTGGTTCCGCTTCTACTCGCAGTGACTCGCGCAATTCGGAATCCTGTTATAATATTATTTAGATTCATAGAGATTAATATTGACTTGGGAACAAATCTAAAAGCACATTTATTTTAGTTTTCTGTCGAAATTGAGACTTGTTGTCTGGCTAAGAATTTCAAAAGTTCTGTAAATACTTTACGTACTTCTTTAAAGCAACAAAGGTTTTGTTTGTATTTTTTAAGAGTTTATAGCACACATAGTAAGGTATCAAATGAATATAACAAATTTTTAGTAGCAGTTGTAAAGCCGCCCAAAAAGTATATAAAGAAAAAATAACCCTACTAATAATCTTATAAATGCGGAAGTTTGTATGTTTGTTTGTATGTTACACCTTCACGCAAATACTGCTGACCCGTTTTTCATGAAATTTGACACACACATAGGTAACTTGGAATTTGGATTTACACATAGGATATCCATCAAGGTAATCCCGAAAAACCACGGGAACGGGACCTAGTTTTCCTTTGACTACGCGGCCGAAGCGTTAGTTAAAAATAAACTAGCTTTCCACCCGCGGCTTCGCCCGCGTTTTCAAAGATAAACCCGCATAGTTCTCGTTCCCGTCGGATTTCCGGGATAAAACCTATCCTATACGTTAATCCAAGTTACCCTCTATATGTGTGCTAAATTTCATTGTAATAGATTCAGTAGTATTTGCGTGAAAGAGTAACAAACATACACACACACATCCATCCTCACAAACTTTCGCATTTATAATATTAGTTATAGTTATAAATAAACTAGATTTCCGCCCGCGGCTTCGCCCGCGTTTTCAAAGGAAAACCCGCATAGTTCCCGTTCCCGTGGGATTTCCGGGATAAAACCTATCCTATGTGTTATTCTGATGTATAAGTTATATTGTGGTAAAGTTTCATTCAAATCCATTCAGTAGTTTTTACGTGAAAGAGTAACAAACATCCATACATCCATACATCCATACTTACAAACTTTCGCCTTTATAATAGTATTGTGATAAGTATTACCGTAGCGGATAGCCTGCCAGCCTGTTTGCTGGGTGTGGGCGGTCCCGGCTTCTTGTACGCCGTGATGCCGACCTCCTTGCGCACACGCCCGCCCATCGACATCGAGCCCACGCACTAAATAATTAACAAACATTAAAAAATATAATAAATGTTTGCATATTTTTTTATTAATTAAGTACAACTAAAAAATGTTAATCTAACTATAGCACGCAGTTTCATTCGTGTCGTACCCAGTAAAAAGTAGCCTATCTTGTAATCCATATCGTAGTCTATTTTATCCATCTCAATGGGTACTTTATTGCTTAAAGATACTATGCTAATTGTACAAAGGTTTCGTTTTATAAAAAAATACAAATTTTTAATATCAATAAAAAAATCTATAATAATTAGAAATTGAAACGCAAACGAAATCGACATCGCTTTTAGATATAATTTCAAAGCGGCGGCTGAAATTGGCATATGTACATTTCTATCTCAAAATTTTTTAATTGAATATTTTAAATTTATTCACATTATGAATAAAAACACACCTTAATATCCTCTTCATGAAGCGCTTGCGCAAACTGCGTCTCCGCTGGGTACGAGCTCTTGAGATGCGGCGGGCACAGTGAGTTTCGCCACCTGAGCTCCGAGAGCCTCTGCCCCCCCTCCCTCCCCTCTCTCATACTCTCTCTCCCCTCCCTAATGCTCTCTCTTATACTCTCCCTCCCCTTTTCCCGGCGGGGAGTGCTGGCCAGTTCTCGGAGCCACCGGTTGTCGAATACCTCCCCCTCTTCGTCAGACATGTGCACTAGATGAAAGTTCAAACAATTGTATGAAGATAAACAATAACCTATCATAATCTATTCTAATATTATAAATCTGTAGAGTTTGTTTGTTTGAACGCGCTAATCTCAGGAACTACTGGTCCGATTTGAAAAATTCAGTGTTAGATAGCCCATTTATCGAGGAAGGCTATAGGCTATATATCATCACGCTAAGGCCAATAGGAGCGGAGTAATGCGGGTAAAACCGCAGAGCACAGCTAGTGATAGATAAACCAACAATATTGTATTTTTAAACGGCAAATGTAAATTCAAAATGTGAAATACAGTCGGTATCACTTTCTAATAATAATTAATATCAATTATATTTATTATAATTAAAATTAATAACAAAAATTCTTGTAACAAAATATATTATTCAGTGTTTATTACCTTTATTGTTATTTGTATTAACTGGCAAGGATCGCAGGGAATGCGAGTCGGAAGGTCTGGACGGCTCCTCTTGTGGAGCGATGAGACCCGACTGAAAATATAAAAATTATTGGTCTTAGCACAAAACAGTTTAAACACAGTCTAACTTTAAACCAGGGATCTGTCACTTTAATAGTTATCTATGTGAAATACCGAATACGACAAAACCAGATTTAAGAGAACCCGCGCTTAAAGTTAAACCCTGTCTAAAGTTTTTTTGTGGTAAGACAGTATGTTTTATGAAGGCATTAAAAATATTATAAATCACTAGTGGTCCGCCCCGGCTTCGCCCGTGGTACCTACATGTTTAAAATATCCTATCTGTCAAGTTGGATCGAACTGCACACGGTGTGCGAATTTTATTATAATCGGTTAAGTGGTTTAGGAGTCCATTGAAGACAAACATTGTGACACGAGATTTATATATAGGATATATATAAATCTCGTGTCACAATGTTACTACTATTATACTACTACTATAAAGGCGAAAGTTTGTAAGTATGGATGTATGGATGTTTGTTACTCTTTCACGTAAAAACTACTGAATGGATTACAATGAAATCTAGCACACATATAGAAAGTAACTTGGATTAACACATAGGGTAGGTTTTATCCCGGAAATCCCACGGGAACGGGAACTATGCGGGTTTTCCTTTGAAAACGCGGGCGAAGCCGCGGGCGGAAATCTAGTTAAGATAATAAATGCACTTCGTACATGAGGCTTAGTGTTATTAGTATACCTTTCATATTATAGAAATAGAAACCGAAAATATGTATAAGTATTCGATGTAACTAAAACTTCTCAAGTAAATAGGGAAATATTGAATAAAAACGTTACTGTAAAACTTGTACGACTATCAAACGTTACACAAAACTGTATCTGTCTTACCACAAAAATCTTAAGCAGGGTTTAACTTTAAGCGCGGGTTCTCTTTAATCTGGTTTTGTCGTATTTCACATAGACAACTATTAACCAGACCATTTGAATTTTATTTCAATATACGCAACTGATTTAATTTGATTTAAATTTAACACAACCAATCCGGGTGGTAATTAATAATTAAAATTATAATTTGTTATTAAAAATAGTCATAAAACTAACCGAATGTACATGTTGCAAGGACATGAGCGATCCAGAACGCTGCGTCTTCCTCAACCACTCGGCTTCATCCTTCTTCATCAAGAATTTCTCGCCAACATTCCACAATTCAGTCGTAAGTGACCGAATGTGTTTCTCATACGCGCGACTCGACTCCTCCAGTTTGTTCCGAGTCTCCTCTAACTCCCTCTCTAGAGAGGCCACCTCCTCTTTCTGTTTCTCTTTGAAAATCGATATCTGCTCTTGATATAGTTGTTTCTGGAATATTAGGTTCTCACTTTATTATCTGTTTGTGAGTTGTATGTATTTCAATTGTTTAGAAACAAAAAAGAGAAAATTAAGGAAGAAGCATGCCAAGTATAACGTCACAATCGTGCCCATGCAAGTGCATGCAAAAATCGTAAACAAATTACCTTTCAACAAAACTCGCCAGACGCAAAGCAATACAGAACTAAACTACTATGTTTTAATGAACACTAAAAACGAAAAATAAAACAAGAGCATCCATTAAAACATACTTTATTCAACATAAATATATATCGACTTTACAAGTCAACACTTTAAATAAATATATATAAAGCCACACCAGTCAACGGTCCATGTTTAGATAGAAGTACCACACCACCTGATATATTAATACCAAGAGCAGTATGGGGAGGATACTGACCATTTTAGCTTTCATCCTGTTGAGCTTGTCCTCGTATTCCGCGCGCACCTCCATCACGGTGACGGCCTGCGCGTCTCTCGCGCCTTCGCCTTTCTGAGCGCGGGACACTTCTTCCAGAAGCCTCTGGAATGAATTTTCCATCTCCTCCAATTGCACTTCGAGACTCGTGTTCTGGAAACTGGTCGACTTTAGCGAAACGCGGTCCAATTCACTCGTAAACGCTTGTTTTATTTTCTCCGCAGATATCGTCCTCCCGATACTCCTCTCGACCCATCGCTCCATGTTCATGGCGCACTCGGACAGATCTTGCATTACCGCGGCGTAACCTCTCTCTAATTTACACATAGTAGCGTCGGTTATGTGACCGTCCAAGTTGAGTATTTCCCGTCTCACTGTCCTTTGCAAGGAAATAACTCGACTCAATTTCTGGCTGTACAAGTCCTTTACCGAGTTAAATGTCTTCACGCACACGGAGAGTTCCGTCAGGAATTTTCGCATATTGATGACTTCGGATTCATTTATCCTGCTCACTTCGGACAATCTATCCCTTTCCTTCTGAAGCGCGATTTGCTTTTCAGTGCAACCTTTCAAATGTCTGTCTGTAGTTTCCAAAAAGTTCTCAAGGTCCTCCATAGTGATGGTTCCTGCGTTCAAATTTCGTCGTAGTTCATTATCACAGTTGTTGGAATTACCAAAATTAGTTAGTTCTTTGAGAATTGTATTTGTTTTCAATTCAGCCACTCGCTTAAGGATCATAGCTTGATATTTCGCGGACAGCTTTATAATCTGCGTTGCTCGACTTTCTGTTGCACTCATTTTAGACACTTGCTTTTTGAGTTCGGAAATTTCTTCGTTCTTTTGGTGCACTATTTTCTTGAGTTGGCTCGACAGTTGGTAGCAATTCTCTTTACTCATTTCGAGGTCTTTGGAAACGTCTAGAAGTTTATTCTCTGATTCAGCTATAAGGGATTTCAAATATGTAATGTCACTTTGTAATGTTGTAATGGTGCGGTTTTTGTCTTGCACGATTTTTTCTAAGTCAGCGATAGTTTGGTAACTCTCCATGGATGAATGAGTGTCAGTAGAATTACTATCTACCTGATTGTGGAGTTGCCGCAGTTCCTTTTCGACTTGCTCTGAATATTTCTGATTCGATTTCTCTTGGCTGGTTACTGCAACTGTAAAAAAATACAATTTAATAATTATATTAAATAGAGTTAATATACTTAAACACTCATGAAGATTATAGTTGGCCAGTTTTTCATGATAATAATGAGATTTTTTACTTATAAGCCATTACCATATTTTATATTATCTGCTAACAAAAAAAATGTAGGACTGTGAAAATGTATCCCTAACCTAATAATGTATCACATATATCGTAAATATTACAATTACAAATATTACATATTCACAAATACTTACATGTTTCCCTTTGACCAACTAATTTGTACAACTCTTCATTTTCCTTTCTGAGTACATTCACAACCTCCATGTCATGTTTAGTGTCATCCAATCGTCTTCTTAACTCACAAACATCAATATTTAGTTCTTTAATTTGTTCCAAATATCTCTTCTTTGCTATTTTCTCGTCCTCCAATTGTTTGCTGAGAGCATCCTTTTCTTCAGTGTATTTGTAAGCCACATTTTCAATAGTTTCCTTTAAAGACTCTATCTCTTTCTGACGACTTAGCAGCTCTTGCTCAGCCTTTTCCTGGTATTCTTGTAAAAGGGCACATTTATTTATAATATTTATTTTTTCAGTATCAAATGCTTCTTGTAATTGTTTGTTCTCTGTGAGGATGGTTTGTACACGTGATTCCAGGCCATTAATTTCTGAAAGGAGATATAAGTAGTCAATGAAACTGAATAATTCATTATGATTTTTAAACAGTAAGAACTCAAATACAAACTCACCATGTTGTTTTTCTTGCAAACCATTCTTTAAATGTTCATTTTCTTGGACCAATTGATGCAATTTATCTTCAACAGCCACATTACTTTCAAGGTTTTGGGTAAGTTCATTAATTTTCGTCAATAACTCCTCTTTTTCTTTTTCTAAAGCAGATTGTTGCTGTTTTAAATCTGCTACTTGATTAAGTACTTCATTTAGTTGTTCTTCTTTTTCTTGCATTAATCGCTCTAGATCTACAATTTTGTCATCACTTTGAATTAACTCTTCCTTTAACTTACGACTCTCCTTTTCAACTGAGTCCAATTTAATTTTCAATTCATTATTTTCTTCATCTTTGCACACAACATCTGCAAGAAAAATCCAATGAGACAAGGTTTTTTTAGATATCCTTACCAACTTTTTGGTTTGTATGTCTAATTCGTGTGACATAACTATTGATAATAAATAAAACACTTTTATACCTTTTTTACATCTTTCCAGATCATCACACAGGTTGTTCTTTTCAATAGTTAGTTGTTTTAATTCAGATTCATATTTAATTTCCAATGCTTCTTTGTCTTTTTTAACGTCATTATAAGCTTTACATAGAGCTTCTGATGTACTTTCTTTTTCATTAATTTTACTTTGAGTATTTGTCTTTTCCACTTCGACTAATTGTTTTAAAGCAGCTATTTCTTCTTGTAGAGTGTCAATAGTTTTTAAATGAACATTAATTACTTTATTCAAACTATCTTTTTGATCTTCCATTACTGATTCTGTCACTGTGACCATATTCTTCAGAACTAATCTTTCAGATTCAAATTCACTGATTAATTTTTCCTGAATTTGTTTATGGGACTTAATTTCCTCCTCAAAGGAATTGATCACTGAAAAAAGATGCATATAAATGAAAATATTGTAATAATACATATCATAAAAGTACTTATAGCTAGAACCAATTGACATACCTTCATTATTTTCATCAATGTTCGCTTGTAGTTTCTCTTTTTCGTTTCTCAACGTTTCCAATTCCATAGTTTTGTCTTTTAAGTAATTCGTTAGTTTCGTGACCATCATATTCAAATTGTCTATCTGGCATTCATATGTTTCTTTCAATTTATCAGTTATAATTTCGTTATCAATTAGTTTGTCCTTTAGGGAATGTACTCTTTCATCCAATTGCACTCTGACTGTGTTCAATTCATTATGAAGGGACTGATTTTCATTTTGCAGCTTTAGTATTTCATGTGTCTTTGATTCTAGGACTGCATTGTGTAACTCGTTTTGCTTTAACAGCTCTAAAATATCACAAAATTTTATGAAAAATATCACAAATTTTATGAAAAACATCACAAATTACATTCAAACAACTAACAAATATAAATCAATTCGAAAATAGATAAATTTAAGAAGCCCAAAATTTGGATTGTAATGCATGGAAAATATATAAAATCATAACAACATTAGGACATAAATCAATAATAACATCAATAATATCATAAAACTTACTTGTTTCATTTTCATTGATTGTTTTCAAGAGATTTTGTATTTCTGCTGTAAGAGTTGAAATTTGTTTGTCCTTTTCTTCTTCTACTACTTTCAAAGTAGTAGATTCCTGTTTTAATGACACTTCAGTGTTCCTCAAGGAAGTCACTTCTTCGATAAGCGTAGTGGCAATATCCAGTACATAATTTATATTTTCCATAGATAAAGAATTATTTTTCACAAATACTCTATTTCCTAAAACATGATCCATTTTCTTTGTTTCTATCATATTTATGATATTTTCTAGCGCGTCATTTAGAACGAATCCAATCTCATTGTATGTTTCTTGCAAATCTGAAATCAAGGTTCAATTTAAGTACGTTTTCAACACAGAATTTAAGAGCAAAATATTAAATACATACTCTTGTAATCAGATTTTAAATGGTTGAATTCTGTTGTTATGTTTTTCATTTCTTCTTGCGTGTTGCACATTTCTGTATGATGCTGTTTGTTTATCTCTTGTAATTTATTAGCCAAAGAATCCCTTTCGCTTTTAACTTCACTCAATGTTATCTTAAGTTCATTAACAGATTTCGTCAAAACTTTTTCTTCTTGTGCCATTTCACTTTTATTGCCTATAAGTTCATTGTTTATGTGGGTTAGCCGATTTACTTTTTCTTTAATTATTTCTAGCTGTGAAT
Organism: Colias behrii; assembly: GCA_029959065.1. Lineage (NCBI taxonomy): Eukaryota > Metazoa > Arthropoda > Insecta > Lepidoptera > Pieridae > Colias > Colias behrii. Next base: position 3,380,477 of record JARWMC010000019.1, read on the forward strand.
GCGAATCTTCTTTTTCGACTATAAAGCTTTCAACTTGTTGATAAAGTTCACCCTTTTCTTTTTCTAATGCATTGACCATTGTTTTAAGTTGGGATATCTCTTCTGACAGATTTGAATTTTCTGTAGTTAGCTTGTTGATTTGCTTTTCAAGTTGCATCCTGTTCAATATTTCTGTTGCCAACTTCTCATCTAATTCCGCCTTAATGTTTGCAATATCACATTTCTCTTGTTCTAACACCTTCTTAGCCAAGCCTTCGTCTACAAGTTGTTGGGTTAAACATTCTCTTTCTTGCATTAAAGCATTTTTAGTTTCATTCAATTGTTCAATCATATTTTTGTTTTCCATTACAACTTGTTCCTTTTCTTCATCCACTAATTTCCTCATTCCTTTCTCTTCCAAAAGTTCTTGAACTAGAATAGCTTTTTCATTTAACAGAGTATTTCTTTCAGCCTCTAAAACCTGATATGCAGTTTGGTCATCTAATGTCTTTTGTAGTAAAATACGATTTTCTTCAACTAAATTTTTCTTTTCTGATTCAAGCGTATCACGAACTGCTTTTTCAGTAGCGTGCCCTTGCGCGTTTGTAGCACAGTCTTTCCTCAATTCACCTATTTCTTTGTTCAGCACAGCTATACTGTCTATATATGTATTATTCTGTACAGTCAAATCTTCAATTAAATTCTGTTTCTTAGTAATATCTTCATTGACTGTATTTAATTTAGTTTTTAAGTCATTTATAAATTTCTCTTGACCAGTTATTTCTTCATTCTGAACTTGTTCCACATTTTCCCATTTAATTTTATCTTCATCATAGTTATGTTTAATTATATCCATCTGTTGTTTAAGGTTACAAAGATCTCTTTCTAATTTCTCTAGAAGATTATTCTTTTCTTTCATACTCTCTTCATGACTTATGTTATCTTCCTCTAAAGTATATTGTAACTGAATATTTTCCCGCTGCAGAACCTCTATTGCCTGCATCTGAATGTCCTTTTCATTCTTTAGTTTATTTTCTAACTCTGTCTTCATGGATTCCAGATCAGAAAGCTTTGATGTCAACACTTGAATGTCAGAATCCTTATTAAATATAACATCTTTATATTTATGTATTGTCTGTGATAAATTCAATTCCAATATGTTGATTTCTGAAAAAGGTTTTGTGATAAGTAGAATAAGTGAAATAAGCTAAACATGTAGTGAATAATTTTATTTATTTGTTTTATTCTCAGTGGAATATTTATTCGTGTTTTAAAGTAATTTATAATACTTACCAGTATTCATTTGTGTCTTTTCTTTTTCCAATTCATTTACTTTTTCATTTAGAGCTGATACTTCTACTTTACTTTTAACTATTTCATCATTAAGTTGAGTGGATATATCATTTAGTGTAGCGCATTTATTAAGATATTCCTTCTCAAATACAGTTTTTTGCGAGATTTCTTCTTCCAGTTGATTAATTAGTAAAACTTTTTCATTTTCGATCACAGCAATTTTTTCTTGTGCAGCTTGAAGAGTTTTATTTAAGTTTTCTTTTTCCATGTTTAATGTTTGAATTGTCAACGCATCATTTTCGGCACAACTGTGAGTTGTAGATTTTACTTCCTTCAGTGATTTTTCCATCTCATTCAATTTTGCTGCTAATTTCGATGTTTCAGAATTAAAGTCTTTTTGTAACTCATCATACTGAATTGTCTTATTTTGAAGTGCATCTTGAAGAGTTTGTATAGCTGAAAACGTAAAAATAATGTGAAAATATTCTCTTAAATAAAAAGCATTTCAAATGTCTGAGTCTATACTCACCCTTATTATTTTCATCAACAATTCCAGATAATTTTTTTACTTCTTCTTCAAGTAAATTGATTTTACTTGATTTTTCTTTCAAGTTTTCTATCAAGTTATTTTTCTCAGTGGATATAACTTTTAGATTTTCCTGCAACGCATCCTTCTCTCTTGTTATGATTTCAAGTTGGCATTCATGTAGTTTCTTCTTTTCTAAAATATCATCATTCATAGTTTTAATATCTTTCTCAGTTTGTTCTTTCATTGCAGCTAGTTCTTTTTCTATTTCTACAATTGTTTTATCTTTATCTGAAATCGCTTTTTCGAAGGTAGATAGGTTCTTTTGTAAACCTAGTTTGTATTGTATTTCATCTTGTAATTGACTTTTTAATGTAAAAATAGTGGCATGGGATTCATTCTTCAAATTTTCCAAGTCCTTCTGCAGTATTTCAATCTTTTTGTCGCGACCTTTTATATCATTGAAAAGTCTTTCTTTGTTCTCTTCTAATAGTTTCATCTCTTCTTTTGATTTAGTGTAACAATTTTTCATGTGATTCAATTCCTTTTTGAGAGTTGTATTAATATCTATTTGCTGTTTTAATTCCATTTGTACATCTAAAAGTTCTTCAGACTTTCGTTTCAATTCATTTTCAATTGCTGTTTTTATTGCATTCAAGTTCACAATATCATTATTATGTTTATTGGACATGTCATCTTTTAAGTCCTTCTCTTTTTTCAACTGAATTTGAAGCTGGTCAATCCTTTCCCCATTGTCTTCTATTTTATTTTGTAGTTCACATAATTCATTACTTCTATTCAATACTTTTTCATTTAGTTTCATAATGTGGTTGTCATAATCTTCTCTCATCTTACTTTTAGAAGCTTTCTCATTCTCTATATCAATTTGGAGATTCCTTATAACATTTTCCAATTTAGTTGTTTCATTGGATAGGCTTTGAAGAAGTGACATTTTTTCTTCTTGGAGGGTTTGAATTTCTTGCATCTTAGTTTCAATGACTCTTTGAGAATTCTCATTTGTATCTTTAAATTTTCTTTCCAGTTCATTGATTTCACTCTTAAATCTATCCAATTCATCATGTAGTTGTATTTTGATGTTATTTTTTTCTTCCGTTTCTTCATTGATCCTATGCTTCAAACTGATTATTTCCTTTTCCTTTACTGCTGTTGTATTAATAAATGTTTGCTTTTCGTCTTCATATTTTTTGTTTAAGTTATTTAATTGATCCTGAAAAATAAGTAGTAATGTTTCATTGAGTATGAGAGTTTGTGTTTCTTCAAGTAACATTGAATATACAATTGATGAAATGTGCCCTGATTTATCTTCAAGTACATTGGTATGCTATGAAAATGCAAATAACTATATTATATTGACAATAAAAGCCACGGTAATAAATAGTTATACTGAAAAAGCATTAAATATAAATGTATACCTGCAATTCTTGAATGTGTCCTTTTAAAACTACTATCTTGGCTCGTTCTTCACTTAGCTGCACTTCAATAACATTTGCACATGCTTCACTGCAAATAGCTAAAAGAAATAATACACAAACATCAAGGGAAGCATTGGTATTTTCAATATTCCAATTCTTTTAAAGCACAAAAATAATATATATTATCTATACATAATATAATAAAATTGTAGGAAAGTCAAAACTGTACATAGAATATTTTTGTAAACAAATACTTGGGTTGTGAAGCCATACTCTTGTCTGTTTGTCTATATATCTCTTCCAAATTTTGCATGAATACACCAGGTCAGCATGTAGGCTACCATCACGCTAAGACTAATAGGAGGGGAGCAATGTGGGAAAAATAATAGTATATTGGTATATTATATTTTACTTACATAAATTTTGTTGTGGTGAGTGTATACTAGCATCAAGGTCATCGCATTCATATTGACTGGTATCAAGTCCGTTGAGGCGATTGTGCTGCCTCAACTCCGAAACTAATTCGCGCAGGGACTGCGTGTGGTGACGTTCTGTTTCTAGCTCTTCCGCTAGTTGATTCGTCCTACTCGTTTCTTGTTGGCTTAGAGCAAGTAATTTATCATACTTACGTTTGGATTCCTCTAGCTGCAATGCATGTGTGTCATTAAAATTGTACATACGCTACTTGTTCTTATTTTAAAAATTAAAAAACTACCTACAACTAGAATAAATGTCAAAAAGAGTATGTAAGGTCAGCCCTACAGGGGCAGCTCGAGCAGTTAACGGCTGAGCGACGTGCACAGACTGCTCGAGCGGTCGGTCGTTGACTGCTCGAGCTATCGCTACCAACCGCGCAGTTGACGGCTTGAAGCGGTCGCGACTGCTCGAGCAGTCAGTGTACGGCAGTGAATGAATGTTTATAGTTCACCGCGCGGTGGCTGCTTCAAGCCGTCGGTCTTAACTGCTTGAAGCAGTCTGTATACGGCCGCTCTAAATGATACATATATGTAGGTATAAGTTTGTGTTCTAAACTATTATATTTTTCCTTTGGGTCACTAGTCTCGCATATAAAAAGGCAATATTAAAATTTCGATTTAGTTTACTCATAAGTATAGTGCAACTACCTTGCTTTTAAAGACATCCCTCTCATGTTGTGCATCATCAAGCTGTTCTTGCACATTAACAAGCCGTTCCTCTGCTTCTTCCAACTGTTTCAACAGTTTACTTGAATTATTAGCTGCAGGTTCGGAAGCTTTCGCCTCCTTATCTTCACCGCAGCATAGTGATATTTTAGCTTTAAGGTTTAATACTTCCAGTTTGTATTGTTCTTTATCTTTGACTGTAACAAAAACACATTAAAGACATGTGTACACTGTACTGTACTAACAGTATGTACTTATAGAATTGCACTGGTGCACTCCTACACTCAATAATGCGGGCGCTCGCCCGTTCCAGTCCGGCAACGGCCGTCGACTGACAACTACAGACTAATGACAGCTATGAGCTAACCCCACCACTGGTGTACGTGAGACAATGTATATATCTATTTCATAGATACACTTTTGGAAGAAATTATTATTTAGCTGTTGACTACTATTCTCCAACAACTAAAATAATGGAGTATCAAAATTAATTGTCTTGGTATTCCAATAAAGTTGAATTAACTGAAATAAGTCCAAGAATTTACCTAGCTTCTCAAGCTTTAAGTTAGTCCTGCTAAGCTCATCTTGAAGATAATTCCGATCGAATCGCTCTGCTTCCAGGGCAGCTTGTAGACGTCGAACTTCATTGTGAAGTGAACGCAAGGCTGGAGGAGTTTCCGATACTGTAAACGGTTCCAGACTGGTACGAACCACATCTTGCCCACATGCATCTGTAATCAAACACAATAGGAGTATAAAAAGATAAAATAACAAATAATTTGGTAATTTGAACAGAATATTATAATAACTATCACATTCTATGTTTTTAATTGCATTGAATTCAACTTAATAGTTTTTGAGTGCATGAAAATTACCTTTAATAGCTGCCAAAACTTCCTCACATGTTATTCTAGAACATGCCATCAAGCATTTACTGAATTTCAATATGATCTCCTGATCGTCCACACCAAGATTCTTGCACATAGCATTTTTGATATCCACATCTTTAGAGTTCACACACACAAAATAGAGTAAAAGAGACGCAGCTATGTGCAACTCTGTCTCACTCTGTGGCTTAGATGTTCCATTTTCAAATTTGAAATCAGGATATTTCTCAAGAATAAATTCATGCACTGTGTGCGCCTCTAATAAAGATGATTTGGACTCGTCGAGATTAAAATTGTCTCTCAGATGAGATATTATGTCAATCAAAGTTTCTAAACTAACAGGCAACTCCTTTTTGTCGCCCTCATTAAAATAACAATTTATCTAAAAAATCATAGTTATTATTATTATAGGTACATATAGTAGAATAGCATAGTCAATTCAAAAGATATCCTATAGTCAAACTTATAATACTAATTATATAATTATTATATACTGAAAAGGTGAATTAAAAAAATTGGATAAACCTATAAAACCAAACACAGCTGGCGACAGATGTGCCCCTGGCCCATTGTAACGGTTATAAAAAAAATACTGCCAAGTTTTGCGTTTTGTTATAAAATACGAGTACAAGATATTGTGGATACGTATAAAACATAACAACTTAAATCTTATCTTTAAAATTAAATAACAATAAATCAACACTTCGATATTGTTATGATTAACTATCCTTACCCAGTTCGTTAAAATTTTCTTCCACTTCTCTAACATGTTTCCACACTATTCCGTCACTTAAAAGTATATTACCGCCGATTGTATAATAAAAAATAAAAGGAATAAATTTAACACGTAATTTCAAACAAGCAGTTATCCAATAATTTCGTTCATTGTTGTTTTGCCGTTGTAGTTTGAATTTGTTTTTTCGTTAGCGTTTTCAAACTAGTAAACCGTCTGTCAATGGAGTAAATTGTCAAAATTCAAAGTTGCCAGCAGACTAATTGATCATAATGGGATGCATGTTGGAAGTTTATTTTGTTATTATTCTTTTGGCTTTTTATCTGAAAATAAAATTATTTCAAAATAAAGTTAAACTTTACATGTTGTCCCCGTAGTTGTCTCCTTCCCTATTGACTTTAAAATATACTCAAATCAGGAATTTGTAAAAGCAAGGATAGCAACTGACAAATAAATATACAAGATTCGATACTTTGTGGAAAGTTTGTGGATTTAAATTTTAAAGCGTGGAAGCACAGCGTGGAAGAAATGTTTTTGGTGTTCATAATATAATTCTATTTTTCTTCTATTAATATATTTTGTTTGTCAATGTCATAAAACAGCTGAGAGATTGACAGTCAATTTGACAAACAAGATTATTGAACGTTTCGCGGCTGGGCGGTGTACTAAAATAAATTAATATGCTTCCCTATTTTATAATTAATTAATTAAATTACCTATGTGTACGATTATATAAATGGAATTCTTCTTTTATGGATTCACATTCGTAAATTCCTTCACTCCAGAAGCACAAGCAAGTAGGTATGTCAAGAAACTTAACACTGTACAAACACTTCACTTGAGCAATGTAAGTTTCTCATACAAAATGTAATAAAATAACAATCAAAGTTAGTGATTACACTCGTAATAACTTATTACAAATGATTAAAATCTTAACATTTTTCCTTTTCCTTTTACTTTCTATTTTATTAAGGCGAATACTATTGCAGTCTGTAAGCACTAGTCAAGGTAATAATTTAATTTAATTATAAACTTTTTTTCCAGAATAAGATTATAATGTCACCAACACGAGCAGCTGGTTTAGTTATATATAAGCATTCAAATCAATTGATACAGTTTCTCCTTTTGCAAACATCATATGGTGAGCATCATTGGACACCCCCAAAAGGTAAGATAAACATAAAATATGTTTAAATGTCGTTCTGTAAAGAAAAGCAAAATAAAATCCCTATTAATTGTCAATTATTGGTGTATGGCTTAACAAAAATTATACAGTTACATTTAAATAAGTGGAACTGGTAACTGAGCAAGTTTAAATGAGCTGGATAAGTTTTATTTTTATTTTACATGACCTGGAATTATTCATAATATGTTCCAGTATACAATACTTTGTTCCAATAATTTCATTTTGCTAATATGGTATGGATGTTTTTGACAAAATATTATATGATTATTATATTTAAAAACAAAGCTAACCATATCTTATGTCTTCTTATTTTAAGGACATGTAGACCCAGGAGAATCAGATTGGGAAACTGCTTTAAGAGAAACACAGGAAGAGGCTGGTTTAACTCAAAATGATTTAGAGGTAATAAAATATTTTATATAACAGACAAATATATAATGCATGTGTGATAGTTGAAGACATGTAACTTGCCACTGTATTAAGCTATCACCACTCTAAAGTTGAAACTAATAAAGTGTCCCCTTCCCATCCCAATACATATTTATAATACTTATACATAAAAACATGAAAAAATGGAAAATCTTTCCTCCTTTTGTTTGTTTTATTGGCACAGAAGTTTAATAATCATATTAAAAAAGGTATACACTTCGTCTTCACTTCATCTTGAAACAATAATTTTCATTTTTGATGCAGATTGATAAAAATACAAAAAAGACACTCTCATACGAAGTAAATGGAAAACCTAAAGAAGTAATATACTGGTTAGCAAAGCTGATAAATCCCGAGACTCCTGTAAAACTCTCTGACGAGCATCAAGATTTTAAATGGTTGCCGTTACAGCAAGCGCAAGAATTGTCTGGTTTTGATGACATGAAACTTATGCTCACAGAATTTTTTGATGTTGCTTCAAAAGATATTTAAAATTATTTGAATAAATGTTATATTGTTTATTTATCGTGTTTAATTTTCAATTTTAAATACCTATCTAAATTCTAAACCATATTTACTATAAAAGGAAAGCTGGACCTTATTTTTTATTACATTATTTTCCCATGAAATATATATATTTATAGTACAATATAGAACATTCACTCATCAAATAAAAAAACGTATTCAAGTCGATGGTAAGCTTTCGACTGCTTTCGACATTCTTTGGAATTGTTTGGAATGTATATCAGACCTACAAAATATTACATTGTGCCTTGTGGTCTTAGAGTATATATACTATCTATAGAGTGCGAACAACCAAGTGGGAACAGTAGGCACAGGTGGGAACAACACGACGTTCCCGCCGCGAGCGCTCGTAGTCGTGGTTGAGTGCTGACGAAGTGCGTTGCTCTGGAATTTTATTCATATTTACGAATAAACATGGTGAAATGTGCAGTTCTATCTTGCAAAAACGATACTAGAAAAATAACAAAATTGAAATCCAGTATCACATTTCATCGGTAAGTCGATTTTATGAAAATAAATCTAGCATCGCGGGGGTGAAGAGAGAGTGGGAGGGGACCCGCGCAGGCTCGCTCGCGCAACTCACGTGATCATAGTGATGTGACTTGACCAACGCTGTACTCGATAGTTTACTAGAAGAACTATATTTTAACATATTATTTATTTTACTTTAAAATTAAAACTCTTCTAGAAATGTATTAAATAATTTTGTGGTGTGTTTGGTATGATACAATTTCTAATATTATGATTGCGAATGTATTATAGTGTAAATGAAAAGTATGTAATGTTACGATATATGGACCGCTAAATTGATTTTGAAGATTTTGGTAGGTATAGAATGGATAAAATTAAATAAAAAATTATTAATATTATTTATTAGTTATTTCATTTTAAATTATTAATTATTTCTCATTTTAAAACATTATTATTATTGTATTGATTGTATTGATATTCCAATCAAACCAAAATATCAATTTCAAAAAAAAAGGTCGTGTTCCATCGTCACAATATTGTATTCACTGAAAAGTGTTTCATATTGGTTGAGATGGTTGTTAATCATTTCAATAGATGGCGCGCGGTGTGTCCCTTAAGACACATAAAACTGAAAGAATAGAATAAATTCGATTGCTCTGGCGGGTCACGAGTGGCTGAGTTGGTCAGGCATCCGCCCCGGAATGGCGCGAAAGGATGCGGGTTCGAGTCCCGCCTCGTGATCGAATTTTTTCTATTCTTTATAAATTTATAATTATTATTATTGTTCTATTTATTATTGAAAAAAATAGCACTAAACCCGATTTTATTAATTTTAATATTTAAGAAGTCCATACGTTTTTCTGATATTCCAATTAAACATATTTTTTTAAAGTACTTATAATTAATACAAAAAATATTCAAATGGAATAAACACACTTTATTCACTTGGTAAACAAATTTAAAATTACATATTTATACTTTATTCATACATTTTTCCTTTAATAACATATTGAAAATAAAATTTACTTATGATACATATTTATTAAATAACTTATCGATAGTTCAACACGCAATTGATACCTACCCATCCCTATTTGTCACACACACATCTATATAGTATCTATAGCTCATCTGCCTACGATGTGCACTAGGCAATTTGTGCAATACACGCGCTCTATACTATTGTAATATATACTCTAAGCTTGTGGTAAATAGTAATAGAAGCAGTACCAAAGAGTACATTATATATTCTGTGGTCGACTGTTAAGTTATTATCTGTTTCACTCTGTTCCTGTTGACGGCTCACGGCTGACGTTTGTCACTTGTCAGTTGTCGCTCTGATAGCGCCAAGTATTTGTGTGTGTTACGGACACGATTATTCATATAAATAATCTTGAAATAATTATTTATTTTTATATATAAATTAGTTTTGCACGTAAAAAATACATGCCATACTATATAACCGTAAAACTATTTAAATGTAGGTTTTATTTATATTCTAACATTGAATTTATTCACGAGTAACGGAATGTGTTTTAACAATAATTCGAATAATATCGATTTATTTAAAAATAAATAGTAAGAATAATGGAGCAACCTGAAGAAATTCCTCCAAGTAAACCAAGTTCAAGTAAATCAAACAATTCTGATTCAGTGAAAAAAAATAAAATACGTGGGAAAAAAAGGAAACGGTAAGTTAATTTTATTGCGATTTGCGATGCTGTATCATTAACATTGTTGTATTTATTGCTCGCCCAGCCTCGGATTAACCATTCAGCTGATTTTTTTTTAAACAAACAGTTATTGTACTAACTGGTTGAGACAAATTCTAACTATAAATCATTAATATAATTTTATAAAAAAAAAGAAATAATTCAATTGCGAGGCGGGATTAGAATCCGAGTCTGTATAACATTATAAACCATTATATTCAGTTTAGATGTTCTTGAGTTATAAGTGGAGTATCAAGCGCAATATAAGATTACAATTATTATGAAATTAATTTGTCAAATGTGTTATTACAGCGAAAGCAGCACAAGTACAAATGAAGATGATGTCTTGCCTGAAAACACACTTGAATTTGAAAATAATCTCCAAGCAACAGCCTTAAAAAACAATTTAGATGATCAAGTTGTTAAGAAAATTCTGAAAGTAGGTAACATAAATCAATACTAATATTGTAAAGCTGAATAGTTTGTTTGAACACACTAATCTCAGGAAATGCTGGTCTGATTTGAAAAATTCTTTCGGTTTGAGATAGTCCATTTATAGAGGTAGGCTATAGGCTAAATATTGTCACACTAAGACCAATAGGAGCAATGCGTAAAACCGTAGGGCATAGATATATTGAAGCAGCTCATGTATAGTAATATTTATTATTGAAATTTGCTCCTTAGCTCCTTAGTATTCTAGATTGATGTATAAAAAGTGGCTTTTTTAGCAGTAGAATTTGTCATGTGTTTCTTCTGTCACCCTTTGTACCAATCTTTTTTGTTTCAGTCATAAAAAATTAAGTAATGATAATTTTAATATTATTTTTTGTTCTTACAGAAAGTGGTAACAAATGATCATGTGCTGGCTCTGGTTAAATTGCGTGAAGAGGAATTGGAATCAACACACCCTCAGGAAAGTGTACAGCCTAAGCTCACACGAGCTAAAGCCAAGTAAGTTGTCAAAAAGCTTGTAAGTGTAAACAATATGGGTGTTTCTGCAACTTATGAGACAAGCGCCTAATTTACATGATCACAATATGTTATCTTGATATCAGTATATATATCAGTTTTAATATACACTACCCAGTTCATGAAGAGCAGCAGGTTACAGAGATTACTGAAAGCTTAGTTTATCACAAAATGTAATAAAATAAGAAATATTTATACCATACCAGTTGCAGTGGTCCGCCCCGGCCTCGTCTGTGGTACATGTTTACGTTTTCTCTCCATAAGAACCAATCTCGTACTTTAAGGGATATTATTAAAAAGAATTAACGAAATTGGTCCAGCAGTTTTCGAGTTTTGCGCTTACCAACCCATTTAGAGATTCATTTTTATTATATTAGATATAAACTACTTAATAATGATAAAAAAACCTTTATTCTATACCAATTTTATTTGCAGGGAGTTAATGAAAGCATCACCACAATCAGCTCCGTGGAACTTGGAGTTGACACCAATAAAACATATCCCCGTGAAGACCAGGCCTGAAGTAAAGGCTTTAATAGCACAAGAACTACCTGAAGACGAGGATGACGAAGAGTATAAGCCTACCCTTGAAGATGTAGCGGTAAAATATAAAAAGTTTATTTAAAATATTAATTATTCAGTTTATAAGTAACAGAAATTTTTTATGATATTAATGGTATTTTTCACTGCTTGCTGATAATTTCCTATGCTGTTTTAAAATGTTGAAATACAGCACAGTTATACATGTTACTTTATACCATCGCCATTCAGATAGTAACATCCATTTTAAGCAACAGATAAGCTAGAGAGAACAAATAATGAACTGTAAGATTAAATATAGCTTTTAACTTCAACACTGCTGCCACATGTTTTCAATTAAATGAAAAAAATATGTTTATTTAGTTTATTATTTAATGAGAATTACTAGAACTTTAAACTTTCTTTTAAGATCTTTATATCACACATTTCAATACATTAATTTAAGTGTTCCTAGTGGCTAGTACTAATGGATTTTTTCAAAATATTTAAAATTTTCAGAGTGATGACGACCATGCTACTTCTAGTGACATAGATTCCCAGCCAGCGACGCCGGCGACACCAAAAAGTGCAAACAAAACCAGTCCGAAAGTTGTCACAGATGGGGTGTTTAAAGTGCCACAGGTAAAAAAATAGTATAATTTTAATCTGATCGCTAATCGCTTACCATCAGGTGTCGCGTTTGGTCTCTTGCTTTTCTCTCTTTGTAAGTGCCAAAAATATGAAAATATATTTTTTTTGGAGGTCTGTGTTTTTATTCCAAATTTTAGCCTAGCCTTTACATGCCAAAAATCTAGTACTTACCTATGTACTTGATCTAGTAATTACGTATCGAATTCTAATAAATAAATGATAAATTAAATTTTTTTCTTATAAATAGCTTTAATTTAATGTTAGTGTTTTCTGCAATTTTGATTATTAAAACATACAGTAAAACAAAATGACCATATTCAACAGGAAACAGTATCACAAGTGCGAAAGCAACTAGATTTAGAAGAGGAAGCGACAATAGCGCTCAGAACTAGATCCAAATTGAGCCTTTCGGAGACTCCAATAGAACACATAGAGAGTTCATTCGTTCCACCTGACGATATACCCCTACCAGATGTGGATGATCTGTGGACTGACTTCCTGGAAGGTTGTCTGAACCCCATTCCTAGTACAAGGAATGAAGATGATGACGAGGCTGACCCTGAGTATAATGTGGCTGCCGATCCAGATGCTGGTAAGTTTAGAGATGTAGAGATTTGTGTATTTTGATGTTACATGTTTTGATGAGTTATGTAGGAAGTGACCGTAAGAAAGAAAAAAAAAAACGCTTAAGTTTTGCGTTCAATTTAATTTAAAGTAAGTAAGTATTTATAAATGTTGTGACAAAACATTATTGATATGCAAAAAAAAAATTTGTATCATAAATGTGTTATTCAATCAAAAATACTGCTATACTTATAAGGTTTAATTTATATTGTTAAACACACTGAAAAATAATATTGAAATCTGCACTTCTATAATTATATTCATTTTTATCAAATATTTTTCAGTTGAGGAAGATGAAGAAGCGCTTGAGAACAGTCTTATAAAAATATCTAAAAAGGAATTAAATGATTTAGTCACAGAACTATTTAATGTGATGCCAGAACCGGAACTAACACCACTGTTTAATGTTGTTTTTGACAATGAAAAAGAGGTAATTATAATATGTTTGCCGCAATAGTATATAAGTTTTTGGGAATCATCCATACAAATTGGATAAATATTTATTTTTGGGTTATATTCTATTTTTTCTAACAGCTAGTTTTTCTATAAATTTGTGTATAGGTAAACAAGTCGCAAGAGCCAAAATCAGAGGACGAAACCCCTTGTTCGTCAGCGTCTCTCATAACGTTCGAGAGAAATGACAATGTTAGATTATCAATTGGGAAAATTGAACCTGTTGAACAAAATGAAGAGCCTGCAACACAGACTGTGTAAGTTAATATCTTATTCTATTTTAGCTGAACAGATCCTTAAAATAAAAACGTAAAACTAAACCAATAGAGCAGTACTTGGACTTAAATGTATAATTAATTACAAATAATTCTCGAAAAGAGTACTTGGCGGCTGGCGCATTTAAAGTAGGATATCATAATCGCATAAAATGTATAAAAGAAATATGTTCCGATCTAACTCATCTAAATATTATTATGAAAAATGAAAAATACCCACATCAGTTAAATGACAGCAGAGAATCGGCAATTGAAAAATATTCAAATTTCGCCTCATGAGCATACTTTTTCTATTCTGTATTTTTTATATTACTATTTAAACGCTATAAAACTGAAACTTAAAAGTTTTTCATATATTTTAGTACAGAAGAAATGCCTCCAACAGAAGAGAATCAAGAAGAAACTGAGAAGTTGGAACCACCGCCTGTACTACATTCAATTCTTAACCCGTCGCCGGAGACATTGCACGTTGAGATCGATGGTGATGATATTGTGAGTTTTATTTTATTTTTCTGGAATATGGAAATTTTTATTAAAAAAGAAGGGAAAAAAGAAAGGTTCTTGTATCTGATTGGTTGTTTTATCTCCATAAGAACCACCTTCATACTTCGGTCGTCAGCCGTTCTTAACTTTAGCGCTTAGCAACACGTTTAGCAATTCTTTTTTATTATAAAAAGATAATTGAGTGATTTTTTTTTTTTTTAAAAAAGCCTTCGAAGGGCTTTCAAGGTTCCTTGCAAATTTTAGACACAGCAGAGATAAATATGGACGGAGTTCTAAATTTCCATTAGTTAACAGTTCACAGTAATTATTGAAATTATACTTTTACCTTACATTATGTGATATTTACTTGCAGGTAACACCACAACAAATATTATTACTACAGCAACAGTTGCGAATGCACATACAGATATGCACTTCTAACTTCCTGCAGTTATTTGTGCACCCGACGCATTGGTCGTACGCGCCCAAGTATAAAGAGTATTTGGTATGTAAAAGTTATTATAATTTTTTTTTTCAATAAATGTTTGCTACTCTTTATATTTTATGTTTCAAGTTTTGTGACAAGATTTGTGATATATGATATATTGATATATAGAGGTAAGTTCTATAGATAAATTAAATGAGTAAAAAGTAAAACTAGAAAATATTCCATAATGCATACAAAGACGCGCTAAGATGTTAAGAACGCGAATTGTAATCTCGCCTCACAAATGGCATGTTTTGAAGTGAAACTTTTAGGCGCGTTGAGAGTAATATTTCAAGGTCGCGTTAGGACAATACTGACACTTCATGGAATAAGGCGACGATTTGGTATTTTTGAATCTTGGCAAAAAAGTTTCACTTCTGACACGTGTGCTTGGCACACACGTTCTTTTTTATCAGATAAAAGTACATTTTCAATTTTTTAAATACATTTTTATAACAGGAATCACTAAACAACATGGTGATATCGAACGCCGAATCGGTAGCGAATGTTTGTAACTTGAAACCAGCGCTCGATTTGATTAACAGCTGGGAAACTTCAGTATCGCAAGACACGCCCGAAAATGCTAAAATGGTTGAGTGAGTCTGATTCTATTTATTTTACTTATTAATTTAATAGTTAATTTACTAATCTAACCTAGCCTAACCCTATAATATGATATATTTTTTTCAAATCATAGATTTTTGTGATGTATTGGTGTTTGCCAGAAGCTGTATAGGGTATCTGCATACCAGTATTTTTTATATTCATGATTTAAAAACCTCTCAATAATATTAATACGATATTAAATTGTCCCTTTTGATTAAGTTATAAAGTTGTTTGATACTCAATAAGAGTTCTTTTCTTACTAGAAGTAATATAATTTTATTTATTTATTGCAGGTTTTTGCGGGCTGAGGAGGAAAGATAGTGAGTATTTAATTATGTTTATCCACTAATAATAGTTATAGTATATGATGTCTTAACAAATAACATCATGGGAAAAATATAATTGATGGGAAATATATAATACTAGCGGTCCGCCCTGGCTTCGCCCGTGGTACATGTTTATGTTTTCTTTCCATAAGAACCATCCTCGTACTTCAAGGAATATTATAAAAAAATAATTATCGAAATCGGTCCACCCGCTCACTGCGATGCCGTGACCAAGGAAAAAGGTTTTCATTTTTATATATATAGATGTTTAATTTGATATTAAGTGAGACATTGTTTTATACTATGTAGTGATGAAAATTCAATTTTCTAATGTTAGGATGTGTTTAAGTATGTTAAGCAGTTTCTTAGCAAAAATTAATTAGATAGCCTTTAATTCAATCATTACTAAGTGCATCCATTAGCCAAATCACGTTCACGTAACATTGCGTCAAGTGATGCTATGTCACGTAATTCCACGTCACGTCACATCATATTATATTAATTATAGGCTGCTTTTTACCGTGGCGAAACATTACACACATATACGCATTATAAACAACTATATTGTTATGTACCACCAGCAATGTAGTACACACCAGTCAGAGGCGGAAATAAAACACACATAAACGCTCTGACCGTATATTTCCAAGGGTCGCGGAACTACATCATTTTGCTTATATCTAGTTACAAAAAAATAACATAAGCGCGATTTAAAAACACAGCTTCTACAACTAGCGTCATCTATTATCGAATGATGGAACTAAACAATACTAAAAACTAATGCTATGAAACCAACGGTTTAGACATACCGCCCGCCAAGGACGAATAGTCCTTCACAATACAAAAAAAAAAAAAAATACAACTGTGCAAAAAGATACAGCAATACATAAAGCAAATACATCTCTTTAAACTAATAGTTCTTTAAACTTTACTAACGTTTAACATGATATATATATTTTTCCTTTTTACATTTATGTTTCTCTAACGGGCAACACACATCGTTTCGAAGTCGGTCTCTGTATGTGAGAATCCCTATATCTCAACGTGACAACACGTGTCACCTTATCCTTACCCGGAGGTAAGTCCACCACCACTCCGTACATCCCTCTCGCTCGCTCCGCTGGCCGCTGACGTCACGGTTGTCTCTCTCTCGCTCGCTCCGCTGGCCGCTGACGTCACGGTTGTTCTCCCTCTCGCTCGCTCCACTGGCCGATGACGTCACGGTTGTTTCTCTCTCTCGCTCGCTCCGCTGGCCGCTGACGTCACGGTTGTTCTTCCTCTCGCTCGCTCCACTGGCCGCTGACGTCTCGGATGATGTACCTCTCGCTCGCTCCGCAGGCCGCTGACGTCACGGTTGTTCTCCCTCTCGCTCGCTCCGCTGGCCGCTGACGTCACGGTTGTTCTTCCTCTCGCTCGCTCCACTGGCCGCTGACGTCACGGATGATGTACCTCTCGCTCGCTCCGCAGGCCGCTGACGTCACGGTTGTTCTCCCTCTCGCTCGCTCCGCTGGCCGCTGACGTCACGGTTGTTCTACCTCTCGCTCGCTCCGATGGCCGCTGACGTCCCGGTTGCTTCTCTCTCGCTCCCTCCAATGGCTGCTGACGTCCCGGTTGCTCTCCCTCTCGCTCCCTCCAAAGGCCGCTGACGTCACCACCTGGACCCCTGGTCTCCAATATCCAATATCCGGCTCGAAGGACCAAATGTTATGTACCACCCGCAATGTAGTACACACCAGTCAGAGGCGGAAATAAAACACACATAAACGCTCTGACCGTATATTTCCAAGGGTCGCGGAACTACATCATTTTGCTTATATCTAGTTACAAAAAAATAACATAAGCGCGATTTAAAAACACAGCTTCTACAACTAGCGTCATCTATTATCGAATGATAGAACTAAACAATACTAAAAACTAATGCTATGAAACCAACGGTTTAGACATATATTAACAATCGCGTTTCTATTCTAAAAGTCATCAAAAATGTCCGATTGGCGTGGTATATACGTATACAGTAACATTCATTCAAATATACACCTTATTTTGTAGCAGTAGAGTTCAAAGTTTATCGTATACACTTTTTAACAAAAGTCTGCCTAAAAGATCGTGTGGGCAGAGTTTTGTTTCGGACATTTATCGTTTTCGTTTTTTAACGTGATTGTAAGTTGTCTGCTACTTGAATAATTGATGTTAGTTGTTAAATGTATGTTCTGTGTACAGCCGGCGGCGATCTCTCGCGCACAGTACATACATCGGAGAGTTCCCAGATTTAATGAAGAGCGTCGTAGCCAACAGCCCGGTGTTCCTGTACCCGCACCTGCTGCCGGCCGCGCCCTTCCGCCCCGACGTGCTGCGGCGCAGGAACAACTACCTGCCGTCGGAGGAGCAGTGAGTGTGTTGTGTGTTGTGTGTGAACAGCCCCTGTTCCTGTACCCGCACCTGCTGCCGGCCGCGCCCTTCCGCCCCGACGTGCTGCGGCGCAGGAACAACTACCTGCCGTCGGAGGAGCAGTGAGTGTGTTGTGTGTTGTGTGTGAACAGCCCCTGTTCCTGTACCCGCACCTGCTGCCGGCCGCGCCCTTCCGCCCCGACGTGCTGCGGCGCAGGAACAACTACCTGCCGTCGGAGGAGCAGTGAGTGTGTTGTGTGTTGTGTGTGAACAGCCCCTGTTCCTGTACCCGCACCTGCTGCCGGCCGCGCCCTTCCGCCCCGACGTGCTGCGGCGCAGGAACAACTACCTGCCGTCGGAGGAGCAGTGAGTGTGTTGTGTGTTGTGTGTGAACAGCCCCTGTTCCTGTACCCGCACCTGCTGCCGGCCGCGCCCTTCCGCCCCGACGTGCTGCGGCGCAGGAACAACTACCTGCCGTCGGAGGAGCAGTGAGTGTGTTGTGTGTTGTGTGTGAACAGCCCCTGTTCCTGTACCCGCACCTGCTGCCGGCCGCGCCCTTCCGCCTCGACGTGCTGCGGCGCAGGAACAACTACCTGCCGTCGGAGGAGCAGTGAGTGTGTTGTGTGTTGTGTGTGAACAGCCCCTGTTCCTGTACCCGCACCTGCTGCCGGCCGCGCCCTTCCGCCCCGACGTGCTGCGGCGCAGGAACAACTACCTGCCGTCGGAGGAGCAGTGAGTGTGTTGTGTGTTGTGTGTGAACAGCCCCTGTTCCTGTACCCGCACCTGCTGCCGGCCGCGCCCTTCCGCCCCGACGTGCTGCGGCGCAGGAACAACTACCTGCCGTCGGAGGAGCAGTGAGTGTGTTGTGTGTTGTGTGTGAACAGCCCCTGTTCCTGTACCCGCACCTGCTGCCGGCCGCGCCCTTCCGCCCCGACGTGCTGCGGCGCAGGAACAACTACCTGCCGTCGGAGGAGCAGTGAGTGTGTTGTGTGTTGTGTGTGAACAGCCCCTGTTCCTGTACCCGCACCTGCTGCCGGCCGCGCCCTTCCGCCCCGACGTGCTGCGGCGCAGGAACAACTACCTGCCGTCGGAGGAGCAGTGAGTGTGTTGTGTGTTGTGTGTGAACAGCCCCTGTTCCTGTACCCGCACCTGCTGCCGGCCGCGCCCTTCCGCCCCGACGTGCTGCGGCGCAGGAACAACTACCTGCCGTCGGAGGAGCAGTGAGTGTGTTGTGTGTTGTGTGTGAACAGCCCCTGTTCCTGTACCCGCACCTGCTGCCGGCCGCGCCCTTCCGCCCCGACGTGCTGCGGCGCAGGAACAACTACCTGCCGTCGGAGGAGCAGTGAGTGTGTTGTGTGTTGTGTGTGAACAGCCCCTGTTCCTGTACCCGCACCTGCTGCCGGCCGCGCCCTTCCGCCCCGACGTGCTGCGGCGCAGGAACAACTACCTGCCGTCGGAGGAGCAGTGAGTGTGTTGTGTGTTGTGTGTGAACAGCCCCTGTTCCTGTACCCGCACCTGCTGCCGGCCGCGCCCTTCCGCCCCGACGTGCTGCGGCGCAGGAACAACTACCTGCCGTCGGAGGAGCAGTGAGTGTGTTGTGTGTTGTGTGTGAACAGCCCCTGTTCCTGTACCCGCACCTGCTGCCGGCCGCGCCCTTCCGCCCCGACGTGCTGCGGCGCAGGAACAACTACCTGCCGTCGGAGGAGCAGTGAGTGTGTTGTGTGTTGTGTGTGAACAGCCCCTGTTCCTGTACCCGCACCTGCTGCCGGCCGCGCCCTTCCGCCCCGACGTGCTGCGGCGCAGGAACAACTACCTGCCGTCGGAGGAGCAGTGAGTGTGTTGTGTGTTGTGTGTGAACAGCCCCTGTTCCTGTACCCGCACCTGCTGCCGGCCGCGCCCTTCCGCCCCGACGTGCTGCGGCGCAGGAACAACTACCTGCCGTCGGAGGAGCAGTGAGTGTGTTGTGTGTTGTGTGTGAACAGCCCCTGTTCCTGTACCCGCACCTGCTGCCGGCCGCGCCCTTCCGCCCCGACGTGCTGCGGCGCAGGAACAACTACCTGCCGTCGGAGGAGCAGTGAGTGTGTTGTGTGTTGTGTGTGAACAGCCCCTGTTCCTGTACCCGCACCTGCTGCCGGCCGCGCCCTTCCGCCCCGACGTGCTGCGGCGCAGGAACAACTACCTGCCGTCGGAGGAGCAGTGAGTGTGTTGTGTGTTGTGTGTGAACAGCCCCTGTTCCTGTACCCGCACCTGCTGCCGGCCGCGCCCTTCCGCCCCGACGTGCTGCGGCGCAGGAACAACTACCTGCCGTCGGAGGAGCAGTGAGTGTGTTGTGTGTTGTGTGTGAACAGCCCCTGTTCCTGTACCCGCACCTGCTGCCGGCCGCGCCCTTCCGCCCCGACGTGCTGCGGCGCAGGAACAACTACCTGCCGTCGGAGGAGCAGTGAGTGTGTTGTGTGTTGTGTGTGAACAGCCCCTGTTCCTGTACCCGCACCTGCTGCCGGCCGCGCCCTTCCGCCCCGACGTGCTGCGGCGCAGGAACAACTACCTGCCGTCGGAGGAGCAGTGAGTGTGTTGTGTGTTGTGTGTGAACAGCCCCTGTTCCTGTACCCGCACCTGCTGCCGGCCGCGCCCTTCCGCCCCGACGTGCTGCGGCGCAGGAACAACTACCTGCCGTCGGAGGAGCAGTGAGTGTGTTGTGTGTTGTGTGTGAACAGCCCCTGTTCCTGTACCCGCACCTGCTGCCGGCCGCGCCCTTCCGCCCCGACGTGCTGCGGCGCAGGAACAACTACCTGCCGTCGGAGGAGCAGTGAGTGTGTTGTGTGTTGTGTGTGAACAGCCCCTGTTCCTGTACCCGCACCTGCTGCCGGCCGCGCCCTTCCGCCCCGACGTGCTGCGGCGCAGGAACAACTACCTGCCGTCGGAGGAGCAGTGAGTGTGTTGTGTGTTGTGTGTGAACAGCCCCTGTTCCTGTACCCGCACCTGCTGCCGGCCGCGCCCTTCCGCCCCGACGTGCTGCGGCGCAGGAACAACTACCTGCCGTCGGAGGAGCAGTGAGTGTGTTGTGTGTTGTGTGTGAACAGCCCCTGTTCCTGTACCCGCACCTGCTGCCGGCCGCGCCCTTCCGCCCCGACGTGCTGCGGCGCAGGAACAACTACCTGCCGTCGGAGGAGCAGTGAGTGTGTTGTGTGTTGTGTGTGAACAGCCCCTGTTCCTGTACCCGCACCTGCTGCCGGCCGCGCCCTTCCGCCCCGACGTGCTGCGGCGCAGGAACAACTACCTGCCGTCGGAGGAGCAGTGAGTGTGTTGTGTGTTGTGTGTGAACAGCCCCTGTTCCTGTACCCGCACCTGCTGCCGGCCGCGCCCTTCCGCCCCGACGTGCTGCGGCGCAGGAACAACTACCTGCCGTCGGAGGAGCAGTGAGTGTGTTGTGTGTTGTGTGTGAACAGCCCCTGTTCCTGTACCCGCACCTGCTGCCGGCCGCGCCCTTCCGCCCCGACGTGCTGCGGCGCAGGAACAACTACCTGCCGTCGGAGGAGCAGTGAGTGTGTTGTGTGTTGTGTGTGAACAGCCCCTGTTCCTGTACCCGCACCTGCTGCCGGCCGCGCCCTTCCGCCCCGACGTGCTGCGGCGCAGGAACAACTACCTGCCGTCGGAGGAGCAGTGAGTGTGTTGTGTGTTGTGTGTGAACAGCCCCTGTTCCTGTACCCGCACCTGCTGCCGGCCGCGCCCTTCCGCCCCGACGTGCTGCGGCGCAGGAACAACTACCTGCCGTCGGAGGAGCAGTGAGTGTGTTGTGTGTTGTGTGTGAACAGCCCCTGTTCCTGTACCCGCACCTGCTGCCGGCCGCGCCCTTCCGCCCCGACGTGCTGCGGCGCAGGAACAACTACCTGCCGTCGGAGGAGCAGTGAGTGTGTTGTGTGTTGTGTGTGAACAGCCCCTGTTCCTGTACCCGCACCTGCTGCCGGCCGCGCCCTTCCGCCCCGACGTGCTGCGGCGCAGGAACAACTACCTGCCGTCGGAGGAGCAGTGAGTGTGTTGTGTGTTGTGTGTGAACAGCCCCTGTTCCTGTACCCGCACCTGCTGCCGGCCGCGCCCTTCCGCCCCGACGTGCTGCGGCGCAGGAACAACTACCTGCCGTCGGAGGAGCAGTGAGTGTGTTGTGTGTTGTGTGTGAACAGCCCCTGTTCCTGTACCCGCACCTGCTGCCGGCCGCGCCCTTCCGCCCCGACGTGCTGCGGCGCAGGAACAACTACCTGCCGTCGGAGGAGCAGTGAGTGTGTTGTGTGTTGTGTGTGAACAGCCCCTGTTCCTGTACCCGCACCTGCTGCCGGCCGCGCCCTTCCGCCCCGACGTGCTGCGGCGCAGGAACAACTACCTGCCGTCGGAGGAGCAGTGAGTGTGTTGTGTGTTGTGTGTGAACAGCCCCTGTTCCTGTACCCGCACCTGCTGCCGGCCGCGCCCTTCCGCCCCGACGTGCTGCGGCGCAGGAACAACTACCTGCCGTCGGAGGAGCAGTGAGTGTGTTGTGTGTTGTGTGTGAACAGCCCCTGTTCCTGTACCCGCACCTGCTGCCGGCCGCGCCCTTCCGCCCCGACGTGCTGCGGCGCAGGAACAACTACCTGCCGTCGGAGGAGCAGTGAGTGTGTTGTGTGTTGTGTGTGAACAGCCCCTGTTCCTGTACCCGCACCTGCTGCCGGCCGCGCCCTTCCGCCCCGACGTGCTGCGGCGCAGGAACAACTACCTGCCGTCGGAGGAGCAGTGAGTGTGTTGTGTGTTGTGTGTGAACAGCCCCTGTTCCTGTACCCGCACCTGCTGCCGGCCGCGCCCTTCCGCCCCGACGTGCTGCGGCGCAGGAACAACTACCTGCCGTCGGAGGAGCAGTGAGTGTGTTGTGTGTTGTGTGTGAACAGCCCCTGTTCCTGTACCCGCACCTGCTGCCGGCCGCGCCCTTCCGCCCCGACGTGCTGCGGCGCAGGAACAACTACCTGCCGTCGGAGGAGCAGTGAGTGTGTTGTGTGTTGTGTGTGAACAGCCCCTGTTCCTGTACCCGCACCTGCTGCCGGCCGCGCCCTTCCGCCCCGACGTGCTGCGGCGCAGGAACAACTACCTGCCGTCGGAGGAGCAGTGAGTGTGTTGTGTGTTGTGTGTGAACAGCCCCTGTTCCTGTACCCGCACCTGCTGCCGGCCGCGCCCTTCCGCCCCGACGTGCTGCGGCGCAGGAACAACTACCTGCCGTCGGAGGAGCAGTGAGTGTGTTGTGTGTTGTGTGTGAACAGCCCCTGTTCCTGTACCCGCACCTGCTGCCGGCCGCGCCCTTCCGCCCCGACGTGCTGCGGCGCAGGAACAACTACCTGCCGTCGGAGGAGCAGTGAGTGTGTTGTGTGTTGTGTGTGAACAGCCCCTGTTCCTGTACCCGCACCTGCTGCCGGCCGCGCCCTTCCGCCCCGACGTGCTGCGGCGCAGGAACAACTACCTGCCGTCGGAGGAGCAGTGAGTGTGTTGTGTGTTGTGTGTGAACAGCCCCTGTTCCTGTACCCGCACCTGCTGCCGGCCGCGCCCTTCCGCCCCGACGTGCTGCGGCGCAGGAACAACTACCTGCCGTCGGAGGAGCAGTGAGTGTGTTGTGTGTTGTGTGTGAACAGCCCCTGTTCCTGTACCCGCACCTGCTGCCGGCCGCGCCCTTCCGCCCCGACGTGCTGCGGCGCAGGAACAACTACCTGCCGTCGGAGGAGCAGTGAGTGTGTTGTGTGTTGTGTGTGAACAGCCCCTGTTCCTGTACCCGCACCTGCTGCCGGCCGCGCCCTTCCGCCCCGACGTGCTGCGGCGCAGGAACAACTACCTGCCGTCGGAGGAGCAGTGAGTGTGTTGTGTGTTGTGTGTGAACAGCCCCTGTTCCTGTACCCGCACCTGCTGCCGGCCGCGCCCTTCCGCCCCGACGTGCTGCGGCGCAGGAACAACTACCTGCCGTCGGAGGAGCAGTGAGTGTGTTGTGTGTTGTGTGTGAACAGCCCCTGTTCCTGTACCCGCACCTGCTGCCGGCCGCGCCCTTCCGCCCCGACGTGCTGCGGCGCAGGAACAACTACCTGCCGTCGGAGGAGCAGTGAGTGTGTTGTGTGTTGTGTGTGAACAGCCCCTGTTCCTGTACCCGCACCTGCTGCCGGCCGCGCCCTTCCGCCCCGACGTGCTGCGGCGCAGGAACAACTACCTGCCGTCGGAGGAGCAGTGAGTGTGTTGTGTGTTGTGTGTGAACAGCCCCTGTTCCTGTACCCGCACCTGCTGCCGGCCGCGCCCTTCCGCCCCGACGTGCTGCGGCGCAGGAACAACTACCTGCCGTCGGAGGAGCAGTGAGTGTGTTGTGTGTTGTGTGTGAACAGCCCCTGTTCCTGTACCCGCACCTGCTGCCGGCCGCGCCCTTCCGCCCCGACGTGCTGCGGCGCAGGAACAACTACCTGCCGTCGGAGGAGCAGTGAGTGTGTTGTGTGTTGTGTGTGAACAGCCCCTGTTCCTGTACCCGCACCTGCTGCCGGCCGCGCCCTTCCGCCCCGACGTGCTGCGGCGCAGGAACAACTACCTGCCGTCGGAGGAGCAGTGAGTGTGTTGTGTGTTGTGTGTGAACAGCCCCTGTTCCTGTACCCGCACCTGCTGCCGGCCGCGCCCTTCCGCCCCGACGTGCTGCGGCGCAGGAACAACTACCTGCCGTCGGAGGAGCAGTGAGTGTGTTGTGTGTTGTGTGTGAACAGCCCCTGTTCCTGTACCCGCACCTGCTGCCGGCCGCGCCCTTCCGCCCCGACGTGCTGCGGCGCAGGAACAACTACCTGCCGTCGGAGGAGCAGTGAGTGTGTTGTGTGTTGTGTGTGAACAGCCCCTGTTCCTGTACCCGCACCTGCTGCCGGCCGCGCCCTTCCGCCCCGACGTGCTGCGGCGCAGGAACAACTACCTGCCGTCGGAGGAGCAGTGAGTGTGTTGTGTGTTGTGTGTGAACAGCCCCTGTTCCTGTACCCGCACCTGCTGCCGGCCGCGCCCTTCCGCCCCGACGTGCTGCGGCGCAGGAACAACTACCTGCCGTCGGAGGAGCAGTGAGTGTGTTGTGTGTTGTGTGTGAACAGCCCCTGTTCCTGTACCCGCACCTGCTGCCGGCCGCGCCCTTCCGCCCCGACGTGCTGCGGCGCAGGAACAACTACCTGCCGTCGGAGGAGCAGTGAGTGTGTTGTGTGTTGTGTGTGAACAGCCCCTGTTCCTGTACCCGCACCTGCTGCCGGCCGCGCCCTTCCGCCCCGACGTGCTGCGGCGCAGGAACAACTACCTGCCGTCGGAGGAGCAGTGAGTGTGTTGTGTGTTGTGTGTGAACAGCCCCTGTTCCTGTACCCGCACCTGCTGCCGGCCGCGCCCTTCCGCCCCGACGTGCTGCGGCGCAGGAACAACTACCTGCCGTCGGAGGAGCAGTGAGTGTGTTGTGTGTTGTGTGTGAACAGCCCCTGTTCCTGTACCCGCACCTGCTGCCGGCCGCGCCCTTCCGCCCCGACGTGCTGCGGCGCAGGAACAACTACCTGCCGTCGGAGGAGCAGTGAGTGTGTTGTGTGTTGTGTGTGAACAGCCCCTGTTCCTGTACCCGCACCTGCTGCCGGCCGCGCCCTTCCGCCCCGACGTGCTGCGGCGCAGGAACAACTACCTGCCGTCGGAGGAGCAGTGAGTGTGTTGTGTGTTGTGTGTGAACAGCCCCTGTTCCTGTACCCGCACCTGCTGCCGGCCGCGCCCTTCCGCCCCGACGTGCTGCGGCGCAGGAACAACTACCTGCCGTCGGAGGAGCAGTGAGTGTGTTGTGTGTTGTGTGTGAACAGCCCCTGTTCCTGTGCCTGCTGCTTTTTTATGAACAGAATCATTTTTTTGACATTAAATCGATAGCTGCCAAAAAACAAATAGTCTGAGATGCAGAAAAAATTGTGAAGATCGTTTCACAGTTACTAGACCCGTCAAACGTTTTTATGTATATCAAAGAAACCAAATAAACTTTCATGTATTCGCTAAACATACAGTGGTTTACATATTAAAAAAAAAAATTAAAAGTATATTTGGAAATTTTAAAAATAACTTTTGCAAGTAAAACATGATTTCCCCAAAAATATTCAATTACAAAAATCTCATTTGCAGACTAATAGTGATGGGTTTGGACCAATTCTGGACCTACGTAGAAGACAATCCGGAGCTATACAAGCCGCCACGTGGCAACACGCGGCACCGCTGGGGTCTCACGGCTACTATACAACTGGTCTGCAAGTACATGTTCCCCTGGGTCACTATGAAGACTTTATCGGGACATATACAGTCGATGAGGAAGTTGGGCGATAAGAATCATCCTATAAAGGTAATTATTGGTATTGTGGAAGAATTTTTCTTTTTCTTTATCTTTAACCAGGAATAATACCTCTTTTTATAACCCCATATCTCGTTTCTGCCGTTTGTACAATGATTTATCCACAAGATTTCCCGATTTTGATATATTTGATCATCGAATAAACATATTCAAAGAACATATTGTTTGCCAAATCTTGAAATGATGTCCTAGTTTTGTTGTTATTGTTTAAGAAACCATTGTTTTACTTGTCTTTCTTTTATATCTAATATTAAATTATCGAATTTTATATATTAATTTATTGTAATACGCTTTAGATAACTGTAAGCTGTATCCCATTGAAGTATTAATTGTACACATATTGTTGGGTTGCGATCTGCTCGTGAAATTGATGTGGCGCCTATGGACCCGGCTAGATCGTGTCCTGTCATGTGTATTTAATTTTAAATAAATAAATAAAATAAATAAATTGCCTATTAAAATAGCTGCTATATAGGTCAGTAGCGTAGTACAAGGCTAGTAGACTATACATCATACAACTGGTCTGCAAGTACATGTTCCCCTGGGTCACTATGAAGACATTATCGGGGCATATACAGTCGATGAGGAAGTTGGGTGATAAGAATCATCCGATTAAGGTACTTAAAGTACAGTCGTTAAGTACTGGTATTTATTTTATTTTATTTATTTACTTAACCATTTAGTGTACCACACCATTTAACATTAGAGTACTGTATACACTAATATATCTACGAATGAGCTTAATGGAATTGTAAATATTTATAAAAAAACTAGCGATCTGTCCCGGCTTCGCCCGTCGTACATGTTAACGTTTTCTGTCCATAATCAACCATCCTCGTACTTCAGGGAATATTATAAAAAAATAATTGACGAAATCGGTTCAGTCTTTCTCGAGATTTGCGCTTAGTAACACATTTGATTGACATTTATGCTAGCCGCACCAAACATAACCTATGTTTGACTCTGACCTTTAATTACTTCGTCGTTTCAGCCGTGGGACGTCCACTGCTGGACAAAGGCCTCCCTAAAGGATTTCCAGTACGACCGGTCACCGGCGGCCTGCATCCAGCGGCTCCCTGCCACTCGGACCAGGTCGTCTGTCCATCTTGTGGGAGGTCGTCCCACGCTTCGTCGTCCAGTTCGTGGCCTCCATTCCGGAACCTTTTTGTCCCAGCGGCCATCGGTTCTACGGGCTATGTGCCCTGCCCATTGCCACTTCAACGTGCTAATCCGGCGAGCTATGTCGGTGACTCCGGTTCTCCTACGGATTTCCTCATTTCTGATTCGATCTCGTAGGGAAACTCCGAGCATAGCCCTTTCCATAGCACGTTGGGCGACGCTGAGCTTGTGCACAAGGCCCAGGGTTAGAGGCCACGTCGCTGTTCCGTAGGTCATCACTGGTAAAACACACTGCTCGAAGACATTAGTCTTCAGGCACTGAGGGATTTTGGACGAAAAGATGTTCTTTAACTTCCCAAACGCTGCCCATCCGAGTCGGATTCGACGATTGACCTCCTTTCCGAAGTTGGACCTGCCTAATTGGACGGTTTGTCCTAGGTAGACATATTCGTCAACAACTTCAAGAGTAGAGTTTCCAACAGAGACTGGAGTGGGCACAACATGGACATTCGTTTAATTACTTACCTTCAAAATTTCATTCATATGTTTAGCAGAGAAATCTTAACAGCCAGATAGACAATTTAAAAGTTTACTGTCTTACCACAAAAAACTTTAGACAGGGTTTAACTTTAAGCGCAGGTTCTCTTTCATCTGGTTTTGGTCGTATTTCCAAAAAAAACTATTAAAGTGACAGATCCCTGGTTTAAAGTTAGACTGTGTTTAAATTGTTTTGTGGTAAGACCTTTATAGTATCAAAGAAGGGAATTTGGAATTCGTTTCAGAGATTCTTTGCAAACCGGTTCGTGGATACGACGAAGCACAAACTGATCCCGTTCAACCCGGAGCTGACCCTGTACCAGCAGCCCGAGAACGAGATGCCGATGGTCTGGGTTCGATACCTGGCCAAGAGCAGCAAGCGGTTCCGGGTGAGTTCGTTGTATGTGTACATAGCGAACTTAACATTTTTGCAAAAAAAAAGGAAAAAAATTATTTTTTATAATTTTTTTTTTTCTCATTATTGACGTATGTATTCTATTGTTGTGTTCGAATAACAGATACTACTCTTTTTGTTAGTAAGTAATTTAAACTATTTTTTTTCAGTCGTTCTTATATAAAAAGAAACCAAAAAAATTTAAAAATCCAGAAGGCATTGAAATAAACACTGGTACTACAGTGAAAAGTGCATCCAAGCGGCCGCTGCCTATCGAATTTGTTAAAACTTTTCCAAAAAAACCAATAAACATTGCGCCAATGAAACCGAACACACCGGATAAAGTTGATATTCACATACAAAATGAAGAAAGTGAGACCCCTAAAATGTACCAAGTTATTAATATTGATGCAGGGACATTACTAGTGCCAATAAAATTAAATTCTAACAGTGATGTCACGAATCTTAACCCACAAAATAGTAAAGCGAATACGGATAGCATTCACATAAAACCTAAACCGGATCATTGCATCTGTTGTGTTTTATTGAGAAAAATATGTAAATACAGACAAAAACGCATCACAGAGTACATAAAAAAGTTCGACGCAAAAGTCATTTGTCCGTGTAAAAGTTTGAAACATCCAAAAATTTCGAATAAACTAAAATTGCTGTTGAGAACGTATAAATCGTCGTCTTTACGAATATTCGATGATTTGAGAGAGAAAATCTCTGTGACGAAGAATAAAAACAATAATAATCATATGGTAGAGAATAATTCGGATTTAAGTAAAATGGCGGAATCCAATAAGGATGATGCGAAGGATTTGGGTGAGTTTAGTAAATATTATTGCTGCTATCTTATTATAAAATTTATTTTGGGAGCGAACTGCGAAGGTATTCATTGTTAGTCTTTCACAGAGAGGAATGAAAAATTCATATACTCATAGTTATATTTTGTTATAAAAAACTAATACAAAAAAAGAAAATATTTTTTGACTGTAATAGAGATAGTAAATAGTGCAATAATTTCCCAATGTTGCTAGTATATAAAAAAAAAAATTTCAATCGTAGAGCACAATATATGCTCTACAATTGAAATGCTTCTCATTATGAGCAGAGGCGGCTCGTGACAAAATTGTATGGGTGTTCACTTGAAATAAAACCAGAGGCGGCTCGCCCTAAGGAGCGCTGGTGCAGTGAACTCCCATAAATAATTATAATAAAATCATACTCCTTAATTTCATTATTAATATTAATTATTACTATTTAAAATCAATCGTAATCGTAAAAAACTACTGTCAATACCAATGAATATATCCATCATTCCATCATCCCATACACCTGTATAATACTGTATTATGTAACGCGCGAAGCGGAGCGCTCACGATTGCGCTCCAATGAAAAAATATTTAGTACATTTCCTAATACGAAATCCAATAGGAGTGAAAGAGAAAGTTTGCCAGTGCCCTGCGCGTCAAACAAAAGATTTTCTATGGAAAAATAGCAAAATTCGGAGCGCCGCTCCCGCAAACGTTGCCGGTTCGTTTTTACCGCCCGGGCGCCCGTACACAGGACAGCGATTGCGCGCGACGTTGCCACTCCTATACAAACAAACACTCGAGTCAACTTCAATGCACGCGCGCGAATGCAAATTCGGGAATTTTCTAATTAAAATCAAGATACGTGTTGAAATAGCCTGTAGTTATCAGTATTACTTGTGACTTGTGAGTGTTAAAATGAACAATTATAATGTGGCGTTCATTAAAAAGTGTGTTAAAACGTTACAAATTCGGCTTGAATTGAAAGCTAAGGGACCGCCACGGCCTGAACTTGACCTTACGGTTGAGACATATGATTTTTTAGAAAACTCAAAACTTAAAAACGAGCTAGTGGTTATTTACAGCAGGGAAGATTTCCATAACGCTGATGGTGCGATGCTTTACTGCAACACTTCATAGAGGTCAGTCACCTGGAGTCAGTTTTTGTCGAAAGTATTAAATTATTAAAATTAATTTGTACAACACTGATGACCTTGGTCGAAAGTGAGCGCTGCTTTTCCACCTTAAATAAAGTGAAAACTTTTACGCGTAATAGCATGACACATGCATTGTGCATGATATCAATAGAAAAACGACAGATTAATCAGATATCTGATTTTCACAAAAAAGTTATAGATATTTTTGCACACCAAAAAGAAAGACGTATGCATTTCCTTTATAAGTAATTTTTTTAATAAATTGTACTGCTTTACACCATGTATTTTCAGTGTTTTATTTCAAGTGAACACCCATAAAATTTTGTCACGAGCCGCCTCTGAATAAAACAACGAAAGTACAATAGCGTAAGCGGGATAATTTATTACAAAAAAATAATGAGCACCACATTATAAAATATTTAAACACTAATAATTATAAAGTACAGGCTATTTCAAAACAAATTCAATGATTATCAATTAATAATTAGAAAATCCCCGAATTTGCATTCGCGAGCGTACTCATAGTGTTTGTTTATAATATAGGAGTGGCAACATCGCGCGCAATTGCTGCTGTCATCAGTGTCATGCGATGCGGCCGCGTCGCGTCGCGTGTGAGCGGCGCTCCGAAAATTGCTATTTTTCCATAGTAAATCTTTTGTTTCACGCGCAGGACTGTGGCGAAATTTCTCTTTCACTCTTATTGGATTTCGTATTTAGGCAATGTACTGAATCTTGTTTAATAGGAGCGCAATCGAGAGCGCTCCGTAAGCTCCGTTTCGCGCGTTACGTCTTATGAAATGAACAAGAGTGTACTGTGTATGTACTTAATGATGTATTTTATTTGTAAGGTACTTATTTTATTCATATTAATATTGGAGTTTTTACGATAGATTTTAAATAGTGATATCAATTATTAAAAGAATGAACAGGTATAACTTTATTATAATTATTTATGGGAGTTCACTGCACCAGCGCTCCTTAGGACGAGCCGCCTCTGATTATGAGTCGTGCAACAAATTCAGTTTCGATACTTTAATAATAAAAAAAGACGTGTGGCACTCGGGGACTGCCGCGGTAAAGCTATTGCATGCTATGCCTTCAAGCCACACCTCCGAGCCCGTCGGAGTGGGGAGCGTGAGGTTTTTTCGTTACGGAATTTCTCGATTCGGTCCCCGTGCTCAAGGCCCGCCTTAGATCACTTAATGATCTAAGAGGCCCGCGATAGAAGCTATGCAATAGCTTAAAAAAGTTTAAATTGAAATTAACTAAAAGCTAGTATTATGTTATTAGTTACACTTTTCACGAAATAATAATATATTCATTTCAGCTTTCGTTACAATGTTCAAAGCGCGACTCTGCTTGCGTCAGAATAAAGTTCGCAACCAACAAATAAAGCGTAGTTTGTTCAGAATATTGAGTCAATTTAAAGAACATACCGATGATCCTATGGAACTAATGGACGATATTTATAAGGCGTGCGATGTTGACTTGGCGGATATGTATAAGGAGTTTCTGGGATTCTTAACAGCGGAACAAGCGGATAAAATCGACAAATTAAAAGATTACTTCGTACATAACTGTATGGAAGATTTGATAAAGAAGACCGAGGTGAGATTTTACAAAAATCGATCAATGAAGATTTTTCAAATAAATAAGTAGTTTTTTATGAAGCCTATTTGTTAGCGTTACCTGTATGTCTGTATGCTTGTATGTTCTATGTTAGAGTCTTTATACTCGATTTTTAATAGACAGATTTAATTAAAACATTGTACACATAATATCGAGAATTGGTGAAAATACAATCATTTCATATGTTTATCTTAGCGTGATTTGTAGTTTTTCTAAATCAGTTATTATTATTTGGTTCAGCATAAAAAGATATATTTATAACCTACCTCGATATCCCCCAATAATTATAATTCATTTAGGGCCGATTTTTCAATGCTTGGATAAAACTTATCCGTCCAATAAAGTATTACACGATAATATTAAAATGTCACGTAAACTGTCAAATACGGGCAATTAGAATACGTTTTTAAAATGGTAGTTTTATACATTATTCGACGAATAAGTTTTATCCAAGCATTGAAAAATCGACCCTTACTCATACATTTTTACAGGAAATAGTGACAGATAAGAGCAAAAAGCTAAAAATATTGGAATACTTGTTGAAGCTCTCGAACAACAACGCGACAGTGTCGTGTGTCACGTGCAGCGACCTGCTCGATAGGATGCGGGATTATCCCGAACTAGCTAGATATTGCTTTTCCTTGTTTCCACATAGGCGGAAAGCGTGAGTATATATTTTCGGGACAATTTTCACACACGGCACGATCTGATCCCATACTAAGCTTTCGCTCGTGTTATGGAAACCAGATGGCTGATAAACATACATATATATAATTTTATATACTAATATAGATAATAAACACCCAGACACGGAGCAAACACCTATGTTCATCACACAAATATTTGCCCCGGGTGGGAATCGAACCCACGACCAGTGGCTTGGAAGGCAGGGCCACTACCAACCAAGCCAACCGGCCAGTCATATATGTATATGTTGTTCTTTTTGAAGCGAAACTTCTCTAGGCGCGTTGACAGTAAACTTTCAAAGTCGCGTAATGGCAATACCGTCACACCATGGAGTAAGGCGACGATTTTACTCTCTTTTAATCTTTAATCTTGCCAAAGAAAGTTTCATTTCTGACACATGTGCTCGGCACACACGCTTTTTTTACCGAAAGAGAAAATGGTATCCTTTTACTGAGACTTCGCTGTCTGTTTTATATAAAAAAATATTTATTGCTCTATCGTTTGGGTTTGAAAAACAGCTACGCACTTTTTATTAATGACGTTAAATGTTTCATAAAACGACAATACTTGAGAATGTAAATTTTTAGAAGTTTCGTCAATTTTTTTAATTTTTGTCAACTTACTAGCAAGGAATAGATCCAAGTGAAACTATCTTGTAGTAACTACGTAACCAAGTTTATAATAACTTTCAAATCCTAAAATAAATTGTATAATTTGTATTTTTTTAGACTTATTGAAATGGAGCATGACGGTTGCAATGAGAATCATCCAATACCTACACAAACTCCAATAGTAGCTAATACAGCTGCTAATATTAATACAGTAGATAGTCAAAGGCCAATAGAAATAGAATGCATTGATGCTAGTCAAAATGTTGATAGCTCACAGGCAATAGTAACAAAAAGCATTGAAAATGACAAAACACACATCATTGAAGATCCAAATACACAATCACAAGCAAATGTAAATAAAAATAATAACACAGATAAGGAAATTAATGAAAATAGTAATAGGAATGAAACATGCACACAAATAAATGGAGATATTAGTATGGAAGACACACAAACGCAAGAAATTAACAAAGATGAGTGTGTAACACAAATCGAAGTAGATAATAATATGGAGATGGATAAAAAGGAAAATGATATAAATGTAAATAATACAAATGCGAAATTAAATAGAGATGTTATAGGGAAATGTGACGCGAACATGGATGATGATGAAATGGATCAGGATGGCGCATTGAGTATTTGCGAAGAATCCAACACTGGTTCTGACTGTATTATAATAAGGTAAACTATGATAGATTATATCAAAATTATTGTTATCTTTAATACGAAATTTAAAAATATATTATATTAAAAAAAAACGTTTTTATATGAAAAAGTTAAATTTTCACTCGTTTCTTTAAAGTATATTTTTTTTAAATATTCAACACTTAAAATATTTTCCTTTTTCTGTTACTAAAATGTCTTTCATATTTTTTTATTTTAGTGACGAAGAGAGCAACAATAAATCAAATGTAAAACCGAAAGAAATTTCTGAATCCAAAAGCTTCACGGAATTTATTGCCTCTATTAAAAAAGTAAGTTAAAAATATGATTTAATAATCAATATCAAATTGATATAAATTTTTCTCGAAAATATTTGGTTATTAGGTAGGTACTATGGAAAAATTCGCGTGCAAAATCAATCAAATCTCAGTTCTCATTTTATTTTAATTAATAATAATTAAATGCTTTTAATTATTTTAAACCAGGAGCAGAT
Source organism: Colias behrii (assembly GCA_029959065.1). NCBI lineage: Eukaryota > Metazoa > Arthropoda > Insecta > Lepidoptera > Pieridae > Colias > Colias behrii. The sequence continues at coordinate 3,415,053 of JARWMC010000019.1, forward strand.
GGAGTTAACTACAATAAAATCAGAAGTCGATGATGATGAGCAAGATGAACAAAGCAGGCTTTACTTTGTACCTGATGATGATATGTGTAAGGATGAACCTCTCGAGTGGAAACGGGATGAAGATAAAATAATTCTCGAAGTACTTAAACAGCATCTGTCCCCAGAAGAGAGGAAAGACAAAACAATCTTCGAAATTATTGAAGAGAAAACTATCCCACAAATGATCTCTGAGATCCTTTCTCATAAATCATTGAATGATGTTAGGGATAGAATATTTTATTTGTTACAAATACTTCTTATGAATGAATTAAATGAATAAATTGTTTACTGGTTTCAAGCTTATTTTTATTTTGTTACCTAAACCTCTTCCGTTCACCCATCTGAAAACTATTTTTAAGCAATATTTTTATGGAGCTTGCCTATCTAGAAGTGCTCATGGCCTTTTTATTTTAATAATTTCATCACCTCGTATAAATTACTTAATAAAAAGTGATGTCATCTGGTGATCAGATGGGTGAAGGTCGACCTTGCACGATCTCCTGTACTACAGTAGTAGTAATGGCACAGAATATATAATAGTACTACTAATGGTAAGTTCGTTTCGCGAGTTTTAACTTAGAATTGTAATCTTCGCCATTATAAATTATGATGCAAATTATAGAATACTACTTACTAGCTGTACCTCGCGGTTAGCGTGATGATATAGCCTATAGACTTCCTAGATAAATGGGCTATTTATCACCGAAATAATTTTTCTAATCGGACCAGTAGTCCCTGAGATTAGCGCGTTCTTAAACAAACAAACTCTTCAGCTTTATAATATTAGTATAGATTAGGGGTTATAACTAGCAGAAAATTTCTTTAGCGCTGGCCCAAAGACACAGACAAAAATAGGTAGTTGCATATCTGAATACACACTAATCCGTTCCACAGTTTACTGAAAGGTCGGCAACACACTTGCAACCACAGAACAGTAAAAACATATAGAAGTGCTATAATGTCATAATTAGTATGAAAACCAGTGTCGCCAAACCCACACATTTAAACCGATAGTTATACAGTACACTACAAGTAAACTATGCCTTTGATTGGACAGCTTAATTTGAGTAAAAACTGACTTAGGTTATAAATTCAGCATTTCAATATGTACCCTAACGCACCATGTTACGGTTTATTTTAGTATAACATCTCTAGGTATATTAGCTGTTTTGTTTCTCATTGCACAGAAATTCCAAATTCGAAAACATTCAGCTACTCCACAACAGAGGGCGTTAGTTTTCGATAGATATAAATTTGAAACGCAACACATAGAGATAAGGTTGAAATTTGTGTCACTCAACATTAATGACATTAACTTGATATTTATCTGATGCTATGCCCTGAGGGATGTCAGCCTTGTTATCGATAATTCACAAATAAATATTTTTTGTGTATTTTTTTTTTCTTTCTTTTATATGAGTATAGTATAATGTGTCACATTTTGGAGTATGTTTATTACTACTAAGTACGTCTTTTTATATTATTATTATTAAATAAAAAATGGAATAGAATAGTATTAATCTATATTTAGAAAATACAAACAGAAAATATGCATTATTTTAAATCTTGGAACTGCCGTAGGTTTGCTGTATCGGTGGCCTTTGTTAGACCGCTTAGTGCTGTTCGGCATCCAGTTAACTCGTCACGTTGCATTTATCCATTTCTCTTTTAAATTAGCCTCTTTGGGAAATCTATAAATAAATTGGACAAATGAAAGCTAAGGAAAAATAAAATAAAATTTAATATTTATAATGTTTGTCTTTTCTAAAGTATCGATACTGTCGATATGCGCCACAAGCATCACTAAAGCGACATTCGTTTGTTTATTGCAATAATATTCCAGAAAGTCTTGTTTGCTGTTCAATCTATAATAGTACTAATTTCTTACGGATTAAGGTTCATTTTGACTAGATATTTGTATACAATTTTGACAAATTACGACAAGCGAAGTTATAACATAAAATATAATTAAAATAAATAAAAATAAGACTTACCGATGGTATGAAATGCCTTCATTGCTGATATTATTTCGTCTGCTATCATTTTTGCACTCTAATACCGAACAACACGTCCTAATTAATGAATAAATATGGAAAAAAGGTTTGACAGCTGACAACCGACTCGAATATTTTTCTGCGCATAACTGAGAGCAAGTTAGGTGATCTTACCTTACCATTGACACGTGGGCCACGCCCACATCACACTTCTATCTACTTTACTGTTCTGTGCTTGCAACCGTACAGGTCTTGTGGGTGATTATGGGCGGCGCAAATCATCGCATGACGCGCCAGGTCGTTTGCCCGCATACATAAAAAAAACTGAGCGCTAAAGTTAAGCATAGCCTTAGCCCTAATAATATTCTTTCATAGCACAAAAGATATAATTCCTTGCCAACTTCAATCACAAAAATCTTCTGTTTGTTTTTTTCACGTTTTTTTAGTCTATGCAATTTTCACCTGACGTGATCCTGATTCCTGGTGTTGACACTTGACATGACACATGACATTTGTATTTGTATATTTCACAGAGTATATTTTTATCGGATCGCGGCTGTCGTATTTTGAAATTCGCCGTTGTTTTAGTCATAATTATTAGTTTAAACAATAAAATAAGTAAATATCGTTTAAGAAACCTATTGAAATCCACTCATTCATTTGGTATAAACAGAATTATCTGTTATCCAGCTATGGCTCGTTACAGCAATGAGAACAAGGAAGAAAATATTGATCCGGCATCCATTTCATCAAATGTTAAGAATAATATAAAACAAGTACATATATTATATTATGGTAAATCTTTGGATATTTATTAAATATTTCAATTCACTACTTTAATCTTTTTATAGGAAATTATTAAAGAGCTTCTTCATGGATCATTCCAAGACAATAAAACAAAACTCGGTAACGATGCATTAACACTTGTAGTTGAAGTGGCGAAGTGTCTCGTTACGGAAACTTGCTTGAGGGCTTCCAGCCAGGCGCTTAAGGAGAGCTGCGACAGAGTTGACATTGAACACGTTGAAAAGTGTCTTCCACAATTGGTTCGTAAGAAAAATTAAAACAGATTTTAAATTTTAATATACGTTTTCTTCTCATTTTGCATTGGAGGCTTATTTACTAACTATCCTTATTTTTTCTCGTAGATGTTAGATTTTCCATGAGCTTTTTCTTCACATCTTTACCTGTAGTGTTAATTTGAAGATCGGAATGCTCCACACCTGACTACACAGTCAGTTAATGTAAGATGAGATTTTGTACCTGTTTTATTTTTAAAAATATATTTTGTAATGTATGGAATTATTTTTGTTATGATAATATGATAAAAATTAGAGAATAAGCAATTAAATATTCTGAATTTAAAAGGTTTTTAATTTTCCTTTTATACTTTGAAGAAAACTTAAAATGAAACAACAAAACATTTTCTACAAAACTTTATTATACAAATATGTTTCCCTATGATAATAACAGACTGTACATTAACTACACACAAACTTAAGATACTTGTAAAAAATATAACATTTTGACAAGTTCTTCCAACATTGTAGTACCATGGGCATGGTATAAAATAGGACCATGCATAGACATTTTCCATTTTCAACTACATTATTTAGATAATTTTACATGATGCTCCATAAAATGTCAGTGGTGATTTGAATAAAATGAAAATAGAATTTTAATAAGCTAATTATTACATATATGCAATAGACCAGCATTATGTTCACCATTTTACAACTTTGTGAACAATTGCATCTTACAAAATATATTCAATCATCAACAATATACATAAGAGACCCAGTGAAAAAATATATATTTCAATAGTTACAAATTAAGTGAATTTCTATATTTAGTTTATTGTCTACAATCTACAGCTTAATACAGCCAAGTGTGACATGAATCACTAATTGTGACAATAAGGTAATTCAATTATTTTTACTGTTATAAAAATAAATTTATAGGCGGATGAAAGATCATAATGCCCAAAACCATAGTAAAAAGAGAACAAGTAAGTTAAAGGTACATCTCGCCGTTTGTATATACGCTGAGCGCTTGTCACGCCTCCCGCTCATGTACGTACGCAACTTGACGCACGCACACAGTCCACTCGGTTCCTTCTCATGAACCATTCTCGTGAGTGCCGCGCCATTGCTGTGATCAGTCGATTTTTGTTTATACAATTATCAACGTGACAAGTGAAAACCCTGCGCTTGCGAGTTTAGGTACCGTGCGCTCCTAAACGCTGGGAGTCGGCCTACTTGTTCTTTTTATACTATGCCAAACTGCAATACTACTCTGGATTTGGGGTTATAGTTTAAAATTTTAAGGGAACTATTTAGATCATATGCATTGAATACTGCTATTTTTCTGTAACAATTTCTACCAAGTTATTGTTTCTTTTCAGCATACACTTGGAACAGGATTTATTTAGTCTTTTCTATAAAAATAATTATTATAGTATACTTTAACATTAGGAATCATTTAAATATCGATACTCATGCTAAATCATAATTTCTATAACCTAAGAATAAATAAAAGCAACTCAATATTTGTGCTGTAATATGAAATAATAAATGTGCAAACAATTAATTAATTCTTTACAGGCTATACTAAAGCATTTTAAGAGCAAGAACTGAAGGCACCTTGGAATAACAATATTTTTAACAGTTTTCACTGTAACATTTTAGATACAAGAATGAGAATTTGCCAAGCTGTAAAAAGCAAGAATTATCTTCAATTATGGAGAGTTTCGTGCAAGAGCCACATTGAAACCCGTCTAATGACGTATCAAGAGGATAGATAGATAAAACTCCATCAATTATTATTTTAAAACGGCAATGGCTGCTCATAACCCGCACACATACACGAGTCAGGCAGGCAGGTATTACCTGACCAAGGTATTACAGTAAAGTAAGCAGAACATCTATCTCAATCATTTCAGGATAAAATGAAAAACTTTAAAACTTGTTTCATTTTTTCATTAATTGAATAAGTGTTACATTTGGGCCTGATTTTATGATGGTATTTCTTTTTTCAACGTAGATCAAAAAAGATTTATTTTCGTGAAATCTACAAAAGATAAACGACGTCTTTACCAATTTACCAACCGCGTTTCAAAGAATTACAGAAAATAACTCCATTGCAGAAATACTCAACCCTTTTTTATGAACTATTGAGTTGATTGCAACAAGATAATGCAATGAGTTTTTGCCCTTAATTAAGTATAAGTAACAAAAACACCAAACACTTAACATGTATAAAAGTAAAAATAGTATATTTAGTATACCATATCATACAGTAATAGTATTAATATAAGAAGGTCGCAATTATTTTTACTACATTTAGAGCGGCCGTACACGGGCAGCTCGAGCAGTTAACGGCTGAGCGACGTACACGGACGGCTCGAGCGGTCGGTCGTTGACTGCTCGAGCTGTCGCTACAAACCGCACAGTTGACGGCTTGAAGCGGTCACGACTGCTCGAGCAGTCCGTGTACGGCAGTGAATGAATGTCTATAGTTCACCGCGCGGCTTCAAGCCGTCGACCTCAACTGCTTGAAGCGGTCCGTGTACAGCCGCGCTTAGATCGCACTTTTCACATCTCTGCAGGCACTGGAGCTAACTTCTACACAAATATCGGGCCAAACTACATATGTTTTCAACTGTAACTATTACTTTATCATTATACAATAAATATTATATAGCAACATTCAATAATCGTGATATCCATTCCTCTCAGACAATGTTTAAAATTTCAATATACAGTTCAATATATTCTCGAGACATCCAAATTTCAAGTACCCGGCGATTGATATTGCTAGTCTACACAAAACTGAGAAGTTCAACAACGTTTTATATCTATAGACCCCTGTCTATCATAATACATAACAAATGCAAACATTTCAGTCTCACGAAAAACAATATAAATTGACGAGTACTATACAAGCACATTTATATTACAAGGATCTAAGGCAATTGGGCCGCAGTAAAAATCACAGCCCTGGGTGCACTTATGAATGCATTATTACCTCAATCAATGAGGATTTATACAAATCAGCAGAGTAGAGCACACATGAGCAGATAACATTGGAGTTAAATGCACATTTCTGGAAATGAACCTCAAACATTTCCCCATTAATTACTGGTATCTAATCATACCAATCTCTACCCCAATAGGACTGAACATTCAACTCATTGCCTCTACTCTGTCGAGACACAGTCATAGGATAATTTAGTTCAATATAAAAAAAGCACCAAAATTTAGAAGAAGTCCATTTCATCATTACACATAACCTCCAGATAATCTCCGTCTTCGTATTCTTGCAGCGGTCTCGTTCTATCGGGGAGGGGGGAGTGCGGTCGCGCGGGGGAGGGGAGATGCTCCTGCTCGGGCGAGTTATCGTCAGTGTCGCTCGAGCACTCGCGGGCGTCGGTCGCAGGTGACGGCGGCGGGTTCGAACCGTGCTCCGTTTGCACTGTCGCTTCACCCCGCGATAATAGTGATGGCAGTTCGGAGTCTGAAAAGAAAAGCAATATTAGAAAATATTCTGATCACAATATTTTAGACAGAATTAATTTGTGAACATTAAAGTCATATTGCAAATGAATAAAAACAATATCTGTAATCTACTCCCTAGTAGATAATGCAATTAAAAGTTATTTTTACAGAGAATGTTCTTTTTTTTTCCTATGTTAGGTTGGGAATGTTTTGATGGTTAATCATGTAGCTCCAAATCAATATCAAATATAATAATAGGTCTTTTCAGGCAACACATAAAATAATTCAGAATTTCTTAATTTTATCTTTATTGTTTATGAATTACCAGTAAGACTTTGCTTCAACTGTTCCATGACCTTTTGGCGACTCTTAACGCGGCCCTTCTTAATTTTTCGCGCCGTTTCCTTCCGATCCTCATTGAATATCTTGTTCACCATGGCTTGTGATACTTCATCATCTCTCTTCAAAAGGAAGAAGTATACACCTCCGGATGTCCTACGACGAGTACCATTCTGTAATTCAATAATAAATTAAAACACATATACAGGGTTACTTGTAAAACACCAGCAACCTCGCAGGACAAGATAGCTAACATCATAAGTAACAACATTTTTACTACGACATTTGATAATTTGTTAGATTTTATTTTCATACAAAAATAAATATTCATTTAATTTGTATTCTCTACGCACATCCCAAAAATTACGTAAACAAGAAGCGAACGAGAGGGGGAAGGGGGCGTCGCGTCGTCGCTATGATAGTGAATAGAACATAGACTTACAAATGTTAGGAGAGTACAATAAAGGCTTAAAATTTAAAAATAATTTATTGCGTTATGCCAATGTCCATGATGTTAGCTATCTTGTCCTGCGAGGTTGCTGGTGTTTTACAAGTAACCCTGTATAAGAACATCTCTAACTAAGTTTAAAAGTCATTATTAAAAAAATATTTTCAAGAGAAAGTTATTACAATAAAAATCATAAAATATCCACTAACCATAACAAGCATTCCACCGTCTGCTTCTACTGTTTGTGTTTCCTTATAAATTTCAATCGCCTTACTTGCTCCCAGCACCTCTACAATCCTAGCTGTAAGAAAATATAAGGCAATAGGGTCTATTAATTGTATCAATTTTTAAAACCATTTTCAAATCCTAAATGCTAAATGATTGGCAAATTTTCTCAAAGAGAACCACATTTTATTTGTTACTATTTGTGTGTGCAGCAATAAACAGGTCCTGTATTCTATCAACCTTAAAAAGAGATTTACATGAAACAGGAAACTGTCTAATGACTATCGTAAATTGTTGAAGCAGGAGCACAATAAACTAAATCATACAAATACTAATATACCTAATAACAATAAAATATTTACCAATTAGATCCTTTTTCTCCTCAGCAAGTTTTTCAGCTATTTCATTGGCAATACTTTCCAAAGGATCATCAGCTGTAAAAACTAAGTCTGGCAGTAATCTTGCATTCTGTTTCTCTTCAGGAAGTTGGTGGCTGTTCACCCGCTTCCCTAACCTTAACTTCACATTGGATCTCTCCGAGAATGTCCTCTTATTGTGACTCTTATTGGCGTGGTGATTTTCGTGATTACTACTAAAAACTTTTTTAGAAATATAGTTATTGTCTAATCTATACTTAATGGTATAATCATAAGACTCAACGCCGTATCTGCTTTTCTTTGATACATCACACGTAACCATGTCTTCAGTCAAAAGGTCTTCCTGGAAATTATATAAAAATTAAAGCTTGCAATAAAAAACATAAGGAAAAGTCCATAATTCAGTTATTTATTTCTGTAGATTCAATAAGAAATTAACAACTTTTGTAGTGCAAACAATAATTATTTAGTAAACAAAACATAATTCAGATTTTTACAAGACAAGTGCATTATTCTCACTTTTGGCAAAAATATGTAAAATAAATTGAGTTTAATACCTGCAAAGCTTGGCACCATATATTGTATTTGTTATTGCGCCCTGATTGGGCTTGTGGCTGTGGGCGTCGTGGTCTCAATTTAGTGCGTTTCGCCCGACGCCTCGGTTCATCGTCCGACTCAGAGCCCGACGATTCGAGCGAAGCCTCATCGCTTTGCTCGTCCTGAATCTGCATATTTACTAAAGAAGGCGGGTTGAACACTTCTGGACGCTCCAAAGGAATATAAGTGCCTTCTTCCACATCTGAATCCTCCAACTGAAAACACAAATAGATGATGCTTTAAACTATTTACGCACTCCTGAATTATCAATTCTAGATATTAGTAAAACGATGTAAATTAACCACAGTACCTAGTAGTAAGTAAATATGTCGAAATATCTTCTCAATATTAGAGATATATCTGAATTAAAATCAACAATCTAATTATTTTTATTGCACAAAAAAGTAATGAGAAATTGTTTAACCTCGCCATCTTCTAGTTCTTGAGCTACTTCAACGTCCAATTCTCCTTCTGTAGTTGACATCATTATCAATCAATGTTCTCCAGATATAGTAGTAAAAGCACATGAAAGTAATTTATTAGTAAATCTTCAAGAAAGCGATTACAAAGACGAATCTTTGTAATCGCTTTTCGCTAGTCGCTAATTTTGACATATGTCACTCTAAACAATAGAGTATAGACAAAATATACCACAGATAAATATAAAACAATAAACACCCACGGATCCAGACGCTTAAACATGATAACAGATAATAAAGTACACATTAACAGATAAATAAAATAAATTTATCTTTTTGTGATCTTTTTGCTATGACTTTGTTTTTTATAAAGAAACAATAGATTCATGATCACGATTCACCAATATTCAGCGTTTATTTTTCCAATTATCGCTTTCATATAATGCCTTTTTATATTAAAATGTTTGGTACAATGATCACCGAACACCAAACCGAACACTTTACTAGTTTTATAATTTATTGGGTACGAATGTTCAAACTTTCTTGGAGCTAAAATAAATGACCTACGTATCTACATATTCTTATGGATCATTTCACATTCGTGTTCGCTATTTGCCTCGTGATCGATGATAATATAGGTATTAGACGCAATATTCACATAAGTGTGACGACGTAAACGACTGTTTGACTAATATTGTTTACGTTTGATCCTGCATTTACACATTTAACGCAACGATATAAATTCAAACTCAAACTCAAACATTTATATTACGAACATTTGCATACGAGTGTGGACGAGAACAATTATTAACAAATACGTCTTCCCTTTGATTACGTCTGAAAAACCTAAGGAAAAACCAGTTAAGATGTCGCTAACACGAATACCGAATTATAAGGCAGATGCGTAGTCGTTCGCCTCTCTAGATAATTGCCTCTCGCTATTCGCACGAAAGTGTAATTGCACCATATGCACTTGTATATGATTTTATTATTATATACTAGATTTCCGCACGTGGTTTCGCCCGCGCCGCGTTTCCAAAGAAACCCGCATAGTTCCCGTTCCTGTGGAATTTCCGGGATAAAAAGCCTATGTCTTATTCGGGGTCATCTATCTACATACCAAGTTTCATTGTAATCGGTTGAGTTGTTTTTACGTGAAAGAATAACAAATATCTGTGCAAATATCCATCCTCGCAAACTTTCGCATTTATTATCTAGTATGATATAATCTGATATAATATTAGTAGGATATAAGCTTGGAAGACTTGGATATAAAGATTGGATATAAAGCTAAGCTTGGTGTTCAAAAGCTATTGAAAATTAAAATCGAAAGAGTATTTTTAAATCTCTAGTTTATACGCACAGAATAAATATTACTCTATACGTCCATTCTGACTTCTACAATTTGATGGTTTCCTCACAAAGATTTTTAATTCATTTCGGTATTTCTCTACCAATAATTACTATCACATAACATAACTTAGATTGAAGCTGAATTGGTAAAATATAAAATATTTATGTAAGTGGATTTTAAATAATTTTTCTGTCACTTACAGCATGGTAGTTAAACACATACCTACGAACAGTAGCGCAACTCCCTACATATCGTTAGTAACGGCTCACTCACACTGCACACAACAGACGCATCAATAAACGCACAAGCTTAGTGTGTAGCTTATAGTATATATTCACAAACGAATAAATAAGTACCTATAAAACTTCCTACGACATTTTTAATGCCATTTGTTTTTCACGTAGTTATATTTGGAATTAGGGGAACGGAGACTCGTATCCACAACCCCAAGGACACAGGCCTCCGTTCCCCTCACAGTTTCCAAACCATTCCATTATTTCCGCCGACCTTTGCTTATCCTTTAAATATTCTATCTCTATAACTTCTATCGGTTCTAATCTTATTCATCTATCTATTCATCGTAACTCGTAAGTATCTAAATCAAACGTTTTTAAGCGGCACCATTTTTAGGGCAGCATTCGAAGCTGTGAGTAAAACTTCATTACGACCACATAATCGCGAATCAATTATAGATGTTCGTTTTACCCGTCTACCCAGCGAAGCACCACCAGACGACGATTACGATCCCAGAGACCACAGAGTGCCAAAATCACCTATAAAGCACGTAAATTGTAATGTTTTATTTCGAAAAACATAAAAAGTAGTCGTTCGTATACGTAGTTAGCCTTATCCACGTAGTTATAGGAAATTCTCATTCGAATGTTCCACAAAACTCATATCCTAAAATCGGTCCTTTGCGAAGTAAAAGAGACTCCCAGACTCAGAATGGTGTTTTCCATAAAGGAAATTTTTGATAAATAAATTTGTTATGAATGTTATCACTCGAATGAGGAACAACGAACAGCAGCATCTTTTCATGACCTTGTTCCAACACTTAACACTAATGATATGACATAGTCGTTCGGTACACACCTGGCACGATATTAATTTAACTAGTTTGCTTTTTTTTCAGACCATGGATGGCTTATTTCAACCTCATGCGAACAACATGGGGCGCTGGGGTTTTGGGTCTACCATTGGCCGTCAGCCAAGCTGGGATAATACTTGGCCCCATCATGAGCTCATCTTTGGGAATTCTTATTATACACATGCACTTGACTTTGGTAAGTTTTTAAATATATTAATACAAAAATAACAGTAAATTCGAAAAGTCTATGTTGATACAATTTTTTTCAGCTTCGTTGTTTAAATGAAATCAGCCGTCGATTAAAAATCCCATATATTTCATACAGATATGGTTTTCGAATAGCTCTCTTGCACGGCCCTTGGATTTGCCATGGGATTGGTCGCCGTGGACCGTGAGTTATTTATATGGACAATTTTGCTAAATTATTAAAAATATAATTCAAAAATTGTTCCACAGTTCAAGAAATTATGAAAAATGTTGTTTACAGAATGATAATAGCAGTGTTTATGTTACTTAGCCAATTAGGAATTTGTACAGTGTTCGTGATATTCACGACGGATAGTTTGAGGGATGTAAGTAAAGATGTGTTTATGTACCTGTAAGATGTAATACATATTTAAAATATATACCTACGTATTTAGATTTTAGATAGAACGGAACTGACAACGATCAACAATGCACATAATTTCTTTAAAGATGCCAAGTGCCAACAACATGAAGTAGAAAAATTGATTTCCTCTCATAATTTAGTGCAAATTATGTATATTTTAAATTTCCTTGTCCTAATTTTATTTTCTTTTTTTATGAACTTATATTTAAAATTTCTTTGACCTTATTTTACCTTCCTTTTTTACGACTTTAATTTTAATTTCATGTTTTCAGATAATGGATTGGCCAAACTCAAAACCCGCAATATTAGCTCTACTAATACCGTATTTACTCCTCGAATATTTTATGAAGACGTTGTCGGTTGTCAGCTATATATCTATGTATGGTAAAGATTTATTATATAATTTATTATATGATTTCACAAGCTTTTACAACGAATGATTCATGACATAACTACATTTATGAGCTGAAAATTGATTTTAAACATTGAAATTGATTAAAAACACTTTAATAATAGGATAATAAAATAATAATGTTAGCTTGGGCCTTGCGCCGAAATAGGAATATCTGATTATGAAGAAAAATAGTTTACAACAGTCAACAGAGACGTTACAAACTACTTACCTACTTCGCTCTACCTGGTGGTAGAGCCACACTACATCGATCGAGTTTCACGTATATTAAGTATATGAAACAGTATATATTTTTCAGGCAATTATCTGAACATGGCTGGTCTAGTGTTGATTATCTACCACATATTCTTAGCACCTCATGGACATTACGTTTTAGCATCAACGGATCCGTTGGCGCTGTTTTTTGTAATCGGGACGTGTTTATTCAATTTATCTGCCGTTGCTGTGGTAAGCTTTACAGTATTATTCATTGTTTCTTAAAAAAATACTTCCCAATTTAAACTTAGGTACTTACTCCTCTGGCGCTGAAACCCCAAAGTGGGTCTTGGCCTCTGAGACGAGAACTCTCCATCTTCCCCGGTCCTGAGCGGTCTCTTGCCAATTATTATTGGCTCGTAGCACGCGCAGGTCCACCTCTACTCGATCGCGCCGGCGATACTTAGCCCTTAGGTCGTCCAACCGGCCGTCGGCCCAGGGGTCGCCCCAAGTATGCCCTCTTTAGTTTTTTGTCTTCCCTATATATAATTGAAATATTTTAATTTCTAAGTATTTTTATGAAATACCCGTCCAAAAAATAGCGACGTTGGTAGGTAAATTGGTGAGATGGTAAGATATAAAACAATTTCAAAATTTTACCCTGATACTGCTCGTTTCAAATTAATAGTGTTTATGGCAACTTTAAAACATGATACCTTATTCTATTTATAGGTATTATCCCTGGATAAAGCTCTAAAGGACCCCAGGGTGTTAACAAAACCGTATGGTATGGTTACCATAGGCATGCTGTTGCCTACGATATTCACAACTGTGTTCGGGGTGTTGGGATACTGGTCTTTCGGCACTATGGAGGAGAATGTGCTACGATCTCTGCCGTTTGACGATTAGTATGGGATTGATACGTACTACGTTATTTAACATTGTTTTGAATTTGGTTTGACTTTAACATTATTTTAAAATATACTTAGTACATGATAATATTCACCGGCTCAGCTAATAACTAATAAAAAGAGAACTGTAGTTTGCACTTTATGTAAGCAAAAATATTCTTCGTAAATACATAAGAAATAAGAATACAGTTTATTAGCGTTAAGCCATACTTTAACACGGATAAAGTGATAAATAAATATTTACCAATTTAAATTAATTTGCCCATCTAAAAGCTCTAATTAATTTCAGTTCAGCAATGGCAGCAATAGGACTGTACATGGTGGCAGTTGCATTTGCATATCCCATTCAATGCTACCCAGCGACACAGATGATTGTAGAGGTGGTAAAGAACTGGCATCCTTCGGAGGAACCTTCAGAAGAAACATTGAAAACTATTGAAACTACTGCGAGACCATGCTTCGTGTTAATGTCGTGTGAGCACAAAATAATACACAATATAAACTTAGAACATAAGTTATCTATATATATAATTGTACAGTATCTTATTTTTTAATATAAATATTGATTTTTAAGTGGCATAAATTCAGGTAGGTAGTAGGTACCTGTATGCTAGAAATTATGCGTATTAAAGGATTAATACGCATAATTATATATATAATTTCCACTATTTCCAATGTGAAAGCTATCTAGTAATAGGTATACTTGTCTGCTGTTAATTTACATTAGCTACGATTATTGAGCAGAATCATATATGTTATATTCCTTCTTCCTGCTATATATTCTATTTTTTTTTCAGTTTTCGTTTGCTATATGATTCCAATCCAGGGAGCGTTTGTTGCGTTTGTTGGGAACCTCTGCACGACAATGCTGGCGATTGTTTTTCCCGCGCTTATGGAGCTTTGTCTCTTTTATCCAGACCAATATGGAAAACACAAAGTGTATCTAATAAAAGATCTTATCATAGTAACTTTCGGATGCATTTCGTTTGTATGCGGTGTCATTTTGTGCAGTTATCTTATTTATGTGAGAGTGCTATCATTGCACGCGATTAATAATCCTGAATTTTATTAAACTATTTTCTTTGCTCTTTGTATTATTAGTTAAAATAAATGTCTTTTGGGTAAAATATTGTCTTCATTTTTAACACTATCCTGGACCTCGTTAAGATTCAATATTTGTAGGTACTGAATATGTTCATAAAATTACCTACGGACTACGAATAAAATTGCGCTATTCTTGTAGATTAGAAGGAATTACAGTAAATAGATACAATTACATAAATAGGGTACATATTAGAAGTTCAAAGAATAAAAAGTTATTAGCTAGGTAGGTACAGTATGTTTTTTTTTTTTTTTCACCGATAGTTGATTATACAACTCTAGTCTAATTGAGTAAACTGAAAAGAATTTTTCAAGAAAAATCCTTCATTCATCAGAACTGAGTTGAAACAAAATATGAATATTCGTCGAGGTCGACTATTCTCCTGGAATCTTTACCAGAGACTTTACCAACATAACATTGACACTGGTTTTTGTCATAACATCCAAACGTCTTTTAAAATGAAGCATATTGCGAAACTTTTATCTACAAGAAGTGAAAACAAAATTGTTAAAGTGAATATCTGTTATATTTCATGAAAATTAACTATAAAGAATAAAATAATAATATAAAGAATATTCAGTTTTATTGTAATAAATTAATTCCTCTATAGTGTATGGTACGATAAGGATACGATATGGAAATCCCAAACAAAGAATTGCTTCTACTCTTTCTTATAACATTTCAATTTGCTGGATTTTCTGCGTGAGTTCCATGATTTCGGCGTATAGCTATTATTATTATCAATCCACCAATTTATTTGTTTCCTTTCAGAGATAAGTTACCGCTTTGGACTTGGGATTGCATTAACGATAGATGTGTACCATCGAAAGCAACTCTGTCAGGAAAACTACAGACCCTAATAACATGTAACATGCTATGTGGCTCCATGATGCTCTGGCCGCAGCCAACTGGCCGTGTTAGCTTATCTGCAACAGCTGTGCCTGTCCGTGCTGATTTATTTCACCTCCAAATAATATCGTTTCCATCCAGATCAGTACGGGAACACGTACGTGAAGCTTTTGAAATATTTAGAGATGTTTTACGTAGATTGGAAAATCAAACACGCGCATACGAGGATTGGAGAGCCGTTTCTGTCAGAGTCGCCATCAACGAAAGCGGCTCTTTAGATCCGAGGTTTCGTCTTAATACAGATGAAAGTTATCGATTTAAATTACGACCGAAAAATGGTACAAAGAGATCTCTTATAATAGACATTTTTTCCAATTCATTTTGCGGTACACGTCATGCCTTTGAAACAATATCGCAGCTTATCTGGTTAGATAAGTATGCAGGATCGCTTGTTATGTTAGAAGCGGCCAGTGTTGATGATGCGCCACGTTTCAAATATCGAGGACTGATGTTGGATACCGCTCGTAATTTCTTTCCACTAAATGACGTTATAAGGACTATTGATGCAATGGCCGCTAATAAGTTAAACACGTTTCACTGGCATGTAACTGACTCTCAATCATTTCCACTTCAGTTGGAAAGTATTCCACATTTAGCCGAGTACGGAAGTTATGGCCCCGGAGCAGTATATACCAGTGACGACGTACGAACTGTATCACGTCATGCAAGACTTCGAGGAATACGTGTTTTATTGGAGGTAGATCTACCAGCTCATGTGGGAAATGCTTGGGTTTGGAGCTTACACAAACGTGTCAATAACATGATCCACTGTTTGGACTCATATCCTTGGTATGAATATTGTAATGAACCTCCTTGCGGACAATTAAACCCGCGTAGTGTTGAAGTTTATGAAATTATAGAGCGTTTGTTTGCTGAAATCACTCAACTTACGGGAACAGATGATATCTTTCATATGGGTAACGACGATGTTTCACAACGCTGTTGGGTTGAACAATTTAACACTTCCGATCCAATTGATCTGTGGTTGATATTTACTCAAAACGCATTACAGCGTTTAGAATCAGCGATGGGAAAGTTACCAGATTTAATTATCTTCTGGGCAAGTGAAATGAGCAAACGTATTAAACTTGATTTGAAAGATTATGTGCATAAAATAGGATTGCAGGCTCGCGATGTGACATGGACGCAAAAATATGTAAGCGGAATACGAACTGTGATATCCCACGAAGATGCTTGGGATTTAAATAGTGGCTACGGTTCTTGGTATGAAGAAACTGGGGGAACAATATACAACTCATGGCAAAGAGTATACGAACATAGACCTTGGAGCAGAAAATCTATTAAATGTTTAGAGGGAGGCGAAGCAACCGTATGGACATCAACTTTAAGTGCTTGCGCGCTTGATCCAAGAATTTGGCCACGAGCAGCTGCTCTGGCTGAAAGGCTATGGTCAGATCGAGCTGAAGGTGCGACTCGACCAGTATATGCCCGGTTAGATATTCATCGTTCACGGCTTAAGTCACGTGGGATACAAGTTTCGCCTTTGTGGTCGACTTGGTGCACACATAACCCATATACATGCTAACTAAAATGTATAGAATTACGGTTTATTTAGGTATTAAATAAAAAGTCATTATCATCATTAAAAATAAAAATAAGTCCGCCATGGTTATTATTAGTTTCAATCGTTTGGTTACTTTTGGAGTAACATATGTAACCTAAATGTCCAAAATGCAGTGTATCTAAAGATACTCTGGTTCCTGTTAACATTTACCAAGACGGTGAGGGACCTTTATTTATCCTTTTCAGGGCAATTTTGCTAATTCATCTAGGTATGTTTTTATTATTTAGATCACGACGATTTGGCCAATGTTCATTACGAGCGAAAGTATGATGCATGACTGGTTGATATAGAAAAACAGGGTTACTGGTAATTAGACCGGATCCTTTTAAGAGGTGGTAGGGGAGGTTATTTGCAACAATTAGACTGTATATTGTTATATCCGGAAATGGCTCATTTTTGAGATATTATTTTTTTAATATTTTTTTAAGAAAATCCAGTTTCACTACTTTAAATTAAAAAAAAAATTATGAATCGATTTTAATTTTCTTTACAGTTTTAGAGAAACCTTGTTATAGCTCTTAATAATAAATAATAATAGCGTACTAATGTGGATCCATCTAGAAACTAGAGGCGGTTTCATATTTTTTTTTAATAATTTTCGGAACTTGGTTTACAAAAACATTTATTTTCTCCAAAAAAACGCTGACAAACTTAGTCTGCGTTTTACTTAAAAAACATCTACAATTCTTCAGCTATCCAACGACGTAAAAAAATTGGCCCTTTGTTGCACAGTTGCAGAAATAATGCGATAACAAAAGATTCAGGTAGAGACATTCCGAGAAAGGGTTATCTTTGTTGAATGCGCCGTTTCGCTCTCGCTTTTGTTTGTTGAACGGGCAATGAGAACCCAGTTTGCTCAGGCGCATCGTACTGTTCAGACGCTCTTTTCAACCCTCTATTACGATAAAACTTCGACCTTGATAACGTTATTGGACTTGTGTGATTTCTTTTTTCTGTGACTTGGCTTGTGAACTGGACTTTGTGATTGATTGCTTACCCGAAGACTTGGCTTGTACTACCTGATCATGGCTGCGGAGCCCCACGACCATCTACCTCGTCTTCGAGAATTCACAAACGAAGAGTATGCAGACATACTATTTTGCTATGGTTTTGCCAATGGCGTCGCTACTCATGCTCGAACGGAATATCAGTCTCGATTTCCACAGCGCCGTTTACCCCATGTGAGTGTGTTTGAGGGAGTGTACCGGCGACTACGAGAAACTGGTCAAGTTCAAAGACGGCAAAGCGATGCTGGAAGACCTCGTGTTTACCAGTCGGAGGAAGAGGAACAGATAATTCACATGTTTGAGCTAGATCCGACGACCTCAACAAACATCATTGCACGACGTCTTGGCATGTCACAGTGGAAAGTATGGAACACAGTGCACCGCTCAAGACTCTACCCGTATCATTTGACACCAGTACAAGTAATTCATGCCGGAGATCCTGCACGCAGAGTCGAATTTTGCAGGTTCATGTTGAACGCCGATATGGAAGATGACAATTTTTTATTAAAAATCTTATGGACCGACGAGTCCAAATTTGATCAAGATGGAATAACAAATTATCACAATATCCATTATTGGGCCCCAAAAGTAGACGGTAATCCAGACAAGAAAAAAACACAAGGATCACAAAGAAGGTTTTCCCTAAATGTGTGGATGGGCATTATTAAGAATAAATTGATTGGTCCTTTCTTCCTACCCAACAACCTTAATGGTGAAGCATATGATTTTTTTTTGAGAAACGAACTTTATGAGCTACTCAGTGAGGTACCCCTTGAAACCCGCAGAAACATGATTTATCAACATGATGGTTGCCCCGCACATTTTTCTTTAAGCGTCCGGGAGTGGCTCAATTGTCACTATCCCAACAAGTGGATTGGCAGAGGACCCATTCCGTGGCCGGCCAGAAGTCCCGATTTGACTCCCGTCGACTTCTACGTATGGGGTCACATGAAAAGCTTGGTGTATGACGAGACTCCCGGACCTGTGGCAACCATCGAAGAATTAAAACAGCGCATAATAAATGCAGTAGAAAAAATGAAAATTAATTTAAAGACAAGCGTTGTTAAAAGCAATTTACGCAAACGTATGCGTCTCTGTATTCAAAATAGTGGCTCACATTTTGAAAATAAGCTGTAAAAGTAGTAAATAATACAAATTACAACTTCTAATCTTTTATTTATTCAAAATAAAATAAGTCACATTCAGAAAGTATTTCTTTCATAACAACCTCTCATGGATACCTTTCTTTAGACAAAGTAGCCCTTTCTCGGAATGTCTCTACCTGAATCTTTTGTTATCGCATTATTTCTGAAACTGTGCAACAAAGTGCCAATTTTTTTACGTCGTTGGATAGCTGAAGAATTGTAGATGTTTTTTAAGTAAAACGCAGACTAAGTTTGTCAGCGTTTTTTTGGAGAAAATAAATGTTTTTGTAAACCAAGTTCCGAAAATTATTAAAAAAAATATATGAAACCGCCTCTAGTTTCTAGATGGATCCACATTAGTACGCTATTATTATTTATTATTAAGAGCTATAACAAGGTTTCTCTAAAACTGTAAAGAAAATTAAAATAGATTCATAATTTTTTTTTTTAATTTAATTTTAAAGTAGTGAAACTGGATTTTCTTAAAAAAATATTAAAAAAATAATATCTCAAAAATGAGCCATTTCTGGATATAACAATATACAGTCTAATTGTTGCAAATAACCTCCCCTACCACCTCTTAAAAGGATCCGGTCTAATTACCAGTAACCCTGTAGGTATAACTTGCAATCGCTACATTTGAGTAAATCTATTTTTTGGGAAACGTAAGTAGGTACTACATGAGGAATTCACCTCGCTGTCGATAGCTTAAATCTATAGCCCAAATAATAGACATTGTTTATGACTTACCGACTTGTTTTCAAGCAAACACTGGCATTTGTTAACATTCATTGTAAATACCTAGCTGAATTCAAGATTCATAATGTATATTATAATTATCCTCTGCTTCTTCTCCGTGTTCTACCGGACTACCCTAGTTGACATTTTGGAAATTGGAAGACTTCTTATGTTCTATTACATAATTTAGGTGTATTATATCATTTTTAATGTGTAATATTTAATTAAACATTTTAATAATATGCAAATTAAACTTTAAATTTTCTCTATCTAAGCATTCGAATGCCATAAAACTAAAATATCGAATTCATTAAATGGAGTATTCAAATTTTGTAATATGAATTCAACGAACCAATCCTTTCTAAGATTAGTGAGTTCAAACAAACTCTTTAGTAATTTTAGGACATCAGTATAGATTTAATAAAATATGTTTCTGTTTTGATAACCCTAATGACGGAAGAACGGATGTGACGTAAATATCCGGATCCTGTTTTTGCAATAAGAAATCGAGAAATACGGAAATATTGGATAAGAATAAAATAAGAAAAATAAAACTTAAGTATTTATTTTTAAATTTGTTTTAACAATCCATAACAGCAATTCTATTCTATCTTAAAGTTGGAATAATAATAATAAGTTTTTAAAAGTTCTTGATTCGGATACTTGTACTGACTTTAATATTATGTGAAATAGTTATTTAATGGTATTTTAACGAATTCTCACTTCCAAAATTAATAAAAGCTAAGAACTTGTAAATATAAAACTATTGGGATATTCACATAAGACTTTTTATTACAGAAATTATACTTATAACTAAATGTAACGTAAAATATCCGAACATACATTTAAAATTATTTGTACAACCCTAACCTTCAGGAAAAGGATATGTCGAAATCATTTATTGTCTATGAATAAAAAATATTTTTTAAATAAATTTAGAATTATTTCTTTTATTACTTACCATTGTTTTCATATTATCCGTCTTGAAACTTCTTGTCTAAGATATGTTATCGAGAGAACAGCGATTCCACAACGTATTTGCTGTGTACTTGATTCAGTAACAATTAACATATTTTAATGAGAACATAATATGAGTTTGTCTATGCCGTATCCAATCCAATTCCAATGTGGCCGCTCATCAGCAAGCGTCAAGAATAGTCAAGTTATGGCGTTTTGTGAAAGACGTTGACTGTTTTTAATTTTATAAGTGTTGTTAATGTCAGTGTAACTTTTATAACTTAAACTTAATATGAGTAGATATTACGATTATAGTAGCGCCATAGCATGGTAAGTAACATGAATCTATTGCTTACATTCATACCGTTTCTAATCTAAATACGTTTACAATACAATGTTTCATTGATTATTTATTAAAGTTAATAACCTTTCCGTAGTATAGAAAATAAACATAGGCATTCTAACTTGCTGTTGTCTGTAAGTTTCGGATGCCGGTAAATATTTACAAATAGCAAACGTGGTTGTTTAAATCCAAACCCCCCTACGATGTGTACAGTGTAACAGAACTAGATTATGGAGCACTGAGCCCGAAGAAAACGAAATAAATTATTTTATTTTAATTTTCATTAAGATTCCTCTCTATAAAATTAAATTTATCGAAAACCCGGTTATGAATATTATTTTCAATTTTTAAATATTGTATTAAATTAAAATAATCCTGTATTGTAAATTAAGGGGTTTTGATTTGGTGAACTACATAGTTGTATTCACTATGTAGAATTGCTCTCTTCTTTCTGCAAAATATTCTTAATAATTAATGTTGGTTTATACTCACATTCATTCGTTTTAATTTAAGAACAACCCTCATGTTTTCCTTCTAAATTTTCCATTCAACTTAAGCATTCATTTAGTTCTGATTTATTTAGATTAATGCTAGTTACCATAAAGCTTTGTAATAAATACTAGGAGCTTTTTCTGAATCAATAAGCCAGAAGTATATCTTCACGTATATGCTACTTATATTATTTTTGGTGGTCCTTATTATCCTATTTCCACAATAACAACACTAGTACTAGCAAGTTGATCATTTATTTTTTTAGTTTGATGATACTTGTATATTTCTGGAAAATTTCCTTGGACAAGAAATTCAACTTATTTCTCTTACTGATCAGCTCCTGTTGTCCCAATAATTATCCTTATTTTGTCCATTATTTAAGGAATTAATTTTATTTTTTCCCTAGCTTCACAGCTGCAGTGGAATAATTTATCTGTTTTCTAAAACAAAAGGGACCGCCAACATTATTACAAATCTTTATCTTCGTTTTCGGCTTTGCGGTTTGTCCGATTTCAAGCTGCAAGACATGTTTTAACCATTGTAGACATTGAATGGGTAATTATTCAATTGCAGATGTTTAAACCTCCCATAGGGCGTATTCAGAAAGAAAGCTTGAAACTTATAAGCGCTTATCGGCGCTTATAAGCGCTGGTTACCCGCGCAGGAAAATATATGAACATGCGCTTATAAGCGCTGATAGGCGCCGACAAGTTCCAACAAGTTTCAACAAACTTGTCGGCGCCGATCAGCGCTTATAAGCGCATGTTCATATATTTTCCTGCGCGGGTTACCAGCGCTTATAAGCGCCGATAAGCGCTTATAAGCGCTTATAAGTTTCAAGCTTTCTTTCTGAATACGCCCTTAATCCCAGCAAATGTAACTTCGGTAAGAGAAATAAGATGTCGCGTTGTCAAGGATCTACGAAATTTTCCAGAACTTCACCAATACTGCCTTAAGCTGTGTAATAGCATTGTCTGTCCGTTTGCGGACTCCTTAATTTCAGTTGACATGAAAAAAGTTGGTCGTCAACAATGGTTAAAACAAGGTCTTCAGCGAGGGTAGTCAACGCTGCCCAGAGTGCACCAGCCACAAATGGAAATTCTTCTGAAATAAGAACCAAAAATAAGGGCTATTCTAGGCAAGTGTCAATAATTTGCGATTGTGGCGCAAGCTCCAGTCAGTAGGATTCAACTTGCTGACCAGCTCATAGAAAGCTTTAAGCAGGCTATTCAATGTTAACCGGTGTGTCTGTCTATGTAGACTATAAAGATACTTGGGAGAAACCCTCTACTGTAATCTGTCCAACGCTAATATGCAAGGACAAGTGTTCTTGATGATTATTTCTAATTTTATTATCACATTTCACATAATGTCCTTGTATGTCTATTGAAAAATTCCAGGAATGAATAGGTCTTTTTCAATAAAAATTAATATTATAGAAAACGAAGCATGAATACATAGATGTTATGTCTAGCTTGGTGGTGGGTATTTTGTTCGGCCAGAGACAGAAAATGCATGTTATACGTGTGATGTAGGAATATTGAGGATATTCTTTGTATAATTGAGAAATTTGTGGTTTCAGGAACAACCAGGGGATACAGTCTGGTGCAACAGGCACAAACTCGCAAGGCAAAGACCCGCTAGCGCCCGCGCTCCAGGGCTCCCGCAACATGTACCAACACCCAGTGGTCAGTGGGTACAGTATAGTCAATAATCCACAGGATTCCAGGTCACAGACACTACCAGTCACGGTTAGTGTTCTTTGTGTTTGGTGTTGTGCAGTTTGTGTCACCTGTCAGCATTGTATTTCGTTTAGTTTTGATTTGGTTCCCTAGTAAATGCATGTATGTTTTGTTGGGTAGTATCCAGGCTTTTAGAAGTTGAGTATGTAATGTATTATTATAAAGTGATAAGGTTGAAAACAAAAGTTTACTCTCAATATAGGAAAAGTTCTGGTGGAGATATCAGATGCAAGTTCTTGCATCTGATAGATAAAACCTAAAAGTCAACTAGCTTATGAAATTTTGAGAAATAAGATGCAGATTGCAGACTCATCACATCATGATCTTATGGATTTTCTGTTGTTTATGTACTGATTATATACTTTCACCTTATATGGTATACCTCCTTTTATATAAATAACTAGCGGTCCGCCCCGGCTTCGCCCGTGGTACATGTTTACGTTTTCTTTACATAAGAACCATCCTCGTACTTCAAGGAATATAATAAAAAAAGAATTATCGAAATCGGTTCAGCCGTTCTTGAGTTATGCGCTTACCAACACATTTTGCGATTCATTTTTATATATAAGAAGATATCTAATGGTATAGCTATACCTGAAGGCGTTAAGGAATGGAATGAAATTTATGTTTGTGCTGCAAGATTATTTAGTTTAGTATTCCTTAGGTCTTTATAATGGTTTTATGTGTATAGTTGTAGATTGTGTAATTTGTGTTTGAATTGTAGGAATGAAAGTGTTAGTTGTTTAGTTTAATAAATGTTCAGATTTATGTATTTATTTGTGCGATTATTTCTGGGACTGAAAATATTTTTGTCTACAATCTTCACAAATTCACATATTTTGTCCTCTTTGTTAAAAGCTTGCTTATAGCCAGTTTTAGTTCTGTTGAGTTCAACCCATGCTGATATGTTTTTATTAAAATTCAAAAATAGTGTCTGTAGCTCCCAAATGTTATCTCTAGAAACTCACAATGTACATAATAATGTTGAATAGTTCAGATACAGATGTAGAAAAACATATCTAATATTATTTTTTGCAATAACAAAACCATTTTATGATATTTGCAAGCATGTGTTTGTTTGTCTTTCTTTCATGTCGCAATGAAACGATTTTGTGATATGATTTTTGTGTTGGGAGATAGAAGGGTAGCGATTGACATAGATATCTCATCAATCATTATAATTATTCTAAAATAAAGTTACCAGTTACCACTTTACATTTAAAAAAAGAAAAGTTTTTTTGGTTTTAATTAATTTTCATTTTAATTAATTTCAAAGCAAAACTTAAAAAACTAAGTCTTGATGTAAAAGAATCATTATTTTTTTTACAAGAAAGCTATGTTTATTATTTACCTATGCATTATATTTTTGTTATTCCGAGTGAAGCCGGGACAAACAACTAATACATTGAATAAACATAAATAGATAAACACTTAATTTTAATATTTTTTAATATAAATGGTAATAGAAGCTTCTGAATAAATAAATGTTTGAGTTTAAATGTTGTTTCCTCATCAGGGCCATCAAAACCCCATGTACGCTAGCAGCATGTACCACGGGTACGGTGGGTCGGGGGGCGCCACGCTCGCGCCGATGCCGTCCCCGTCCCCCTCCGCGCAGATACCGCCGCCCTTCCCCGTGCACCCTGATGTTAAGTTTAAGAAGTGAGTAATGTAGGAATAAATGGTTTAATTAATGGAATGTGTAAAATTTGTTAGTAATGGTGATTTTATTTTGTTTGTCATAAATCTGTGTATGTATGTGCAACGCAAGGGCCGACCTTGTGTAGTATGGCAGAATGATGACAAATTTGTCAGCGATGGATACAACTCGCAGTGCTTTTAGTGAATGCAAGGCATAAGATCAAAATAAAAACCATCAGCTTATTCAGTTGTTTGCTATTTCAGTTGTCAGACTGTTTGCAATTTCAATTATCGACATTGAATGAGCATATGCAATTTCATCTATTTAAACCTAGCAGTACTTTTTAAATAGTTTAATTATTACCAGGCTACCATTCTATGACGTATTGGCGGAACTCATGAAGCCATCTACCATGATGCCGATGCAAGCTGGTCGGATGCAAGAAGGCACATTTATATTCCACCTCACACCGCAACAGGCAACGGAAATTGCTTCTGGGAAAGATGTTGTTGGCACTAGTAATAAACTGGATTATGTTATACAGGTATTGTTGACACATTACTTTATAATTTTTGCTTTTAAAGCTTGAACACAGGGTGACTCAAGTAATCAGTAGCATGCTGAGAAAAAAAATTATGGCAATGATGTGGTATAAGTTTAATTTACACTGAATATAAAGCAATATCCATGTAGAAATATTTAATGTATGTTACTTTCAACAGGCGCAGCTAAGATTTTGTCTATTAGAAACTTCATGTGAACAAGAAGACTACTTCCCACCTAGTGTTAATGTTAAAGTAAACAATAAGATGTGTCCACTACCAGTAAGTATTTTTAATAATTACTTTAAGTCCCTTTAATTCTTTAAATACATAATATAACGATTGATAAAAATTAGTTTGTTGTTATATGGATTGTTATTTTTGTTAAAAATATTATAAAGATTTAATTATGTATACATTTTTCTTTATTATTGCCAGTTCTATCAATGCGGAAATCACTCACCTCTTATTATTATCGTCCATTGTATACTTCTCAAACTAAACAAATACTTGTTGTTCATAGTCTGCTTTTTTTCCAGAACCCAATCCCCACAAACAAGCCCACGCCAGAACCAAAGCGGCCTCCCCGGCCAGTCAACATTTCATCCCTCGTCAAACTGTCACCAACTGTAGCGAACACAATACATGTATCATGGGCTGCTGACTTCACGAGAGCCTACGTACTGAGCGTGTTTATGGTTAAGAAGCTCACGTCAGCGGAACTTCTGCAGCGGTTAAAGAATAAGGGGACCAAGAATCCGGATTATACTAGATCGCTTAGTGAGTTGGTTTGGTGTATATGTTGTGTAGGAAAAATGAATATCTAAATTACTATATGAATTACTTCCTAACATTGTGAATACAAGGAGTAATGAACTCTTGTTTGGTAAGCATAAGGTATGATCAAGAATATAAAAAATGTAACTAGTTGTAATGTTCTATTACAGTAAAATCATTGAGTTGCTCTATTATTTACGTCGATTGACTGTAAATAACTGTTACTGATTAATAGTAATAGTAATACTGGAAAAAAGTGCAATAAATTAAATTTTTTTATACCTTTAAGTTATTACAAAATACTCATTGATCTGTTATCCACAGTCAAAGAGAAGCTCTCAGAAGACTACGACAGTGAAATAGCAACAACTTCACTCCGCGTATCGCTAATGTGTCCGCTCGGCAAGATGCGCATGTCGTGCCCGTGCCGGCCGGCGAACTGCCCGCACCTGCAGTGCTTCGACGCGTCGCTGTTCCTGCAGATGAACGAGCGGAAACCCACGTGGTTGTGCCCCGTGTGCGACCGCCCCGCGCCTTATGATTCCCTGGTAGTTGACGGGTGAGTTGGAACTTGTTCTATGATAATATGTATCGCTAATGTGTCCGCTCGGCAAGATGCGCATGTCGTGCCCGTGCCGGCCGGCGAACTGCCCGCACCTGCAGTGCTTCGACGCGTCGCTGTTCCTGCAGATGAACGAGCGGAAACCCACGTGGTTGTGCCCCGTGTGCGACCGCCCCGCGCCTTATGATTCCCTGGTAGTTGACGGGTGAGTTGGAACTTGTTCTATGATAATATGTATCGCTAATGTGTCCGCTCGGCAAGATGCGCATGTCGTGCCCGTGCCGGCCGGCGAACTGCCCGCACCTGCAGTGCTTCGACGCGTCGCTGTTCCTGCAGATGAACGAGCGGAAACCCACGTGGTTGTGCCCCGTGTGCGACCGCCCCGCGCCTTATGATTCCCTGGTAGTTGACGGGTGAGTTGGAACTTGTTCTATGATAATATGTATCGCTAATGTGTCCGCTCGGCAAGATGCGCATGTCGTGCCCGTGCCGGCCGGCGAACTGCCCGCACCTGCAGTGCTTCGACGCGTCGCTGTTCCTGCAGATGAACGAGCGGAAACCCACGTGGTTGTGCCCCGTGTGCGACCGCCCCGCGCCTTATGACTCCCTGGTAGTTGACGGGTGAGAGAATTTATCGATTTTAAATAAGTATGTCCTTATCTTTTATATTTTTGGTACATTATGTTATTAGTGATTACATTTTTTCCTATTAAAGGAGATAAAATAGGATTAAATATTTGTATAATAATAATTAATGGCCCTGCCTTCTAAGCCAGAGGTTGTGGGTTCGATTCCCACCCGGGGAAAATATTTGTGTGATGAGCATTGATGTTTGCTCTGTATCTGGGTGTTAATTGTCTATATAAGTATTTATTTAAATTATATGTATGTTTATCAGTCATCTTGTTTCCATAACACAAGCGAAAGCTTAGTATGGGATCAGATCATGCTGTGTGTGAAAATTGTTCTGAAAATGTTTTAATTAATTAATCTGTTAATCTTTATTTGATGCTTAAGCTGAAGAGTTAATTTCTCTGATTGTTAGACTACGATAAAACTAATATAATGTGTGTGATATTTATAGATTACTAGAAAAAATTGTCATTTATTTCACACTAGCTGCTCCGCGCGGTTTCACCCCCGTGGCTCCACTCCTGTGGGTCGTAGCGTGATGATATATAGCCTATAGCCTTCCTCGATAAATGAGCTATCTAACACCGAAAGAATTTTTGAAATCGGACCAGTAGTTCCCGAGATTAGCGCGTTCAAACAAACAAACAAACTCATCAGCTTTATAATATTAGTATAGATATAAAGTTTTTTCTACTGTAACTTAAAGTTTCAATATCACAATGATTGTTCTGTGCAGCTACTTCCAAGAGGTGCTCACGTCCGGGCGGCTGGCGGGCGACTGCAACGAGATCCAGCTGCACGCGGACGGCAGCTGGTCGGCGCACGCGCCGCCGCCGCGCGTGCCGCAGGTGGCGCCCGCCGCAGAGCCCGTCACGCTCATACCGGACGATCTGGGTGCGTTGTTTCACTACATTGTATACGTCGCGTCATGTAAAAAGAACGCTGACGGTTAAGCTGCGCATTGGCGATTTATTGGTCTATTTGGTGTTATGAGGTGGTATAAGAATAACAAATATGTAGTTGCGAAGCCACGACTCGAGAGCCTACTTCAAAAATAAAATAAGCAGCAAATAACTTTCGTGCTAAACTCGATACATGCCAAAACACACCCCATCACTTTCATCCAGCGTTCTTTTTACATGATTCGCGTTATAATAGATGTAATCTGGAAGAGACTATTCTCCACAACACAGGGAATCCTAGTGTGGAGATTAGTGCATTGTACTATCTACAAAATGTTTAAGCAACAATAAAGATTTTTGTATTTTTTTTTTTTTTTTGTATTGGTTAAGGCGAGGTATTTCCGTTTGCGCGAGTCGCTCCTAGCGTCGGCTTGTCATCAAAACGCTGGGCAACGTTAAGTTCTGAGATATAATATGTATTGAATAATTACAGAGCTTCAGTTGAAAACTAAAATTTAGCACGTTTTCTGCAGTATATCAAAATACATAATATCTTTATATAAAAATTATTTGCAAAATCAGAAATTTCATTATTAAATAATTCGTTTTAGATTTTTATTTTAGCCTATTTTTATGATTTTATATGATCGAGCAAAATACACGTGGTTGTGTAACAAATTAGCACACTTTATAGACAATATCTTGAAGTGTATCGATTATTTTTTCTAAAAGCGTCATATAATTGCAAATACATGAAAAATTTGATCTTGCAAACCAATTTTACTCCGTTTCGCTGAAGGGACTCCCCTTAACGCACTTTTGTTTGTGTTAAGAATTTCTTCATTAAGTATGTGATGGCCATACTCGCCTACGGCGTATCCGCTTATAGTCTAGCGACTGATCGCAGATATAATTAAAAAAAAAAAGTATGTGATTGCAAGGTAGATTTGTACGGATTTCATTCATATTTGTCGTGATTGGAAACATCTAATTAGATATTGAACATCTATCAGCCATTTTCATAAGCTGTTTTGTTAGTTATTAGTTATTACCAAAATTTGTTTTATTATGTTAATGTTGCAAGAATTGTTTTAAACTTCACCAAACATAATTTTCTTGCACATATTATATTGCTATCATTATTTTCTGAAGATTGTCGCTTTCAAATGTAATTTGTGTAATAAGTGATAATTAATTTTGTACACCGACAGAAGTGATACCGCTGGACAGTAACGGAGCGAAGAAAGCGGCGGTCGGTGAGAACCGAACGCCGAAATCCACAGAAGTATTGGTTGATCTCACATCGGACTCGGAGGACGAGATGCCGCTCAAACGGAAGATACACGCACCCAAGTTTTCACCAATTGCACCTGTAACACCCAAAGAAGAGAATTATTCCTCAAATGGTATGAAATTATTTGTACCTAAATATGTATTATGTACTTAAATTGAATTTTTGACATTTTAAATTTTCTTCTCACTTTTACCATCATTACTTCTAGGCATTGTGATGATGATGAAAGTAAGACCATGTGTTGAAAATATGGCTAAATTACTTCCTTTTGAGGAAAACATTTCAAATACCCAATTGAGAAAATCTTTCAACGTCGTTTTAATAACCTGTCTAGTGTCTATACTATATTAACATGCGTTAAGCCACAGCTGTCGACCACCACGTCAATCCGCTCCATAATTCTAATGTCTAATCTGCGTACATCAGCGGAAGCAGTCTCATCGAGCGGCTACAGATCCCCGAGCGGCGCGTGCGGGGTGATCTCGCTGGACAGCCCCTCGCCCCCCGCGGCCCCCGCGCCCACCTCGCCCCGCGCGCCCCTCGCACACACCGCGCATACAGCACACACCACGCACCCCACACACCCGCCTGATGAGCCTGATAAACAGACTGAACACTGTAAGTACGAAGTGTGGAAGTGCTTGGTGCGTCCTGCTTGCCTGGTACTTGTTACCAGCAATCGGGATATTGTTTGTAAAGGACAATGTCACTAGAACATGTCATAGCAATCTGGCTGTTTATTCGCCGCGCCCACCTCGCCCCGCGCGCCCCTCGCACACACCGCGCATACAGGACACAGCGCACCCCACACACCCGCCTGATGAGCCTGATAAACAGACTGAACACTGTAAGTATGCGATCGCCTGCTACGTCCTGCTCGCCTGGTACTTGTAACAAGAAACTGAGATATTGTTTGAAAAGGACAATGTCACTAGAACATGTCATAGCCATCTATCTGGCTGTTTCTTCGCCGTGCCCACACACCTGCCTGATGAGCCTGATAAACAGGCTGAACACTGTAAGTATTAAGCACACTCAATACTTTGTATGCAAGCACTTGCTACGTTCTGTTCGCCTGGTACTAGACACGTGTAACCTGGATTAGAAACTGTCGGGTGTACCGCATCAGCTACGTTCTGTATATCGCCCGGACCTTGTGATCAACCTGGATATCGGATATTTTATGAAATGCCTAGGCTGTTTATTATTTGCGTCGCGTCTTTAGGTCATACAGCACATAGGCTTATTCCACACACCCGCCGGATGAACCTGATAAAAAAACACTGTAAGTAAGGCTTAAGTTTGCATACTGTAAGTATGCGAGCGCCTGTTGTGTTCTGCTCGCCTGGTACTTGCGACAAGCAACCTGGATTTAGACTATATTCCTATAAGAAGATTATGTTGTGTCCTGCAGCCATTTAGTTAAACCGGCCTCTTCATAATTAATATCCTAGTACTCCAGTCAGTCAAGACAATCAATTAACAATAATTCCAAACGTTTTCAAACTTCGGTCAAGTGAATGGTACATTGGGACGACAATAAATCTCATTTTGCAACCTTGTCCGCAGTCCAGAACATTGCTAAAATTGCAATTAAATTATTTTTTGCTGTATGGTCGTGAAAAAAATTCCAAAAGTTCTGCAAACTTGCGGAAGTTTTCCATATAATATTTCATATCACGTATTTAATTTGCAACCAATCTCAGTGTACGGAACATTTTTTGATGTTAAATATTAATGTTTTTTTTTTTTTTTTATGTTGCAAATTTGTAAATGCATCAGAATAGATGTTTTCGAAGTTTGCAACCAAGTTCCAAAACTTTTGTAATTATTTCGAGACCACCTTACTCGAAAAAATGACCACGAATTAAAAAGAATTATAAATAAACATGTTCCGGTCAACGAAAAAGGTTGCAAATTTATACAATCGTTCGGTATTTATTTCCGATGTCTGTGTCAAGTTTGCAGAACTTTTGGAACGTTTTCATTCAGTTTAATAAAAAAAACATTAATATTCAATAACAAAAAATGTTCCGTACACTTAGTATAGATTGGTTGCAAATTTAATACGTGATATGAAATATTATATGGAAAACTTCCGCAAGTTTGCAGAACTTTTGGAATTTTTTTCACGACCATACAGCAAAAAATAATTTAATTTAACAATGTTCCAGACTGCGGACAAGGTTGCAAAATGAGATTTATTGTCGTTCCAATGTACACATTCAATTGACCGAAGTTTGAAAACTTTTGGAATTATTGTTAAATTTTCGATTTCGAATGTCGATACTGACTGGTGTATAGGCTATTTATTAAACGGCGTCTTTCAATAAAAAAAACGTGGTCTAAAGAAGTTTCACTTCAAAACTTATGACCAAAGGAAAACTTCCTGCGCGTGTTTTTAAATGAGCGATACAACAGATCTTGCAAATCAGGTGTTTGCTTCACAATGATTCATATATCGCCGTTCGGATATTTTTTAACGACCTTTTGATTTGATAGTGTGTCTAGTTGTTTACAATAACTAACAAGTCAATGATTATCATATTTTCGCAGGTACAAGTAACAGCGACCGTGAGAACGAAACATCACCTTCACATTGGGCTCCGTACGCTGACTCTGCGCGGGATTCGCAAGACTATCGAAGGTAATTAACTTTATTTATGTATAACTATATTATGAAGATTTATTATATTTCACATAATTTTGTTTATTTTTTTTGTGACCACAACACATTGTTTTCTTTATGGCGGCTGTACACACTCGCCGAGACACACCGAGACAGGCCGAGAACGAGTATGTACACGGTGCATTCGTCTTGTCTCGCTCTCTCGTGTCTCGCCTCGGTTGTCTCGGTCACTGGTCGGTTTTTTGCGCCCGAGTCAAAGGGTCTCGTTGAGTCTCGCGAGGAAAACGAGAGCTAGCATGTACACACTTGTTCTGCTGACGCTGACGTTATTTATGAACGCACGTGTTTCACTATGTGGTCTAATGAACGAGAATTACAGTTTTTGGAGTGCTATCAAACAGAACCTTTTTTATGGAACTTATTTTTTATGGATTTATTTTAAATTGGCCAGAAGGTTCTGCCACCAACTCAGCTAATTGATTTTCCATTGTACTTCTGAAACAAAGAAGCGTTTCTATTGATTCCTTAAAAATACAATAAAATACATTAACTATTCAGGAAGTTTTTATATTTATTTTCCTGTTTCTACTGCGGTGCATAGTAATCATCCACCATCTTCTTTTTCTCCATGGTTTGAGAATTTTTTTTTATAGTAAATGTTTAAAAAATTATAATAGCTCACGGCACAAAGACAAATAGCAGCAGCTATTTCTACGTCCATTCTCGTGTAAGTCTTCAGTTCAAATGTTAGAACGAGTGTGTACAGGCATGCTCTCGACGAGTGTGTACAGCCGCGGTTATATTTTTTCGCTTACGAGCGTTTTCGGGGTCTGACCGAAATTGGTCTTGGTTCAAACATTAGTTTTAACTTGAATTTATATTCAATACGCAATAGGTGCGGCATTTTTAAAGATCGCCGAAATTAACTAATTAAATAGGCTGATCACTCGTTCGGACGCTGGTCGCACCATAAACAACACCGCGAGACTATTTGTTTGTGATCCGTTTGGAACGTTTTGTAGGGAGTTTCGCCACTGATATTGTATCTCTTTCCTTTTCTTTACGTAATATAATCCGCATTTACACTGCTTATCTTGGCAGATACTGCCCCGTCCGCACATTTTTCGTAAAAAAAGGGATGCAAAGATTTTGCTTAGCGTATTAATTAATAATGTTATCACCCTTGTCAGGAAACATTAAAACAAAAAATAATATCATCAATGGGTTAAAACTTTTAACACTAATAAGATTAAAAAATTTCTGTATTCTAAAAATGTTTGAACTTAAATATTACATAATATATTTTATCAAATTTTATAATTTTATTAAAATAGCATTACCCTTTCTGTATGTTTTGTTTTCATTTGGGTTTTTCCTTAAAACACCGTTAATATATTAAAATTAAATTGTTTGAAATTTTATGTCTCTTCTCTAACCTCATATATGACCCCACGTGTAAAGAGCGTTGTCCGATATCTAAGAAATTGTATAGCTATCTTGATATGTTAAAAACAACTAATTTGTATACAAACAACAGCGGATATTTATGAGTAATATCATTAGCATACTAAAATTAAATTTTTACAAAAAAAAAGATATCTCATATAACTCTTAATATTTTTTGTTTTGAAAGTTGTATTATAATATTATAATATGGGATATCCAAAATTTTATCAAGGAACTTAACCAAAAAAATACATTTACAATAATTCGTAGATCCCGTTAAATTTATTTATTTACCCTGATATCTTAAGACTGATCGTAATTGACATATTTATATCAAATCAAATCATATCAAATAAACATATTTGATTTGATTTGATTATTTCATTGTGTTCTTCATATAAAACAATTTCACGTTTCAGAACATTTGTTTATTCACCAGATACTGACTGAGGGAGAAGAGTGGCCGGCCGGCGTACGCCAGCGGTCATTCTTCTGAAGACGAGGAATCTACATACGCGGAAGTGCCCGTTATTCAACCATAATAACTATCGAACTCCTCAGTGTTAAAAACATCAATAAAGATTTTCAAATTTAATACATTTCATTTCCACGGCTCAAATGTTGGTACAATGCAATTTTGAACACCTTCCATACAAGTTGTTTCTATTGCAAATAAAATACTGACCATCGCGATCGTAACAATCGTAGCGGACATAAATATTCCATATTATAGATAAGTATTTCTACATGTCGGAAATTATCGTACAATTATATATGTATTTACAAACACTCCTTTTCATTACATCTCGATTAGTTGACCTCTAAGAAATCTCACAGAATGATAGTAAATTAACAGTTAGATAGTAAATAATTACGATTAGCTTTTGTTACCTGATATTATTTAAATCTAAATAAGTCCGATACAATGACTCTAACTATTATGTATGTGTGCGTGTACAATCTTCATTGTAAAGGTGTAAAACCAAATAATATGTATGTATGAATAATTTTATTTACGAACTACTTTTTCATTAGAATTTAATTAGATTAAATGCGCATTGATTGGCAATTATTGAAATTTTCATTTAACAGATATTCAAAATTATTTAAATGTTTTTTTTTTTTATACTTTATTGTCTACATATTTATCAAAACCATGAAATGACAAAAAGTGAATGTCTCCAAAATACCTTATAATGAATTTCAATGTCAAAAATTATACTAAGCTAGTAACAGAAGTTAAAATATTGATTTCTGGCTACTCGCCCCGGCTCCGGGTAGTTTTAAAATTTTTAACAGTTATTAATTTATTATCCCAAACTGAGACAAATGCAACAAAAATCAAAAAAATCCGTTCAGCCGTTTTTGAGTAATAAGTTGTGTAATAAACACGTCTTTTTATAGTTATAGACGTTGCCTAAAGAAACGTTTGAAATATTTATTTGTATTTAAAATTAAGAAGTAGCATACTTATAATATTACTTTAATAAAGTGTTTGTGACGGCGCTTATATAGTGCTCTTACTTACATTTTAATGATTTAATGTTAATAACTAAGATTATATCGTAAGGTAGACACAATAAATGTAAATATGAGAATATTGTGTTTTAATATTTCCCCAAAAATATATTTTCGCAACAAATTAACACTAGTTTATTTATCCTCCCTTAGATAATATAACAGACTAAGTTAAGTTACTTAACAGTTTCGATAGTTAGCTAGTCAAAAGGTCAATGGCCTAAGACGAAGCTTTAATTGTCAGATAATTATTATAATGAATGGGCGTCCATGACTATGCCGCCGACGACACTTCAATCGTTATCTATTCACTGGATAAATCCGCGATAGTAAATGCTGCGGCGGCAGACGCCGCCGGTCATAATCAGTATGCGCCCTTCTCATTTTTCTACAGCCTGTAAAAAGGTCGCCATCTCCCTCTCGCTAGAAGCGTGCAACATAAAGACATCCCGCTCACTCCCATGTCGTACCGGTCTCGGTACCGGGGGACACGTAGCGTCGAGTTCCGCGGTCATCCGCCGACTCGATGCGGCGCTGACGTGCAATACGCCAAACTAGTGTTTCTACCGTAAAATCACCAGTGTTATTTGTTTATACCTACTATGGATTTGATTACATGGCCCCAAGGATTGACTGGCGATTGTATGTTCTATTGAACGTGTATGTGTAAAGTTTGAAACGACTAAAATTGTGAAACGAGTCGGCCGTGTTCGTTTATGTGCTGAATGGTGATTAAAAGTAATTTACTTTGCTTTTACGGTGTAGAGGGTCGGTCGGTGCGTATCGATCTCATATTGAAACAAAGCTGTGGATTGTTTTGGCGGTGTGAAACAAGCCGGCAAAGCTTAAGGTAAGCGCTTTTAGCATAATGAACGTCGAAATAGTATGTAAATGGGTTCACGTTAACGTCTTACGGCCGCGGCGGTGCACGCGAGCGCGCGATGTATCGTAGCGATGAAAATGATGGGAAGCTTTGTGATTTCGACTAGACTTAATAAATTATTATAAATGTGAAAATGATTCATGGTATTATGAATGCGTCTGCGGTTCTTCCATTTATTAATAAGGCGGGTGAATAGAGTAATGCCTTTTCTTAATGGGATAATGGCTCTCGCTGGCCGCGTTCGAAATATTTATAAAGCGCCCGGACTCCGAACCGTACCGTGTCAACAAACGGTGGGCTGTTTGCCTTCCCATTAGACGACAAGGGAGCCGATAAGGCGAGGCTCAACAAACGACATAAATACCACGAGCTTAAAGCTTTTCCTAAATTGCTCACTGATTGTGTTAAGAAAGAAAAATATGAGCTCAGAGACAGATATTCTCTTTATAATAGGATTATTTATACCTGTAATAGGCTTTATACATAGATTAATTTAATATGTAAATTGGATGCGTAATGGAATATGGATATTCATAGTCAATAAACAGCTGTCATTTATAGTACAAGCGTCTTTTTACAGAGCGACTCGAACGCGGCGACAAATGACAATGGCGCGATTGTCACGACGCTAAGTAGATGTATTAGATTTCAGGTAGCTGAGTTATTATTCATTTTCAAAGGAACTCGATTTCATTGCTAGTTCCATATTTATGTTTATAATAATTTTAACATTTAATAAACATAAATTCCTACTTTTTAAATTATAATTGATGTTTAGTTTGTTAGACCTCTAATTCAAAACATCAATTCTAAATAAAAATATATCTAACTAGGTTACCTACTTGTATTTATTTTCCATAACACACCTCAGCTCAAAGGCATTTGTACTATTACAGTAGAATCTTTGATATAGAACCATGGGTGTCATGTGTGTAGCATTTGTATGCTAAATGAATCGGCACAAGAACGAGCGATCTTTTTCCTTATTTTGTTCCTGTATGAGCGGAATTCGTCGCACATTATTATAAAAGGCTACGTTACATCATATAAATAAATGTACATGCTTACATACATAACTGTTCCATCATATTATATAGGTACCTATATACCTACGCCATGTCACATTGATTAATATCGGGTTATAGAATTTTAATTAAACAATCCCTATTCAATGTATTAAAAATAATTAAACTTACAATAACTTATAAGTTAGGTGTATCATCTCCGCTCTCATTAAATCTTTAATTTCATGGTAATACCTAAGAAGTTACCAATTACCATACGCTTTAATAATACCTACCTCTTAACCTACCTAACTATATATCTATTTTTTTAATAATGACCGGCGAACATGATGGTGCTTATCGTAAAATCAACATAACCGAAACTTGATGAAGTTTTTGTCCGTCTATATTAGGTATCATGGCGTGGTAATACATGGGTAATTAATTATGAAACGAACCATCTTATTTGAATAATCATTTACTTTATTACTCACGCTGCGCCGCGCCGCCTACGCTACAAAATATAAAACTTATAAAATATACGTACCGTGCAAGGCAGCGGACCGTATGCTTTCTTGGGTGTTTTTAACAGAAATAAAAGCTTATTTATCGTAATACGAAATAAGTTTAAGAAGCATTAAAAATGCAAGGAAATAAGTTTTTCAATAAATGACAAAACAATCGTGACAGTGACAACAACTATTCAAACAGATAGGGTTGATAAACTAATAAAATCACTAATAATAATTATGCGAAACAACAAACTATTCAAAATGTTATTTGTCGATTTCAACTTATCTCAAGAACACACAAAGAGTAGACGTAATAAAGAGGTAATAAAAAATTAATGACTGTTTCATATATTGTTTCTTTTTTAGTATTATAAAATCTAAAAGCATTTTAAATTAATAAGTCTAAAATAGTAGGATAATGGTTATCTATTTATGTACCTATATCACCATTGCTATGTTAAGAGAAGTGCTGGCATCTGAACCTTTAAGATAACATTGTTTTTATTAAATCCACCTCAAAGGAATATCTCCAAATGGCGACTCTGCGAAATTTCTCCTGAGCTACAAACAGTATCTATATTTTTAAAAACATTCATTTTATTTTCAATCTCGAATATTTGAATAACCATTATTCACGCGTATGATATCATAGGTAAACAAAATCGTTAAAATTCACAAGTCGACTCGATGTATCCCATAAATATTTGTCTACTTTATCTTATCATAAATTCATGAACTATGTAAATATAAATTTATAAGGTGACAAAAATACATAACAACATATTTGTAAAACAAATTACTTGAGCCTAAGCGATTTGAATTTTCAATTCAGATGCGTACTTAATTTGGGACTTAACGAATGCTTGACACATAAAGTCTTTATAAAACGTTAAAGCGTTGCTACACAAAGGATTCACTGAAGAGGTTTAAGGGTCCTAAACTACGATGTCGAACTCAATGGCACTTGGGAATGATAAGTAGACACCTAACTACTGTCTGCAGACAGTCGTACAGATACAGTCTTGTGACTAACGGCCAATAGGGCAATTTTACCTTTGTCATAATTTTTAGATTCAATATTGGTGTTGGCATCGGAGCAGTGATATTTATTCATACGTCGCGGTCTTATCTTTACTTTTATTACAGTGTAAAAAGCCTTGTGTGTACATATGGTACAGTGAAACTTGGTTAAGTGGGACCTGGATAAGTGAGAAACCATCATAACTGGAACTCATGCTGAGGTCCCAACACTTTGGCACTGAATTACCTCTGTTAGTGGGACGAGGTAAACCTCTATATCTGGGATTTGTTCTTTCGATTTATCATCATAGTTACCTCTATAACTGAGACAGCAAGTAAATTTTATATGCATAAACCTCTGTAACTGAGATAACATTGTTTGTTTACTCATTCTTATTCTACCCACAAATTCCACACGTAATTCCAAGTACGTAAGTACAAATTTTGAGCTTCAATTACCTTCAGTTTTAGTTTCGCTTTACTATCATACAGATGTTTATTTGAAAAATGTCAAAACGAAAGCTACAATCGTTATCATTACGTGAAAAACTGAAGTTAATATCCGTTTATGAACCTGTATTCTCACCTCTATTAATGGAACCCTCTGTAAATGAGACAGATATTTATTTATACCTGTATATCTGAGACACTGGGTAAGTGGAATACCTCTATAAGTGAAACGACATTGCAGGTCCCTTGATGTCTCACTTAACCAGGTTTCACTGTATTAGACGCTTTTCGAGCATTTAATGCCGATGAAATATTATGCTGTTATTTTTTCCTTTTTTTATAGGTGAGAATACCTTGGATTTGGTTATTATCTGAAAAAAAAATTAATATGTATGTTAAAAAATCAGAAATCAAACCAAATAATATAATTATTCCAAATACAAGGGAATCTCCGTCGCATGATTTATTACAGTTTTAAGTGAATAAGTAAATCAATACTCAACATGAAATGTTCTTGTCTCTTGAACTTCAATATTACAGACTCTCAGACATTTTAAACGACGTTCGTTCCTATGTGTGAAAGTTCTTGTAATGACCGCAGCTAAGCTAAATGTTTGTCATATCTCCGTCTCTTTGTTTATTTCTGAATATGGTGGTTGATGTGTGATTGCATCATTTTATATTAAACTATCAATAAATTACGGTCAGGTATAAAGAAACCTGTCCTCTGTCTTCTAAAATTGATATAGTTTCAAGATCTGATATAAATACTCCAGAAAAAAACGTAAAAAAAAATTTTTAAGCTTATATTTTTAAAATCAATAACATTTCATTTATTTGTTTTAATTTGAATAATGTTTAATTAAAGCCAAACTTGGTGCTAGTCGCCAGAAAAATATAAACGATACATAACCTTTGTAACAACGTGTTATATTTAATTGCTAAACATCTCAGAAGGTCGGTATTATTACTTTGTAAACATAATTAAGATACAATTATTAGCAAGTGTATTTTAAACAGCTTATAATTGATTAATAGCTACATTAGCATATTACTAAGCTGTCCATGCTATAGCTAGTTGTATAATCAGTCAAAACGTGGTAATTTTAACACGACCGAAGATTATAAAACATAATTTATGACTAAATTGTTCTGACAAGCCTCTCGCAATGCTGTGACTTATAAATATTTAAATCCTTTCAAATTTTAAATAGATGGAATTAACCGCTTTTTGCTATTCGCCGTTTCGACTAGTTTCCGCATAAACGAGCGCGTATTAGAGGTTTATGGTTATAAGTTAAATTAATGTGACAAATTGATGTTGGTATGTTATATTACATAAATGAGTTGGTTCGCCCAAAGTAAGTATGTACCGTTTCATTCGATTATATTCTGTAGGCGACAATTTAAC
Organism: Colias behrii; assembly: GCA_029959065.1. NCBI lineage: Eukaryota > Metazoa > Arthropoda > Insecta > Lepidoptera > Pieridae > Colias > Colias behrii. Next base: position 3,455,801 of record JARWMC010000019.1, read on the forward strand.
AAAATAAATTGAATGTCCTTTATTGAAAAAAAAATGTTGTGTGGTTTTATGAAACCACGTTAAAAGTGAAACTGTTCGAACGGTTCCGAACACTGCTTTGTGTAGCGCATGTCGCGTGTCGGTGGGCTGCCGAGTAGGTATACCTACTCGGCAGCCGCGATACACGCGACATGCGCTACACAGACCAAAAAGTTTGAGACGATGTAATAAAAGTTTCACTTTAATAAAATTAGTTCACATATATTATAATCTGTATCACGATTTTTATTTCATCCTAGTCTCTGCTTCTGATCTGAGGGATACAGAATATGTAATATATTTTTTTAAGTTAACAACGTAAACGTGAACATTATGATTACCTACTTCAATCACGGTTTTGATATTATCTGTGAATACAAACGAGACCAAACAATGAATGTTCTATGAATTTATTTGCGCTACAGCAAAATAAACTTGTTTGATAAATTAAATCAAGATATCGTAATGTTAAGCTTTAAAGCAAATGAGATGCAGATCAGTTTCGAACATTTAATAGCACATTGAACGCTAATAAATACGCATCTATTATTGTCTGAATAACGTGCAATCATGAGCATGTTCGCGTTCAGTATCTCAATTCAATTAGGGATATGCTCGGTGCAAATGTTTAAAATATTTCGTTAGTGTATCGCTAGCCGTATTATAACAGTTTTTTTATTCCTGGCAACACAACGGGGGGCGCCACGGGCGGTCCGCGAAACAGAAACATTACAAGCTCGGCACAACTTTTGCTATTCACATTTATAGGATCGCCCATTGACGCGCACCACTTATTTCCTGAACAATATAACGCGGGAACGGAACAAATGTTGTCGCTTCGTGACCGCTGTCGATGGATTTATTCAAAATACAAACATTTTATGTGTACTTTTCCTTTGTTTTGTTCGATGTGCCTCGTGGAAAATTATTCGATATGCATTGTTAATAAAATTTATATTGGAAATGATACGTTTGTTGCTAGTTGTTATTTAGCCCCGTTGCGAGATCCGCTTTGCTCAATCAACAGCACTCTATTAAATTAAAATCACACTTGATTAGATCTCGGTGTGGCTTAATTGAACACTCCAGTTGCGGTATGCATGCCTGGTACCCGGCGCAGGCCGCGGCCCGACCGAGAGCTCTCTCTACGAACCTTTTTTCTTTTTGCTCCTTCATCTCGTCCGATTCCACTTTGAAATTTTTCTTTTGTCCCTTTTGTTTGAGTTTTCATATCCTTCTGTTTTCCGGGTGGATTAATTTTAATTTACATTCAAAGACTTCGCTTTGTTCTTTTTGTATATCGTGTTTCTCGACATTGAAATGTTTTATTGGTGGGAGGCATGCAAGTACGTTAGATGGAATATTTATCGAGGGGTCGCGGGATCACATCGCCGCCCACTGGCAATTTGCCGTGTGCCCGCGGCGCATCGCGTCCAATGTTCGATTCCGAGACTTGTTCTCCGACTAAACGCTATGCTAATGTAATGGGGCTCCATTTAATCACGACCTACGAACAACATCAAATACTCAATGAGACTGTCGTTTGAAATTTATTTACTGTAATTGGTTTCGATAACAACTGCTAGTTGAAACAATAGAGCGTATTTATTCGTAATTTCAAAACGTGAGTCATTTGGATGCTTTGTTTTTTTTCTACTGGAAATATACCTGACTCCTTTGACAATTACAATCCTTCCCAGAAGGATCTTAATGTATTGAGTCATTTTGAAGGTTATAGGTTCGACATTTGCATATTGGAATTCAATGATGATTATTGATGTCAGATGTTATATTTGTTGAAAACGATGTAAAACGTTGAAAACAAGGCGCTAGTTTTATCGCGCCATCACTCATCAGTAGTATGCATGTCCACATGTTTATTGTTTAGCACTCAAATCTCAATTCGCGTCTATTTCTCAACAAGGCTTGTCTTTTCGAACGGAACCGGTCCGGGCGAGTGTGTGCATTCGCCACGTCAGTAGTCAGATCGTAAATCACTGTACGAAGCAGTAATGCGTAGATAAGAGCTCTCATGTTTTTCCATTTCCCCTGAGAAATTTCTAAGGACATTACCGACCGTGACGCAACAAGCAATTACCTAGAGTAGACATGAAATCTTACAATCTCATAAACGGCGACGACACTTTGTTCCCAACACAAAAGCCCTCTCATTATCTTTTCATAAATAACTCAATTTATGTTTTAACCACAAAGAGCTGCAGAGAAGCGAGCCGTAAATAATACATGAATGAGTACTTATTCATGCTTTAAAAGGAGTCTTTTATTACGCTAACAAATAACTGTAGTAAAAGTTATAACTTTATGTCGTAATAGCAGTAGACGAGTATAGATTACGATAATTTAGATTCAAGTGAATTCACAATGAAATTATTCGAGCAATAAAGTTTACTAATAGTTTCAATAGAACCGACATAGCCCCGAGCGGCACGCCATCTCGCTTGATTAAGGCCAATTACGGCGTTCACGCGATTATACTGTCGCGATTCACGAATAACCCGCCATTTAGAGTGAGGAGTCTTTCATTACCCGCTGTGCATTCCGATGTCTTTTCAAATTTCTACACTGTTGGTACCGACAGGCCAAATAGCCTTGTTATTTCTGTTAATATGACAAAAGTCCTTAGGTATTCGCTATGGATTATTCCCAAATGTGTACATTTTGTTGAAATTAAAACACGTTCTACTGCAAGTCTGCAACTGACATAGTTAATCGTAAAATGTGATATAGTTTTATGTAAAGAAATAATAATAAAGGTATTCAGAAAGTAAATGACTTTATCATGATATTCGTGTACACACCCGTATAGCGGCAAGGGCTAAGAGCTAAGGGCCAGATCGTCCCGATAACCCGCCCACTTGGCGCATACAATGCGGATATAAATCGAATGCGATTCCGATCATTTTTAAAACAAACATGAACACAGCGCAACAGCCACAGATAATATAAATAAATAGATTATGAATACGATTTGTAGAGACATACGCATTTCGTGGCGAGTGAAAACATTTTATTGTTCTGGTGTTTTGGCTTTGTCTTCACGTCATGTTGTTTGTTAAAAGAAGTTTGGAATTACGGATATTACGGATTACCAACTTGTATGTTCTCACTTACTTTTGAAGGCATTTCAATTTCTTAGTTTTGTCTGGTTTCCTATGGATTCCGTGACTTCAAGAGGTAACTTCTATTTGTATCATTAAATATCCTCTTGAGCATATCGAAATTGTTTTTTTTTCTCATATACCTAATTTAGCAACAAAGAAGATTTAGTTTGTTAAACTATCCTATTGATCAATTGATCATCTTTAATTAATTACATATTTGTAAACTTGTAGTCAAGTTAGTTAAAAATAAAAAATTAACACGAATCGAAAAGTATCGATTCTTAAAATCGATCAAGCATAACGATCGATGGTACCAGGGTAGTATGATCGTATAGAGGCGTCAGGCGAGACGATACGAAGGTCGACAGAACCAGTTTGGCGGGACGATGGCGCGCAAGGTGCCGGCGGCCAGGTTAAGTTCACTGTATTAGCATCATCGCCCGCCCTTTCATGTTCCTTATCTCCCAGTCTAGGCGATATAAATGAGCCTTTTCAATTGTACCGTGAAACACCTTCGGGCAGTCTCACAATATGTTTGTAGGATTAACCTTAATAAAATGTAAAAGTGAGGCTCAAGTTTTCTTATACCATTTTAGTATCAAGATGGTAAATGATTAAGTGAAGGCAAAATGTATCTTACTGTCCGAAAAGTCTATTTGAATTGCATCTTAATCGTATATGTACATATTATCACGATTCTGTGAGGTGGATATTCTAGAAAGCAGAAATGATTTTAAAGTACGTACTACGTAGGTATTAACTATTTATTATGACAAGCGTATCATAAAAAATAACTAATATGAGTGACAAAACACATGTAATACGATTAACATGTTGTGATGTTATGCTATTGATATTTTATAACAGAACTAGCTTCCGCCCACGACTTTGTACGTGCATTCCCGTTTTTCCCCGTTCCCGCAAGAATTTAGGGAAATCCTTTCTTAGCGGATGCCTACGTCCTAACATCTACCTGCATGCCAAATTTCAGCCCGATACGTCCAGTGGTTTGGGCTGTGCGTTGATAGATCACTATATCAGTCACCTTTGAGTTTTATATATATAAAGATACTAGCGGTCCGCCCCGGCTTCGCCCGTGGTACATATGAAAAATAGATGTTGGCCGATTCTCAGACTTACCCGATATGCACAGAAAATTTCATGAGAATCGGTCCACCTGTTTCGGAGGAGTATGCAGACTAACATTGTGACACGAGAATTTTATATATAAGAAGATGTCAAATTTTCATACTATTAGTTAATATTTTATAGAAGTATATTTATTATCAGATAGATAGAAATTTTATCATATGATATAATGTTTATACAATTGAAACACTTTACGTTTAATTAATTAATCTACGAGTCGTAAATATTAATTGGTATTAACTCATTTAGTTACCTTATTACTTCCCTAATTTTTTGCACAAGCTTTAATACGTCTTGGTTATCGCTACTTTTGTGAACTTAAAATATTCGAATTAGAGCAGCAAATCATAGAAAATGTTGAATTGAGAAACTGATCTTATTTCATAATATCATGCGTTGTTTTCAGTTTTATTGAAATCAAACAGTCGCGTTCGTCGGCAAAATTTGTATTTATCAATCAATTTTTATTTACATATTCGACATTTCAATCAAACAGTACCTATGTTCTTAAATATCCTCATAATTATTACTTGCAGAGCACAGTATACTGTGTAAATATATGTGAACAGATAAACAACAATATTGCAAAGCAGCCGAAGCCCAGGCACTGCTATAAACTCATTAGAATGCGAAACGCGTCGTTACATTGAACATGTATGGTACTCTAAGGCACCCGTTACACGCTCAATCTAGAATGTGATCCTTGATCATGATCATTGATCTCAATCCAGATTGACTGTGTAATGTATTTGATTGACGGATCGTAAAATCTGATCAGAAAATATCTAGATTTTTTGAAATCAACGATCTCGATCCTTTGATCGAGATCCAGATTGATCGTGTAATGTAACATGCTGTCAAATTACGTTAGTCTGCGTTCGGAGCGCGTTGGAGTCGGACGACAATAACGACGATATTCCGGCCCGGCCGCAAGTGCTGGCTAGTTTTGCAGCTAGTTTTGCTTTGGGGGTTATGCTCTCTCGCATGCAGGTATCTTTTTTAAACAAGTGAGGTGTAACCATTTTTAACAGATGATCAAAACATGCCTCCTTCATCCTGTAGTAATTTGCGTAATCCTCTTCCTCTTCCGTACTATAAATTTCATCTAACAAGTTCAAATGTGTATAGATGTTCCTTTTTAGTAGCCATGGTTTAACCCAGCGTTTCCTCTTCACGCGTTTTTTCAAAGAACAGGCAATATAGTCCATTGAAAAGTTACATTTGGGGTTGCGTTTTTTAGAGGACGCAATTTTATTTTTTTGATGTGTAGGGGGGGTCAGTGTGATGCTATCACCAAGTTTGTGGGGTCGCCACCCTTGTCCCACGGCCGCCATCTTGAAAATAGCGGTTGATATGGTTTTTTACGATATATCTCTTAAACTATTTATCTGATAAAAAAAAATTGTTCACATTATTTGTTGCAAATTAAATTTTCTACAACTTTGGTCCAGTAACTTTTTGTCGTAGAACTATAAATAAAAAAGTTATAAGTGAAAATGTTCAGTAATTAGAGACATTTTTTTTAATTTTACGAAGAAATGATATCAGACCATTGTTGTAGATTGTTTTTCGAGGAACAACTTTTATTTCCAACATTTTTTCATAAAATAAATAGCTAAGGTTTTACAGCGCTCCGAAGTGAGTACTATTTTTCAGTACTCTTAACTTTACAGTATACATATATTGTGTGTGTACTAATAATAATTTGTCATCAGTAATTGTTTTTTTTTTTTGTTATTATAATATTTTAATAATTAATTTTGCAATTATTAATAATATAATTAATTATTGGCTCTTTTCCCCACCACCCAGGAGGTAGAGTCTGGAAGCGCGTTTTTTTTTACGTCGAAAGCAGGGCTGGAATATTCTGCAGTGTGCTTCTATTGTTCTGGAGTCTGGGAAAAGAGCCAATAGCCAATATATGTATAGTTGAGAGTACTGAAAAATAGTACTAACTTCAGAGCGCTGTAAAAATTAGCTATTGACGTAATGAAAAAATGTTGTAAATAAAAGTTGTTCCTCGAAAAATAATCTACAAAAATGGTCTTTATCATTTCTTCGTAAAATGATAAAGAAAAAGTTTTATTGAAAAATATAAATAACTCTAATTAATGAACATTTTCGCTTATAACTTTTTTATTTATAGTTCTACAACAAAAACTTACTGGACCAAAGTTGTAGAGATTTTAATTTGCAACAAATAATGTTAAAAAAATTTTTTATCGGATAAATAGTTTAAGAGATATATCGTAAAAACCATTTCAACCGCTATTTTCAAGATGGCGGCCGTGGGACAAGGGTGGCGACCCCACAAACTTGGTTTTAGCTTCACACTGACCCCCCCTACATATCAAAAAAATAAAATTGCGTCCTCTAAAAAACGCAAGATTAGGCCTAAAAAATGTAACATTTCAATGGACTAATAATTATTGCTGCACAAGCTTTGTTCTTATTCAGATCCATTTAGTGGTTGTGAATGCGTGTGCATTTGACAATGTCGAACAGTGGACTGATATGATCTGGATTGACCATCTAATGTCGCGACGATCCACATAAAGATTCGTCAATCCGTCACCTGACTTGGATCGTGATCTGGATTGAGCGTGTAACGGGTGCCTATGATTTCTCAAGGAAATTGATCCGATGTTGACATGAAGTCGACGAAATGTTTTGTTTGCTGTTTTAACTAATGCTAACCAAACATACATTAAGTATGTGTTATTTTTAATCATAAATGTAAATTTCGTTAATGTACATTGTACGTTTCTATTATGCCTACAGGAATGCATAGTTAAAAATTTTGTGTATGTTGTGTGGTTCCTACTTCAAGTAGTATTTATTATTCATCTTACTAGAATATTCCATTACAATCGTATCTTTTTAAACAATATTTCGTATCGATAACGATAATCCTATTGTCTATAAATCCGTTAAAGGCCTGCCATCGCATAATTATTTATTGACGAGCGCAATAAAATCGCTGAAGCTATTAAGGTAAGTACAAACCCTATCGGTTATCGTGTGACGCAAGTAGCGATATAATCTATTAAATATAAAGACATTATGAGGCAAGAATCGATTACAAGCTAATGCCTTCATTGAGCCAAGATGATGTAAGGCTTTACTGGTGTCGCCTAACAAGCTAATAACAATGTACCGTAACTTGAAACCGATAATGTATGTACCTTTATAAACACTTATATTGAGGTCAGCCCGCTTGTTTCATTTAATATGACCGAACTAATGTCGTAAATATGAAAGTGATCGTGCTGCACTGAATTGATATAAAGGGAGTTAGACTCTATTAAATATAGCTATGACTCTTTAAAGAGTTACCTACGTAGTAATTCGTTTGCGATTTACACCTACGCTATTGTACGTATTTCGTCAACATCAATATTCAATATTATGACAACTAACACAAAATGTAAATTATCTCTACATGATTGCATTAATTTAATTATATGTATAAGTGAACGACAACGACAGAATAGTTACTCTACTCATTACATGATTCAAATATAATGCTTATGTAAGTAGGTATATAATGTATTTTTATTGTATAAATAAAGCTTGCTAATAGATTGTAAAACATTAATTCACGATCACGTCTTTATGCCGGGTGTAAAGTGAAACTCAAATAATTTGATGATGCGATTTTTATATTCAATTCTAGTCGTATTTGAAAACGAATCAGTATTACAGCAAATGTTAAGTAACAAGCATGTCGAAAATCAATTGCTCCCAATTACTAGTCAAACAAAAAATTCGAACTTATCTGTAACAGAGATAAACATTTTAAACCAATTTACAACAATGTATTAATGATTAACAATATTGCTTTACACGAATAGAAAATTAAGAGGTTGCATAATTACAATTTTACATAGCACGAGTAGGTATACAGAACAATTTAATAAGGGTTCTTTATTTTCATTATTATAATTGTATTCAGGATTCAGTGCAGTGAAACGCTTTATTCTCTCGCAAACGACGTCTGACTCAAGTGTAGCAATTAATATCTCTTTCCCAGAATTTCGTCCATTGTAGTTCCCGGAACGTATTTTAAACGATTTACGCCACAATTATCCGTGGTTCATACAATGTATTTTTTCAAATTAATCGCGTTACTGGGAAATTGTATTTTCGACTTTTCTAATAATCTCGAGTTTTGACATTATTATTTAGCGATTTTATATTATAATCTTACAGCCTTCTTACAGCTATACTTAAAACATAAAACCAATTGACTGACCTAATTTTTTGTAGCCGGTAAAATCTCATTTGAATGATCTCTAAATAAACGACTTTAATTTGTTTTCCTTTAATCAGATCGTCTATGATAGTTTCTGAATATATTAATTTATATTGGCAGTTTGATTATTAATAGAAAAACACTAGACGGGTGTTATTTATAAGCACTCTTGATTTATGTGAATACATCAATTTTAAATCTTTTAAGGATGGTATTTTAAATGTCTTTGATTAATTAATTAAAAGGCACACCTACATATTGGTTTAAGTCATTAGGTTATTAAACGAACAACTATACGTAAACTAACAAAAAAACGAAGTGTACCTATGTATTGATTTTTATATAAAAAAAATACCTCTTTCTAAAATTTCACCTCTTTATAATCATTTAAATTTCATTTCTCAATTACGTTTTTCGTCTAAATTAAGTAGAAAATTTTTGTTAATATTAAAAGTAAGTAATCTTTCTAAATCAACGCAATACAGTTTTTGATACAACCCAGGGCCGGTTTCTGTTAATTATAATTTATAACAATCCACACGGTCACAAACATTATCTATAGTCCGTTTTCTTATGGGCATGCTTGTATGGAAAGGTATACATTTTTGAGTAAAGCAATGCCATTTGGTACGAATGTTGTACTCGTCCACCTAAGCCCAAATCGCCCGGTAGCCAGTCATTACTCCCCGGCAGGAGGGAGGGAGGGGGGGTTAAAGAACAGAGCGCCCGGCGTTCGGAAAAAAAATTCTGGCGGATTTATTTGGACCTTTGAATCGAATTTGGTGTCGATATCAGGTAACTAGATGATGCCCAATTCATTCCCCATACCAGGTTTTTAGGGTTCCATAGCAAAATATGTCACAATCCTTAAAATAAAAAACTTTTAGTAGTGAAAAAATCCAAACAAACCGGTATAGTTTTATATTTTTGTATAAAACTTGGTTTATAAAAAATACTGCCTGAAAGGCAATTTAATGCAGATTATAAAAACATTAACATGTAACATATATTTTATCATTTTAAATGTAAAAAAAATTATACAATGTACAAAAACGTTCGACAGCGCAGCGTAGGGGACGGCTTTTAGACCCGAAAAACAAGCAATACTAACAAAAAAAACCAGCCAAGTGCGAGTCTGACTCGCTCATCGAGTGTTTCGTACTTATTTGTCCCATACCATGTTAACTGGTCTGGTAGGACCTGGATATCTGATACTTACAAACTTTCGTCTTTATAATATTAGTGTGATTTTTAATCATCTTTAAATTGTAAATGAAGTCAGGTAACATTGTTAAAAATAAAGATATATAATAATAGAACGTTGTAGTATTAATAATAATGACAACTACCTCCACAATTGCATAATTCGGTAAATTTGAGCTGGCGTTTAAAACACTTCAATCTGGAACTGCAAGATTTCACGCACCGATATTTTATTAATTCAAAGCTTCTCTTTTCTTTTTATTTCAGATGGGGAAGGAATATTCAGATTTTTTTGTAGGCCCCCAAATATACACAGCCTATAAAACTGCCCTTAAGGTGTGTTGTTTAAGGGCAGCTTCTGTGGGAGGCAAATTTTCTATTTGCATGTCCTTTTATGTTAAAAATTGTTTGCGACCCTCATTTACTGTCACAGCGAGGTATGATCTGAAAAACAAACATTTACTTATAATACTTATAAAAATATAAGTTCTGGATAAGTGTATCTTTAAAATATCGTGACCGTCCTTACCTATCATGCATTGTAGTCACAAACATTTCAATTTCACTGTCTGCATATTTCGTATGCCATTCGTATATGCCTTTCATGCCTCAAATGCATGTGTACCCATTATAGTTCTTTTAGACCTTCTAAAGTTCTAGCTTTATGTAACAATGCTAGCTTCATGTTTAAATAATGGACTTATTAGTAGTTACATATTACTATGTAAAATTAAATTGTACCTTAATATTGACACTATTTTAAAAGAGCAAATAAGGAGTTTCTTTTTTCCGGTTCTTCTCCATACATACTGCTTTCCGAATCGGTGATAAATGTTAAAAAAATGTGATGACAATTCAAAATTGCTTTTATAAGAAGTCTAATTAAATGTTAGAGTTTCAGTTTAGTACCCAAATTAATTTCTTGACAAATAATACTTAAGAAATGGTTTTCTTGTATCAGGTCCACAAAGAACACACGTTTTGCCCTTATTCCATTCTTTTACCAGATGTTACACAAACTCATATTTAATGCAAGACGCAAATAAACTGCATTTGAGGCATGGAAAGCATATCCTAAAGCCACACGAGGGTATGAAGCACTTTACAGTGGCAAATATGCAGACAGTGAAATTGAAAAGTTTGTGATTACAATGCATGATAGGTAAGGACGGTCACGATATTTTAAAGATTCTCTTAACCAGAACTTATATTTTTATAAGTATGTTTTTATAGTACATGTTTGTTTTTCAGATCATACCCCGCTGTGACAGTAAATGAGGGTCGCAAACAATTTTTAACATAAAAGGACATGCAAACAGAAAATTTGCCTCCCACAGAAGCTGCCCTTAAACAACACACCTTAAGGGCAGTTTTACAGGCTGTGTATATTTGGGGGCCTACAAAAAAATCTGAATATTCCTTCCCCATCTGAAATAAAAAGAAAAGAGAAGCTTAGAGTTAATAAAATATCGGTGCGTGAAATCTTGCAGTTCCAGATTGAAGTGTTTTAAACGCCAGCTCAAATATACCGAATTATGCAATTGTGAAGGTGGTTGTCATTATTATTAATACTACAACGTTCTATTATTATATATCTTTATTTTTAACAATGTTACCTGACTTCATTTATAATTTTAAAAAAAATAAATAAATAAAATAAAAAATTCTTTATTCTTTAAGACACATACATCAATCATACATAGTGCTTTATACAGTTTCTTAAATTTAAAGATGATTAAAAATCACACTAATATTATAAAGACGAAAGTTTGTGAGTATCAGATATCCAGGTCCTACCAGACCAGTTAACATGGTATGGGACAAATAAGTACGAAACACTCGATGAGCGAGTCAGACTCGCACTTGGCTGGTTTTTTTGTTAGTATTGCTTGTTTTTCGGGTCTATTAGCCGTCCCCTACGCTGCGCTGTCGAACGTTTTTGTACATTGTATAATTTTTTTTACATTTAAAATGATAAAATATATGTTACATGTTAATGTTTTTATAATCTGCATTAAATTGCCTTTCAGGCAGTATTTTTTATAAACCAAGTTTTATACAAAAATATAAAACTATACCGGTTTGTTTGGATTTTTTCACTACTAAAAGTTTTTTATTTTAAGGATTGTGACATATTTTGCTATGGAACCCTAAAAACCTGGTATGGGGAATGAATTGGGCATCATCTAGTTACCTGATATCGACACCAAATTCGACTCAAAGGTCCAAATAAATCCGCCAGAATTTTTTTTCCGAGCGCCGGGCGCTCTGTTCTTTAACCCCCCCTCCCTCCCTCCTTTCGGGGAGTAATGACTGGCTACCGGGCGATTTGGGCTTAGGTGGACGAGTACAACATTCGTACCAAATGGCATTGCTTTACTCAAAAATGTATACCTTTTCCCATAAGAAAACGGACTACTAATAATAAGCACTCTTGAAATGTAACAGAGCAAAAAATATATAAAGAAACGCGTGGAGGTGTACTTATCGTTGGGAGCAATCTCATGTATTACGGTCTTTGATCTCTTATTAACTATTAAGCTTGTAACTTTGTTATTACTTATTACATTCTTTGTTCTTAAAACATTCACAGAATTGAACGTCAGTTTGCGGATCAATATTGTGTTTGTATTAATAAAAGATGGATTTGTACTTTACAAATGTCATAATTTATTACTTACTAGCGACCCGCCCCGGCTTCGCACGGGTGCAATGCTGATACTAAATACACTACAGAAAAACTGTGAACGTTGTATACATACATAACATAGTTGTATGAAACATAGCGGCCCGCTCCGGCTTCGCACGGATATAAAATATATAGCCGGGCGGCCGGCCGGTGCCGCCGCAAACGCTACGTCCCGCAATTTTTAAATCTGTAATATCTTCGAAAATATTCACTTAAATCATACGGTGTAAAGGGCCATATAGATCTATATTAAATGAAAAATGTATTCAAGGTATTTAATTGGTTAAGGATTAATGCTGTATTGGTTAAAATCGCTTCGAAAATTAGCCATTATTTGTCGTAAAAAGTAAATGACAAAAAAAAGTTATTGTGGGTTATCCATAAGAGATACACATATACCACCGCGGACTTTTCTGTAGACCTTTTCAATGTGTATAATACTTAGTACATTATTTTGATAAAACTCGTAGGGTTCAGCCTGCGTTTGCAATGTAAGCGGAAAAAATGTAATTTTTTACGACATCACATTAGAAACCTCAAAAATAACAGTACTTCTCCACTATTTGTTGGATGTTATTATACATATAAACCTTCCTCTTGAATCACTCTATCTATTAAAAAAAAAAAGTGCGAGTCGGACTCGCGCACCGAGGGTTCCGTACATTGCTGTTTCTTTTGATTGCGTTGACATAGAAGTTTGATTTTGTTACAGCTTAAAGGTATTATAGACCTGAGTATTTGGTATGAATTTCAATTTAATACCTCTACGCGTTTATGAGGAAATGGGTAGTAAGTTTAAAATTATTAAAAAAAAATATATTATGTGATGTAACTAAAAATTTATGGTTTTCGTAATTTTTCCTTTATCTATGCTATAAGACGTTGCTTCGTACCAAATTTCAAGATTCTGAGTTCACGGGACCTCCCGAAGGGAATCAAAACCCTGTAGGTTTTGATTCCCTTGCAAGTGTCGAAAATTTGCGGCATAAACGGCTGTATCTTTTGATTGCGTTGGCTTAGAAGTTTGATTTTTTCACAGCTTCAAGGGACAGTAGACCTGAGTAATTGATATAAATTTCAGCTTCATACCTCCACGCGTTCCTGAGAAAAAGGGTCTTGACAGACGGACGGACGGACGGACGGACGGACAGACGGACAACAAAGTGATCCTATAAGGGTTCCGTTTTTTCCTTTTGAGGTACGGAACCCTAAAAACCGCATCAAAATCCGTTGCGTAGTTTCAAAGATTTAAGCGTACAAAGGGACATAGGAACATAGGGACATAGGGACAGAGAAAGCGACTTTGTTTTATTATATGTACTACTACTAGATGTCCGCCCGCGGCTTCGCCCGCGTTTTCAAAGAAAAACTTGCACAGTTCCCGTTCCCGTGGGGTATCCGGGATAAAACCTATCCTATTTCCTGGGGTAAAAAGTAGCCTATGTCCTTTCTCGGGTATCAAAATATCTCTATACCAAATTTCATGCAAATTAGTTCAGTAGTTAAGGCGTGATTGAGTAACAGACAGACAGAG